>JAOANR010000011.1:49175406-49775406 GCA_030278955.1 Hygrophila difformis
CTTTTTTTGCATCCTGTTTACTTGTATTCCAGCTGTAAGATGGTGATTTTTGGTTGCTTTGTCCCTTAAAATACAAATTTTTTGTTTTGGACAGATCCAGGGTGCATTTCGATTACTCTTGTACTTCACATAGGCGGAGAATGCATCGAAGGTCCTTTGGCAGCCTACCGTGGAGGGTATGATATAATTTACGACCATGTGAACAACAAGGGGATAGATTTTTGGACACTCTCCTATTATTTAAGAGATGAGGAAGTGGTAGGAGATGTAGTTAAGTATTTCATACTTGAAGACGGTGTTTTCCAGAGGATCTCAGATGATGAGCATCTAAAGAAGATTGCCGGTAAGTGGATTAAACAACGGATATTGCATATTTATGTTGTTAATTGTGAGAATAGTTCTGAAGATAGTGGAAGTGGAAGTGATGAGAATAGTGGTTCAGTGTCAGATGCTTCTCTTAAAGATGATGATGATGTTGAGGTTAAAGGGAAGGGGAATAGGGATGGTGTTACTGAAAGTGAGGTTGCTGGTGAGGGTAAGAGTGGTGGTACTGGATCTGAGGCTTATTTGAATGAAGGGGAAGATGTGGAGTTAGGGGCTGGGGCTGATGTCACTATTCGAATAAACGAGGACAATGTTGCTGCTGAATGGGATGCTGGATTAGATCATGGGGATGAGTTACCTGGTGGGACTGTAGGTGGTGGCGTAAATGATGGGGCCGAATTTGATGTTGGTGTTGGATTTGATTATGAGTGGCCTGCTAAATGGAGAGAATTGGAAGATAACCAATTGCTGGAAAGTGGGGGTGAAGGTGATAGAGATGAAGAAGGGGATGATGGAAGCTTTGTAGAAAGTGAGTATGAGGGGGATGATGGTACAGATGATGATGTTCAGAGCACTGATAATGAAGATAGAAACATAGTTAGCCATGCTGCTCAACAATCTATGGAAGGTTTGAGTGAAGGGGATGGTTCAGAAATGACATGGTGACAACTGGAGAGGATTTCGATGAGAGGTTGATATCTGATGATGAAAATGATGGTTCGAGAAAGGCTCCTGTTTTCAACTCGTCAGAAATATATAAACCCACCATCAGTTTGGAGATGTTGTTTGCTACTAGAGACGAGTTCAAGAATGCTATTCGATCATTAGCTGTTATGGAGCATAGACCACTGAAGTTCACACGGACAACCCCCAGTAGGGTTTATGCAAAATGTATGGCAGAAGATTGTGAGTGGAAGATATGTGCTCACAAGGTCGCAGATGAATCCAGGTCACAAGGTAAAGGTTTTTTCATTTTCTGCTTGTGTAATATTGTGCTAGTGTTGTTGAAATTTTTAGGCCTCTTGTTTAATTTGTTTTGCCTATTTGGTTAATTTGGTGGTGTTGTTGCAAGTCTGGGCTCATTAAGCTTTTATTTTTATGTTCTTCTTTGCTTAATTTGGTGTTGATATTGTTTAAAATGTTTCATCAGTTTGTTTGATTTATTACTAATTAATATTTTTTCCCATCTTGTTTAATTTGGTCTGATGTTTGTGAATTTCAGGTTTGATTCCACACATACTTGTATGGAGACACCCGATGTACCTATTGTAACTAGTAAATGGCTCAGTGAAAGGTTCCTACAGAAGTTCATTTCCGATCCCAAAAGATCTGCAGAGGGTTTCAGGCTAGATGCAATTAACGAGCTGAAGGTTAATATCACAAGACACCAAGCAATTGCAGCCAAGAAAAGGGCATTGATTGCTCTTCATGGATCATCAGAATACCAATTCTCTCGACTATGGGATTATTCAGATGAGCTGAGAAAAAGGAATCCTGGTAGCACAATCGTCCTGGGGACAAACACCGAAGGGGGAAGACCAAGTTTGACAGATTTTATGCATGTTTTGAAGCACTTAAAAAGGGGTGGAGAGATGGATGTAGGCCACTTATAGGAGTTGATGGCTGCCACTTAAGTGGACCGCACAAGGGGGTAATGCTAACGGCGGTAGGGGTTGATGGAAACAATCAACTGTACCCCATTGCATATGCCATCATTCCAATTGAGAATACTGACAATTGGCTTTGGTTCTTAAGTGTGCTAAAGCGGGACTTACAGTTGGGAAATGTGGAGTACCTCACTTTTATTTCAGATCGACAAAAAGGATTGATTCAAGCCATGCAAGAGCTATTTCCCGGTGTAGATCACAGATTCTGTGTGAGGCATATGCATAAAAACTTTGCACAGCTGGTTACCGAGGTCTTGCTCTGAAGAATATAGTGTGGAGTGCTGCGCGGGCTGGTACTGTTCCGGAGTTCATGGTGCAAATGAAAAAAATAAAAGAGTACTCAGAAGGAGCTTGGAAGTGGTTGAATGAGAGAGCTGCTACACAATGGAGCAAATCCCATTTTTCTGAAGGCCCTCAATGTGACATGCTGCTCAACAATCTATGTGAATCTTTCAACTCTTGCATTAAGGAAGCTAGGGACAAGACGATACTTACCAGCTTGGAGTGGATTAGAGAATACATCATGAAGAGACATGCTGACAATATGGACAAGGCATCAATAAAATGGTGTAACAAGCTTATATGTCCAAGGATTGAGAAGATAATCCAGAAGAACAAGAGTAGAGTTGGAGGTTGCATACCTATTAAATCGAGTGATAGGCATTATCAAATCAGGATGATGGAGGGGGATGGACAGTATGTTGTGGATTTAGTGAGGAGAGAATGCTCTTGTAGATTGTGGCAGTTGAATGGCTACCCGTGCCTTCATGCATTGGCTGCAATTTCCAAACAAGGCAATGACCCAATTAATTATATTGAGAAGTGTTATGCGGTAGCCACATACAAAAAGGCATACCAACATCCAATTGTGGGGATTTCGAGTGATTTGTTTTGGCAAAAAACACCCTATATTCCTCCTTGTCCTCCCAACTATCCAAGAGGTGTTGGTAGACCACCTAAAAGTAGACGGTTGGGTGTTGATGAGCCTAAGAAGAAATCAAAGCCACCAAGAAGACAAACTAATGATCCAACAAAGATGACTCGAAGGGTAAAAACAGTTCACTGTAGTATATGTGGGAAACCAGGTCACCGAGTCACAACTTGCCCGGACTTTCTAGATGAACTTCGTGACAATAGAAGAGCAGCCAAGGTGATTGAATTGTATTTAAATACTTGCACTATACTTTTAATTTTCTGCTGAATACTAATTTTTTTTTATTACATACAGGCTAGGAAGACAAAATCAAGAAATGGTGCTGAAACTTCTAGTGCCTCTGGTGTAAGAAGAAATGCAGCTGATCCACAGGAAGATGTAAATCAGCAAGAGGATATTAGTTTATGCTATGAAACAATGTTTTATGAGATTTTTTTATGCTATGTCATAAATACTTAAGTAGCTGTTGAGGCATTATTTCAAGCCGTGGGTGGTGTTCATTATTTATTGGTACTATTGTAGGTACTGGGGACAAGAAGCGAGGCTGTTGGGACGAGCAATGAACCTCCAACTTCAAGCTACGCGGCATGTGCACCTTTACTGGTATGTGCTATTGCTACTGCTATTGCATTTCAATTTTTTTGGTTATTGTTTTTAGCTTATAACACAAAGTATATATGGGAAAATGTTCATTAATTTTGTAATTCCCTTGCCAAAAACAGCCATGTATACTTCCACCGGATTCTCCTCCTCCAAGCAATCCGGATGATGAACACTATCACGAGCCTGTCATTACACAGGATCATATGATGGATCCACCCCCTTTAGTGCCTGGTCCATCGATCAATCAACAAATTCAAGGGTTAGGACCATCAGTCGCAAAGAAAAAAGTACCTTACAAAGGAGGATCCTGGCGAGCACCACAATTCATTGTTCGGAACAATATACCTGCCCGAAAAAAGAAGGGAGGTGCTGGCGATGGGGCCAAGTGATAAAGTATTGAAAATTTCAATGGACTCTTGGATTGGTCACAAACTTTTGAGCACTTTTTTGTATATTCAGAAACAATTAAACTGAATCAACTTGCTTGTGTGATGTGTGTGTGATGCTTTGGAGAAACTGGCTGTGACACTTTTTGAAACTGGTTGTTAGCAATATTTTAGCACCATTAGCTGTTGGAAGCTTGTGTGATGTGCATGTTTAGAATGAAGACTAAGTGGGGAAATTGTATGTACATGGTATGATGCCAATGCACTTTAATTGTCAAAGCAGAGTCTTCTGGGCCATGTTTAATAGTCAATGTTTATAGTTTGGCCATGGTTTTGTCAAAGCTTGTTTGATATGCATTGTTTTAGAGAAAGAAATTCGGAAGCCGATTGGTTGGCGAAAATTGGTGCAGCTGGTGGAAGTCGTTTGGAAAAATGGTTGTAGCCTGTGGAAAAATGTGTTGCTTGATCATGTCTTGCTGCAGTCTGTGCTGCTGTAATGTTACACTCCAATTTGATTCAAGGGTCATGCCATGTGGTAATCTGCTGTAATCTGTTTCAGAGTCAAAATTTGGTTTTAGAATGTAGTCTAAATAGTATGTTGTCTGATACGTTGTATTCTGCTGAACTGTAAGGCTATGGGCTGTGGTATTGTAAGGTCGCAGGCCGTGTTTGCTTGCTGTATTGCAAGCTTTGAATAATAATAATGTTTCTTGCCTAAAAAAAAAATGGTTTCTCAATTATCACTAATTTCCAGTTAGTTTCTCAATTAACCATTGATGCTGTATGTTGCATTTGCACATATAGTGTTGCATTTCCAATAAGATATAGTTTAATTTTCCACCTCTCTTTTCCACCTCAATTTATTTTCTTCTTCACCAACAACCTACAAAAATCACATTCAAAAACTATGCCAAGTCTATGAAGCTCCATAAAATATCATTCCAATTCACCAAACACTATGCCAGAAACCACATTACACAAAATACATTTCCATTTCATCAAAAACTTGGGATACATATGCAGAGCACAAAATATGTTATGAGTCATTAATAAAACTGGCCTACAACTGGCCTACATTCTCCTTCATTCATTGAAAAAATAAGCTAATACAAGTCTACATAACTCATTGTATCTAATAGAGTTTTTTCATCCTTAACTGAGAACCTTTGACCCACCAATAAAGTACTTTGTCAGCCCACCAACAAGCAAGATGTATATACAAACTACCACATAGAACAGCTTATTCTCCTTCTTCAACATTAGCTTTTCTTCTTCAACCTTCAGTTTCTTTTGCAGTTCCTTATTATCATTCTTCAACATACGACCTGCTCAAGCCATTCTTTTATCATTTTCAAGTGATGCAATCTCTTCTCATATGCATCGCATTTCTTCAACAGTCCCGGCACCAATTTTTGGGATCATTTACACATTTCTTCCTCAGCCCAGTCAAATAAATCACATCCACCAGCCTGATATGCACATTCAAACCAACCAATCAACAACGATAAGACATTATACTCCTATACCACATTTTTTACCCACACGGTTGTGTCTTTCAACAAATTCCAAACCAAACCACATCAACATTCTCCCAAACTATCTAATGCCCACAAAAAGAATGTTTCTTACAGAAAATTGTAATAAATCATATCACTCCAAGGATCAAGCTTGCAATTGAACACGGTCAATATTTTCCAAATTCAAAATATGTCCGAATAAAATATAATCAGCCAAACCATTCTACATAAATCGAGCTTTACCATAATCTGCTCGAGAACACTTACCTGCCAATCTCGCCAACTGTAGAACCTCCGGCCAGCATTGGGTGCCTTCCAAGAAGTTTGGACAAGCGCTCGAAATCCGCAGTGACAGTATTTCGATGGCAACCCGTACCAGTTTTCCCCATTGATCGATGACTCCGAGCTCGACATTGCCATCCGCCCCGCGCTCCTGCTTCGAAATTTTTTCCCTTCAAACCAGTCGTCGATGTTAGGGTTCCACACTCCTTCAAGCCATATCTGCCATTTACCCCCTTCTTATTCACGTTATATTGCTAACCAAACCATAGAAAACGGTGAAAAATGTATGGGTAGGGTTACCCGGGTTGGGGATCCTTAAAAATTGGCTAAAAATTAACGGCGCGTGGATGAATATGTGCGTGAAGTGCACGCAGCCCATTGATTTATTTTGTCCGTCCATTTGGACTGGATTCTGGCCCGTTTTGCTTGTGATGGCTCAAAAGCGGATAATATGAATGACGTGGCCTAAAAGCGGAAGGACTTGTTTGTGGTGGCCTAATTTAGTTATTTCCTCTACTTATTTTATAATTTTATATGAATATGCGTAGAGAGTTTTAACAAAAAAAAAAGTGCCACAATATAACTCTATTTAAATAAATACAAAATGATAAAAAATTAATAAATGTTATTAAATAAATAATACTCCTTCCGTTCTTTTTTAATTCCAATATTTGGTTGAGAGCTACTACTCACACAGATAATTTGACTTAAAATTTTTATCATAGTTAATCAAATTAAAATATAGCAAAGTTGTACTTTGTTTGATTCGTCTCATCGTGCAGTTTTTAAAATTGAATTTTTAGAATTTTTACTTATACCGAAGTTGAGTTATTAATGATTTAAAATGTGTATTGGACTGCGTTCAATATGAGTCCGTAGCAATTTCTAAAAGACGAAGGGAGTATTATTACTTTAAAAAAATTCTTTATCAAACTATTTGTATATGTAACCAAATGGAGTCCAACTATAATTTTGAAAATATCCCGTAACAACAGTTAGCTTCAGTAGTAATGTGATTTTAACAGTTTAAGCTAAATTTATATTATTTTTAAATTTAGGCTCCTAAATTTTTAAATTATTCAATTTTATCCTATAAAAGTTATAGGATCACTCACCCAATTCCGCTTCAGTCAAATCAATTGATAAATCCCATTCCATTAAAGATCAATTTAATTGAGAAAAGGAACTGATAAACCCATAATTTTTTACAAAAGAAATTATTGTTTACTTTAAATAAATAATAATATCAGTGAACTTTTTTGGAAAGCAATGAAGAGCTCAATTAGAACACAGAAATTGAAGTTGGAGATTTCTGACATCCCACAAATAGCAACAACAAAAGCAATGGGCAAATGCAAACCCATGAATAGTAGGCACCCACAATTGTACCAAACTATGCTTTCTACAACCAACAAAACATAAATCCATGTAGCTTTCCATTTTCTTTCTCCATGTTTATTGTATTCAACAGCAAACAGTCACAGAAATTAACAATAATGCATAAGAGACTTGAAACATATTGCATCAATAAATGAACAAAGGAACTTTATATTGCAAGACTCTAGAAAGGAAGGGGAGACAATCAATAAGTGAAAATGGGATTCAACTATATTTGATACACTCTTTTTTCATTTAAAGTTTCAGGTTGTAAGGATAGATTACACAGTGATCACGCTAGTTTTTTTCTTCACAATGTAGAAACATCAATGCAATAATTTAAAGAATAGATTACTATATGTTTAAGAATTTGATGTGAATTATGTTAGGAACATTCTTCAACTTTACACCTTATTACCACTGTGAAAGCAATTTGACTTATATTTAAAACATAAATTTTGTCCTGATAAAAAGAAAGCCCACAAATAAAGCATTTTGATTAAAATTCTACACAACTTTCCTTGTCCTAAGATTGGAAAAAAAAATGCCAATATAAAAACTTTTTCATCAAGCTTTTTCATCTTTTGTTTTAAGTGCTTAAAATCTTCTCCATATTTCAGGTCGTGCCTTTCAAATTCTTTAAACTCATCTTTGCAATGCCTGAGTTCACTATACTTCACAAACATTTGAAAAGACAACACTTTGTCATTTATAGCGACTTTAGGATTTTCCAAAACGGCAAGAAAAAACATGGACAAAAGAAATGATATAAGAAGTGTACAGATGGGAAGGGCAATGAGGGCTAGCCAGCATAAACTTTAAATTGCAAACCACTTGTCTTTTCATAGACTTCATGTGCAAGGTTTCAAGCCCTGTTAATGAAAACTAACAAATGTGATCAAAATCTAAACTAACAAATGTGATCAAAATCTGATTGCCTAACTTGTTTAAAGTTTCACTCATGTTTCAAAGCTATTATTATAAAACTGCACCTCCAAGCATATAGTCTTCTGATTTGTTTTTCTTTGTGATATGGTGTTCCATAATTTGTTGTTATTTTTTTTAAAAAAAAATATTAGGTCTAGAATTATGTTTTCATCATACAACTTTGTTGTTCTTTTAAGTGTATATGGTGCTGTGGTTTTTCTTTTGATTGTTGTGCTGTGGTCTAGAATTATGATGCTATTTTGATGTCTAATACATAGTTAAGGGGAATTACTGAATTGATTTCTATCTTTTTTTGTAGGCGATTTTACTGGAGTATTGCTCGTATTCTCTGCACTGTAATAATTCATTTCTGTTATCACTTCACTTATCGAGCATTTCGATTAGTAAATATAGTTGGATATTGTATGATATATATTTATATATAAATCATTGTTTTAAAACTGCAGGCCTACATTTTGCACGGTTATAAACATAGGAAATACCCAAGGGTTCCAACCGTATCCATATTTAGCTGCAACACTCAACTATATGTTATGGATACTTTATAGTTCAAGGTGGATTCATCCTAACCATTTGATCCTGATTATAAGTTCAGTTGGGCTTGCAGTGAACGTTCTTTACCTGATTGTGTTTCTTGTCTTCACCCATAGGCAAAGATACCGGGTAATCAATCACTCACCTTATTATTATTTATTCTTTTTGTAAAAAAATAAAGAACAAAAATTATTACATACTAACAAAACCTTTTACTCCCTCCGTTTTTATTTATCATCACCCTTTGAATAGTAGTTATTATTCATTAAGTAACTTTGATTCAACTTTTTAACTTAATTATATAAGATAAAATATAGTCAAGTGAGATATTATTGGATTCGTCTAATCACGTAGTTTTAGAATATCAATTATTTGTAATTTTTACTTATATATAATATGAGCTATTAATGATTGAAAATGTGCGTTGGATTGCGTGCAGTGCAGGAATGGAGAAGTTATTAAAAAACGGAGGGAGTATATCATTGTAGTATATAATTGTTGGTGTTCTTGTCGTGGAATGTTGTTTGGCTGGAATGATCATAGGGCTCACTGTGAACAAAACGGCCACGACAAAAGCCACAGTTGTGGGGATTTTGTGCGGCATTCTTATGTATGCTGCTCCGTTATCTATCATGGTAAGTGTTAATTATCAGTATTTGTTTTTATAGAACCATTGGAGTTTGATAGATTCTTACTTATTTATAATTTTTAGAATCCATTTATATCTATAAAGAATTAAAATCCTTACACTTTTGAATTACTATAAAATTTTTGTAACTTTTTAAAATATGTATCGAATACCTCTAGATCTTTAAAGACTTTTTCAAATATGTATTGAATACCTCCAAAAAAATCTTAGAGTCTGGATTGAATGTACCCTCCTTAACTTGATTGCTTCTCAATTCTAATGTAATTACTCAATTTTGACAGTGTAAAGTGTGCAGCACAAAAAGTACTGATTTTTTGCCATTCTGGCCTAGTCTATTGGGTTTTATTAACTCAATTGTCTGGACCATTTATGCATTACTTGGAAAGATTGATATTTTTATTGCTGTAAGTCTTCATTTACTTTATTATTACTATTACTTACGTTTTTTTATTTAATCATTTACTAATCCAATTATTTATTGTTATTATAGTTATCAAGTGGAGCAGGAATCTTATTCGGGTTTGTGCAGCTTAGTGCACACATTTTGTTTCGCCCTACCCCAAACCAAAATGTGGCAGCTGACCCAGCACACCAAAATGTGGCAACCGACCCTGAAAATCAAAATGTGGTAGCTGACATAGCTGACCAAAATGTGGCAGCTGATCCAGCAGAGGGAGCTGATCCAGCAGAGCTGGAGGCAGCTGATCCAGCAGACCAAAATTTAGAAAATGCTGGAGAAAATGCTGGATGATGAACAGGTTCATTTCCATCTTATTTCTTATTACAAGCATTTCTTATTTCTTCACGTGTGATGAGTGTGAAATGTTTTTAAGTGTAGTTTGAGGACTTGTAAACCTTTGAACTTTGATCTATTAAGTTAAAAAGAAATGCAAATAGTCTAGCTTGAGAATAAATGGAACATGTTGGTTTTGGATTAATATGTGTGTTGTAAGTCACAGTAAAACTTTATTTTTACTGAAAAGTTTGTGCTAGCCTATCAATTGATCTATTTAACAATTTGCTCTATTGGTTTTATAGATGCCTGGAAGGTGCAGATCACTCTTCAACGAAAAAAACACAAGAAATTGGATACGGAAATCCGAGATGTGAAGGTGGCATTTCAGAGAGGGAAATGAATTTGGGGAACACTTGACATGGATGGCCCATACTTCTTATCTTTTTCTTTGATTAGGATTTTCGTGATTCGACTTTGTTGTTTGATTTGATCATCCATAATGAATTAATGATCCATGGCAACACTCAAATGTTAAAAGAAATGAAATAGGTAGAGATTGGAAGTTTCCATGCTTATGTTGATTGTTAAAAAAAGAACTGAATGCATCTGGTAATATTTTGTTTTTTTCCATTTATATTGACAAAAAGTTCCCATTCACAAAATTGCCCAAGGACAAGTTACACTATTTATATAATGAGGATTTAAAAGTGTAGAACAGATGTTGCCTCTTTCATTCAGTGACCAATTCTCAAAAGCAATCCCAGGGAGAAATGCTTGATAACGCACAGGAAATCAAGTCTGGAGGAAATTTCATATTCACTTCACCAGAGAGACAACACCAAAGGTTGTCCAACTATATGCATAATTCCAGAATTCTCACAAGATTCCCAACACAAGGGTACATGAATAAAAGCAAATTTCAACAGCCTCAATTTTGTTCTGGCCATAAACAACATTAATTCCATATTATATAGTAAAAATAATATGCACAGAACGAGTAGACATAGCATCTGGCTCGAACATATTAATCATACTGATCCAAGTCTCAGCAGAAGCTTTTTGGGCCAGCACACTCCCTCCACAAGGAAAAATATTCCCTGCAAATTCAGTGACTCATGATAAACCATGCTACCTAAAATTCCCAACAAAGCATTATGATTGCCAGAAAGTAGGAACACAGAATACTACAACATGAAACATCAAAGTTCAACTAATAAGGCAGAACACAAAACCCAGTGGAAAATGTTCTAGCAAAAGCAAACAGAGAAAAGAAATAAAACTGCATTGACACATATAACAAAATCACTGACTCTTCAAGCCATCAACAAGCAATCAACATAAACTGCACTGACACAAAAACAAAGCTGAAGATTTAATAACTCTTCAGTTCACTCAGAATTTGTTTGATGTAGTTGATTTTGCAGCAGTCCAAAAAAGTTTCTTCAATTCAGCATCCCCGTAGGCGGCATTTTGGAAATTGACCAGGAGATGTCTTGCATAAAACATGATGAAGTCATACATATGGATATTAAAACAAAGTCAGATAGGATGAATAGCAATTAGTAATTTTTAAAAGCAAAGACATATGGTTGTGCATATCTGGAAGAAATTGCACAAAGTCAGCTGTGAATTCGAAAATTGCATAAAGATATTGCTGTATGTATGTCAAGTTTTTCTGTATATCCTTTATGAACATTGAGGGATTAAATTGACCAGAGAACACATCTATGATAAAAATAAAATAGAAAGATTTGATCTTTTCTTCTTAGATCTCTAGTGTTGCTTTCATAAGTTCTACTTATTATTTTAGAGAGCTTTGAAATATTATCCTTTTCCCCAATGATGGGGCAGTGGGGCTCAATTTTCCAACCTACTGCAATGCTTACATTGATCCTAAACAAACTTTAGAGATGAACTGCAGATACAGAAACTATGTTTTAACTAACAGATGTTAAAATTTATGCAGATACTTTCCCAGAAACTATGCAGCCAGGAAGGAGGATACTTTAAAGATACGGACACACTTGTTAAAATTCAACATATAATGTTATAAGAATGCAGGAATGACTTACCTGTATTCAGTCCCCGGGAACTCTTGTCTAATCGTCTAATTCGGCTTGTCGGAGGGGGAAAATCCCGAAAAGGAAAAAAATTTACCATAATCCGGAGGGGGGAAATCATTCTCCTCTTGGGGCCTTAACGTCGACCCAATCTTTTCCCATTGCAGCCAGCTTCTTGACGGAATTGAAAAGCTTTATTCCGAGGCGTTGTGGCGTGCGAGCTTTTCTCGGGAAAGAGGAACAATTTTCACAGAGGCGTCCGAATTGGAGGTCTGGGTGGGGGCGCCATGCGAACTGGAGGTCTGGGGTAGCAATGGCGTGCGAAATGGAGGCTGGAGCTTATGCGTATCGGGAAGAATAGGTGGCCATTAATTAGGTCACCTATTCAATTTATAATATGTTTTTTGTTATTATATGTGAGGCTAAATGGGTCAATCCGTGCTCCTCTGTCCGGAAGCTGGCCATTAATTAGGTCTCATCAATTGAATATTGGTTAATAGTTAATAGTACTATTGTTTAATCAACTAGTAAGTAATCATTTGTGTGATTTGGGCTCCCACACACCTTTGTCGACACATGAGTGTAACTGTTTACAAAAAAAAACTAATAAGTTATCCGTTGAGACTCGACGGACATAATTATATATTTTATATAACATATATACTTATATATTATAAAGTAATAATAAAGTATATTTTGAATAATAAAAAAAGGTGTAATGATTTTATATATATATTCGAAAGAGAATATATATGATAATATAATTTAATTATTTTTAAAATTAACCAAGAAATCATATTATATCGTCTTCTTTAAGTTACCCTTTCTTTCTTTCTTTTTTTTTTTTTTGAGAAAAAAGCTTGTTATACCTTTCAAAACCAAAAGTTGGAGTACATCATTACAAATAAGAAGCCAAAACGCAACAGCAAACTAAAAGCATCATGCTCTGGAACAATAAAGTGACAAACCGCATTGGTGATCGCCAGTGTTCTCCAAAGTCCAATCCAATCACATGTTATAGAATAAGAGCAAAGCAGCATCGACGTAGTGCAACATCAGCAGCTATCGAATCAAGGACAACCAACCCACAATTTGGTGAAGGCCTGTGTAGGGCAAACCAGGACCGCATCCTTTTGGAAGAAATCCAGGGAATGTGTTTTCGGATGAGCTTTCGTAAGGCTGCTTGTGGACATGAAACAGGAACTCTAAAACATCCTTTTGACCATCCCTTAGCGCATATCGGCTCACGCGCAAAACAGTCTCCTAAGCTTGCTTTAGGTTTACATCTCCCCTGCAAAATACTCAAATCCAGCACAAAGAAAACATAGGGGTATTGGAAGGGTTAGGGAAGGTCTCAGGTGGTTACCCTTTCTTTCTTTCTTTTGGGAATCAACTCATTCCTAAATTCACTCCAAATTGCACATACATTTTGGCAATTGTTGGTGAGTATTTGCTTTCAAATTTGTTTGAACTATCTACTTTGGTCATGCAAAGCTCGTTTTAAGATTTTGTTGAGTTTGGAGGAAGAAATTTGCATATGCGGATATTTGCTAAGGAGTTGGTTTATTGTGTGATTTAACTGTGAATATTTCTTCTATCCACTCAATCAACACATTACTATGTGTATCTCAATTTATTTTGATTTTATAAATAATATTATTAATATTATTATTATTATTATTATTATTATTATTATTATTATTATTATTATTATTGTTATTATTTTATCTTTTAAGGTTTTGATAAAGATTTGCAATTCCATTTATTCAAATTATATGCTCCACGAAAAAAAATTTATATGCTGCGCAAAAAGAAAATTATTCAAATTATATATTCATACAATCTAAACAAATCTATTAAAAATCGATCCAAATATATGGAGTATACATTAGTATAAACTTTGTTATATAAATTTACTAGTTCAATTATTCAAAACATCCCAAGAATTCTGAGATTTATTTGTAAAATAGTAATAAATTTATCGGTGAGATTTATTTGTAAAATAGTAATAAATTTATCGGTGGGTTCGGAAATACCCGAGAATCGAATCAGAAAAATTGGATGCGGAACTGACCCGTTGCCATCGCTAAGGACGGCAATGGGTCTACGTCAGACCCGGAGCCGAACCAGGAAGCGATCCAAACCCGACACAATTCCATCCGCATTTACCCGAAAACGGACCAAATACAAATAAATTGGGACAACACAATTATCATACTATATCATATATATAGAAATATAGAAATAGAAATAAAAATAAAACAATCTAATGTTCATTTTTTTTTTTGGCCGATTTTTCAATAAAATATAAATAATTGGGGATACAAATATAGATTACAAATCTAATTATTCAAATGCAACATACAATCTATATCTGCATGCAATGGGTGTAAAAGAGTAATTTATAGTAACATATTAACTGATAAACCTTTGTAATAGCTAATGCTTTCCGATAGTCTTACTGAAGTTTACACTCCAATCATCTTTTAATATTTGAGACTATGCATTTTTACTCCTTTAGGCCATGGTTTCTAATTCTATTTGATGGGAACAATTATCTCTTACTGCTTAAGGATTTACTCTTACACATTATCTTTTGATCTTCTTCCCCGTTGATTAGCTTATAATTTATAAGAAGATATTGTGAATTATAATCCACGTTTTAATACGCATCATCATTCATGTCTCATGACATCTTATTATGTTGTGTATCCCGATTCCTCAATGAAACAAGTATGCATGTCTGTCTTTGAATCTTACATTTAGTTTTGAGATTATGGCTGATATCTGATATCAATGATTGCTTTATTATAATTTATGGAAAAATATAGATGCTCAACTCTCTTCGAATCTAATAATTGGTTATAGGGCTGAGATTTAATTATGAATATTTTCTTTATTGTAAATTTTTAATTCATGATGCAACATTCATACTCAACTCGATTAAAATCTTTCATCCAAAAAAACTCTATTATAATCTAATATTTTCTAGGTCTTCTAAATAATGGTTTGTATAATATAATTAATTGAATCCATCCCTTCTACTATCTTATTGAAAATGTGGAGATTCGTACTCATGGTTTAGAATAGCTTGGTTTATGGAAATTGGTGGATCAAGATATTCCTATAGAAATTGATGTTGATTATGTCGAGTTAATGAACTGATTATTTATTTTGTTGCATGTTTTATGATCAAAATGATACAGATTCTTATGGTTTTCTATGCCTATGTTATGAATTTAAAGTAAAGCAAACTTTATGCACAAAAAATAATAAGACCACAAATATTGGATTTTATTTGGAAAAAAAATAAAGAAAAAACACCGCCCGCGAAGCGCGGGTCAAAAATCTAGTTATTCAAAAACTTAAAAATCTAATCTAACAAGAACTTTTAATTGGATACTTTTATGTGCAGTCTGCACTATAAATACTTGATTATACCTACCGGCTTCTTCCCCTCTTCATTGATTTCATTCCGATTTCCCTCGAGCCAACGTACAGCTTCGATTTCTTTGCTGCCGACTTATTATGCGAATCATGCAAATTCCGATCCAAGACTATTTGGTGTTTGTAGGTACAATTAATTATATATTGTGATGTGTTTTGTTTATTTTATTTTTCATGGATGATCTAGTTGTTATTAATTAATTCAGTTATCATTTGTTTTTACTTAACAGCCTATACAGGGAAAAACAATGGCTTCCCCTACGCTCTCTCCTGATCCTCCCCCTGACTCGTCCCCCTTGCCTGCTCCGGTGTCAACCCATTTGCCAGAATCCCCCTCTTCCTTCTGTGATGTAGTTAAGGGTGTGCCGGCTCCTGAGTCTTCCCCTCCCCCTCACATTGCTGCGGCGGAACTTCTCAATAATAAGTTGGCTTCGATTGACTGTTCAGGCTCGCATGCACGCTGCCCTAAGGTTCGGTTCGCTGATTCTGTGTTGCAGTCGTTTTATGCCCCTTGGTTAGATACGTTGGTGTTAAAACCACTTGGTATCAAAGTTGGTTATCTTGCCATGAAAGAACGCATGACTCGTGCATGGAAGTTAGCCGGGGAATTTGAAATTTTGGACATCGGGCATGGTGTCTTTTACGCAAATTTGCCATGCCAGAAGATAGAGAGAAAGTTCTCACGCACGGACCATGGACCATCTTCGAGCATTGCATAGCGGTTATGAGGTGGCACAAGGGGTTCAACCCGGCTTCTTCTACTGTCACCACTATCCAGGCATGGGTCAGATTCCCTGAATTACCACATGTTTATTACAATGAGCATGGGTTGAGTGTTATTGCTTCTGCCGTTGGGGTTCCGCTTAAATTCGATAAGAACACTCTATCGATTCATCGTGGCCGATATGCAAGGGCTTGTGTTGAGATTGATCTCACAAAACCCTTGGTTGGTAAAGTCGACGTTGAAGGTGAAATTATTCAAGTTTCATATGAAGGTCTCCATCAACTTTGCATGAACTGTGCCAAATTCGGTCACTTCCAGGATGCATGCCCGAGTAAGGTTCTCTCTGGTAAAACAAAGGGAGATCCCCGCCCCTCTGAAAATGCTAACGATGGGAAGGGTGATGCGGCTACAGGTGGTGACGCCGCCGGGAAAGGTAAGGAAACGGTCAATCCTCTGGAGTTGAGGGTTACTACTTCGGTGGGGGTTGAGGAAGGTGGTTCTACTGGTAACTGTATCTCTGTGAACGTGGAGTGTGATGATGATTACGTGGGTGATTGGATGGTGGTACAACGTAGGAAGCCAAGGAAAAAAGGAGTTCAGGGTACTAGGTTGCCTGCTACTGGGCCTAAGTTGCCGGATCCATCGATCTCTTCTCCATCGGACTCTGGGGCCATGAAAGGGACTATTATTGGGCCTGTTGATTCTTTGCCAAAAAATAGATGGGCCCTTACCCACAGAATTTCATGCTGGGCCAGCCCAAGTGGGCACATCCAGGGCCAAAAAATATTTTATGGGAAATAAAAGAGTGCGGGTTGAACCTCATCTTCACTTCCCCCAAATTGGAAAGCTGTTGAACACTCCGGGGAATGTTGCTGCTCAGCAAGCGGATGGGGAGCCTCCAGCTTCGCAGCCACCGGGACCGGAGAAGGATAACGCTATGGATTTCTCGACGGCAGATCCAACGGGAGATGCGAGTGCAGGGTCGGATTTGGTTATGGCAGATCGATCGGAACAGGATGTTGTTCCGGCTAGTCAGTGTTAAGAGGATGGCCGTTGTGACTGGTACGGTGTCGGCTCTCCCCTATTTATTATATTTATGTCTGAATTTCAAGATTTCACCATTTTTTCTTGGAATGCACGGGGTTTTTTGAGTACTGCTTCTCATCGGACTTTCTCGGATTATATTCGTCGACATCGGCCCTCGATGGTCATTTTGTTGGAGCCCCATGGGGATTTGATCGTGTGCGAAATTTTGTTTTCCAGCTTGGTTATTTTCCGATCAGCATTCAGGAGTCTGTTGGGCGTGCTGGCGGAATTTGGGTCTTAGGCCGTTCTGGCCTCTCCCTTATTTTTGATGAATTTGAGCCCTCAGCTAGATTCTTGACTGTCTCTATCCGCTCTGGTAATGTCCTTTGGTTCTGCACTGCGGCTTATGCCTTTCCTAGCTTCCAACGGCGTCAGCAAGGGTGGTCGTACCTTGTTGAGCTCGCTTCTCGCATTGATGCTCCTTGGTTATTGGTTGGAGACTGGAACGAAGTGCTTCTTCCCTCAGAGGTAATAGGTGGTGCCTTCATCCAAACCCGTGCTGATCTCTTCCGAGACTGCATTTTGTCATGCTGTCTATTTTATGTCCGCACAGAAGGTTCTATTTTCACTTGGTACCGCCACGCCTTGCACTCCCAATTCATCAAGAAACGTTTGGATAGGGCGCTTGCAAGTCTTGCTTGGATTGATCTTTTTCCCAATGGCCATGTCCGAGTTCTTCCGCGGGTTGGATCGGATCATGCTCCCCTTCTTGTTCATTGTGGTGTGGCTTGTCCTTCACTGTCTCGTCGGACATTTCGCTGGGAGGCGATCTGGGGCCATAATCCTTCCTATCAACAATTTGTGAAGGATGTCTGGACGGATCCTTCTGGACCAATCTCTTCCCGCTTGGAGCGTATGAGGGATGTGTCCCTTCAACACTGTCAAGATGACATCCGGAAGCTTCGTAACAGGAAGAAGAAATTACTTCGAAGGTTAGCCGGGTTAGATCGGGCTATGCAAATTGTGGACTCACAGCGTCTTATTTTGCTGGAACGTCGCCTGCAAAAGGAATTGGAGGATCTGCTTGCTCGTGAGGAGACATTTTGGTTTCAGCGAGCACGTGATAACTGCATCCGGATGGGGGATAGGAATACCCGGTATTTCCACGCCCAAGCTAAATTTCATCATCATAGGAGTAAAATTCATGGACTTCTTTCGGATGATGGAACATGGTGTAGTGATCCGACACAACTTAAGCAGATGGTCCGGGCATTTTATTTGGACTTGTTTGCCGATTCTGGTCAGGCTCCCGTGGCTGGCCACTTGGCCCCTCTTCGGCCAATCTCTGATGATGATGGGCAGGTGTCCGCTGGAGAGGTTGCTCGAGAGGAAGTCAATCAGGCCTTGGCGCAGTGTAAACCTTTATCGGCACCGGGTCCGGACGGATTTCCAACACTGTTTTATAAGGAATATTGGGACATTCTTGGTGATGATATCATAGCTGTGGTTCGTAATGCCCTGGCCACCGGATCTTTTGAGCCTACTCTTGCCAGAGCATACATTTGCCTAATTCCAAAGGTAGATGTTCCGTGTAATATTCGACAGTTCCGACCGATCACTCTTTGTAACGTCCTCTACAAGTTTATCAGTAAGGTCCTTGTTAATAGACTTCGTCCGGTCTTGGCTAATTACATCTCACCTCTCCAATCGGCATTCTTGCCTGGGAGGGGCACAGTGGATAATGCCATTGTGCTACAGGAATTGATTTATTCTATCTCCAGGCCTCAGTCCCGGATTCAGGCTATCATTGCTAAAATAGATCTGCAGAAGGCGTATGACAGCGTACGATGGCCATTTCTGGATGAATGTATTCGACAGATGAACATTCCGGATTCTTTAAGACGCATAATTATGCAGTGTGTTACCTCTCCAACTTATTCGATCCTCTGGAATTGGGAGCCCTTGGAGGAGTTTCGGCCACAAAGAGGTCTTCGTCAGGGTGATCCACTCTCACCTTACTTGTTCAATATAGTTATGGAACGATTATCGGTCAACATTCAAATGGAGGTGGAATCTGGGAATTGGAGACCGCTATATTTGTCTGCTGGCGGGAGGGGTATTTCGCACCTTTTATTCGCCGACGACTTAATTCTATGTTTTCAGGGAGATGAGTCCAGCATAATGTCTTTCGCCAACACCCTTGCTCTTTTTGCTTCGGCTTCAGGATTAAGGGTCAATGCCTCTAAATCTATGGCATTTGCTTCCGCCAATATTACACAGCATGATAAGGACTTATTTACTCAGGCTACCTCGATTCCCTTTAAGGATGAATTAGGCAAGTACCTTGGTTTCCCGATACATCATGGGCGAGTTAGGGCCTCGTCCTATAATTATATTCTGGAGAGAATGGATCGGCGTATATCAAGTTGGGCCATGAGATTACTGAATAAGGCGGGCCGGATCACCTTGGCGCGCCATATACTTTGTTCTATACCTACGTATCCTATGCAAATCGGTTGGGTTCCTCAGTCTGTTTGTAACCTGATTGATAAATGCGTCCGTACGCTGGTCTGGAAAGATCGTTCTGGTAAGGGTTTAAACCTTGTTCGATGGGATTCAATTGCCATGCCCAAGAAGTATGGGGGTTTGGGTCTGCGTAAGGCTCGGCTAGCTAACACTGCCTTGTTGGGTAAGTTGGCTGATGACCTTATTCAGCGCCGTCCTAAACTTTGGGTTCAGGAGTTTCTGCAGAAATATTGTCCTGGCGGGTTGATGTCGGATCTGCTGCCACGTGTTGGATCTTTCACCTGGAGAAGTTTATGCAAGGCTTTTTCGCAGATGAAAGGAGGATATTCCTTCAGAGTTGGGAACGGATCCAGCTCTCTATGGTCTGCCCCCTGGCTTGGTGATAGGTCGTTGGGGCCCCAAGTTTCGTTTGTAGCTGTACAGGACCTTGACCTTCGGATATCGGATATTATGGATGGCCACCGCTGGAGGCTGTCTCATTTGTATACTATTATACCGAGCCACCTCCTTGATGACATCACTAGTCGGCCTCCGCCCCGCTTGCATCCACGATGTCTCGATGGTTGGCAGTGGAAGGGGTCTCTTGATGGCATGTATACGGCCAGAGCAGGGTATATGTTTTTAATTAAAGCTGATCCTAATGTGAAGGGCTGGACATGGCTGTGGTCTTCTTCCTTTCCGGAGAAGGTATGTCTCTTACTATGGTGTCTTAGTCATATGGCTCTACCTTGCAACTCTCTTCGGTTTCACAGGAACTTGGCATCGTCCCCACTTTGCTGTATTTGTGGGACAGAGGAAGAATCTTGGTTTCATGCTCTCTTTTTTTGTCCTTGGGTCTCTTGTGCTTGGTTGGCGGTTGGGATCAACATCCCCCTGGATTTGGATACCTTACACAGGAATGAGGTGCGGTTTTGGTTATATGGCATGTTCCGGCAGTTTGGTTTTACTTTCATTGCGGCTGTTTGGGTTTTTTGGATTGAACGAAATTTGAGAGTTTTCAAAGGTCTGTCCTCCAACTTGCCACAACTCCAGCGTCGGGTCAATCATCTGCAGGAAGCCTTGTCTGCTGCCCGGCCTCCGCCTCGTCAGGGGCTGCTGCAACCGAGGTTGGTTTGTTGGAATATGGGGGACTGGTACGGTGTATTCATTCACTCGGATGGTTCTTATTTGGTTGATAGAGGTCGTGCGGGCTTCGGGGCGGTGTTGAGGGATGCTGCAGGTGCATGGCTTGGAGGGGTTTCTGGCTTCTTGGGGGAAGGCTCGGTATTACAAGCAGAATTAATGGGGATTTTGGAGGGGCTGCTTCTGGCAAAAAGCATGGGCATATTGGATGTAATGTGCAAGTGCGACTCAATGCATGCGTTGAGACTTTTGCAATCGCCTACGTCCAGTGGTCATTGGTTGTATTCCATTGTGGCTCAGATTCAGGATGTACGGGGCTTCTTTAATACGTGTCGATTTGAGCATATTCTGCGGGAGGGGAACATGGTAGCTGATGGTCTAGCCCGGTTGGGAGCGGATAGTGAACTCTTCTACACCACCTGGGCTTTTCCCCCGGATTGCCTAACTCCGCTTCTGGCAGCGGATGCGTTAGGCACTTGGTTTCCTAGGCTATAATCTTCTTATTGCCTGGCCTAGCATTTAGTTTGTTGTCTTCGTTGCTTGCTGTTATTTTGTTTTCTTTTTGTTGATTTCTTTCCTAACCCTCTCGGGCTGTAAGCAAAAAAAAAAAAAAATTAATTCAGTTATCACGTCTCATTCTCATATTACTATTAAAAACTTGCTCATAAAGAGACAATATTAAGAAAGTTTGAGAACGAATGAATCCACTAATTAATTGTATTGAGACAATTTGATCACCGGGAACTGTTGCTCCCAACATTTTTAGAATTTGATAAATTGGTAAATTGGGGTTGGTAAGTTGTCACATGAGATCTATTGTTTCACATATATGCGAATTCACTATTTTTCTTTTTTTTTTTATTTTTATTTTTTATTTTTCCGTAGGGAATGTCACTACATTAGTTCTCTTTTTCTCCCCGTGGTAATATTTCTTCCTTCTCTTTATCTCTTCAATTATAATACATTAATTTCATAATTATAGTTGGATATTGTATGTATGGCATAAATTATGCTGAACCTTTCTTTTGAAATTTTAGCCCAACATTTTGGAGGATTATGAAAAAGAAAGACACGGAGGAGTTTCACCCATATCCTTACTTGGCCACTGTAATCAATTGCGTGATGTGGATCTTCTATGGCTTACCATTTGTTCATCCACATAGCACTCTTGTGATCATAATCAACTCTGTTGGCCTCTTTTTGCATACCTGTTATCTTTTTATATTTTTTTATTATACATGCCTACATTATCGGTGGCACATTCTCATTATCATTTATATCGCCAACATGTTGTTGTGCCCCATCATTGGCATCATATTGGCTTTAGCCAAAACGCATGCGAAAAGGTCCTTGGTTATGGAGATTTTCTGCATTATATTTGGAATCATTATGTATGGTTCCCCTTTATCTATTATTGTAAGTGCCAACTGCTCACTCATATATATATATATGAATGTTGTTTTAAATAATCAAATACTATATCCATTCTAATGCCCGTGGCTATCTCAATTCACAGGGACACATAATCAAAACAAAGAGTGTTGAATTCTTGCCCTTCTGGCTTTGCCTAGCTGGTTTCTGCAATAGTATTATTGGGGCTGCTTCTGCTTTTCTTGTGTTGGACCCTTGCCTTTCTGTAAGTCTATTTCACCCATTCACTGGTTCTTTTTATCTCATTCATTATTTACTTGTTTTAACGTGTGAACTACAGTAGTATAATGTTTAAATTGTCATTGTAGATCTTACATGGAGTTGGAGCAATATCGGGCCTCATCCAACTATATACATATTCATATTTCTCTTACCTAAAGAAGGTTGCAGACCAAAACGATACCAAGCTAGTGGAGTTCTAGAACACCAAGTATATAATGCATATTAGCTTCTCACCTTCTGGACATGAAGGGGGTATATAGCAATAAACTATTAGTTGTTTTTTTTTTTTTTTTGAGGACCAAACTCCGAACAATTATACAAGGCAAAGTCAACAAAGGTTACATGATGCATTATTACACTATACAATACTAATATATATATATATATATAAAGGGAGTGGCACCATATGCCTGTCTACAAACAATTACACACCCCTCTGCAGCAGCTATTTGTCCACTACTTATAATGGAAAATATCCAATGCATCTGGTCACCCCCCCACCCCATAAACACCTGCAATTGAACTCCATTCCCCACCTAACAAAATCACATGGACCTTCCCCTCTTTCTAATCCCCCCTTTTTCCCTTGTTCCAATCCAAACCCCTCTTTTCTTTTTTTTTTTTTACAGAAATCAGAATCAATGCATTTTCTAATTATGCCAAGATTTCCATTTAAGAATGAAACAAGTCCTTTTCAATTGAGTAAAAACACCAAATGGTAAATAAATAATTGTTTGTTTACCAATTGGCTTGGCAATTAGTAGGATCACCAATAATTGATGGGAACGCTGCCCCCTCTTCCTCCTACTCCTCCTCCTCCTCCATTGTTGGAATGGTTGTGGAAACCTGTTGTTATTCTCTGTTTCTTGGCAAGTTGAGATTCTTGATGGCTTTGTTTTGCAGTACATGAGCCCTGGTTTACTGATTCTGCCTGGTTTTGTCTCAAATTTCCCTTTATTGGGGTGGAAAAACATGAAGCAAGATTTTCATGGGCTTCATTTGGTGATGATTTTTTATCATCAATGCATTCAGTGGCATGATATAAAAAAACCCATAATTATGAATTTATCCCATATTATATTATTCTTGTAATTTAAATTCGATATATATATATCATGGCATGATACATATATATATATATATATATATATATATCATAGATTTAGCTTTTGTGTGGATTTCATGGCATGAATTGAGCTTAATCTTATAATAAATGAATACAGAAAATTTTGAACTCATTTGATAGGCACGAGGATTTCTTGGCATAAAATTGAACTTGTAATTAATATGTGTGGCTTATAACTGAACATGCAGAAAGGATCAAAATTTTGAACTCACTTGATTAGTATGAAGGTGGAAACATAGTGCGTTTGGTTATTTTTCTTTTAATTTATTTCAATTCCATCATAATTTTATTTTGCCTCATTCAGTCCTCTAAGTTCACCTATTTTTCTAAATCTTTCTTAATTCACTATATTCCTATAAATTAGCACAATAAACAAATTGTGGGATCAACAGAACCCGTACAATATTCAAAATAAACTTAGAGGACCTGTACAATATTCAAAATAATTGTGTTTTGTTAATTTATAGGATTAAAATTAATTATGAAAGATTGGACAAAAATTAGTATACTTAGAGGACCGAATAAGGCAAAATAAAATTTAGGACAAAATTGGAATACAAAAAACAATTTTTAAAAAGAAAAGGTCCAAATGTGTTATATTTCCTTATGGAAGGTTTCGTGGCATGCAATTCAACTTATATTATGTGTTGTTTACACCTGAACATAGAGAATGATCAAACTTTTGAACTCATTTGATAAGGATGATTTTTTTTTTTTATCGTTCTATCTTTTTTGTATACTCTCAATTTGTGCACTTGAATTTAAGCACTGGCAGCAGACATATAATTATTGGAAAAAAAATCCCATTGGTCCCATAAATTTTCCGAATTTCGATTTCAGTCCTATATATATATAATATATATATATATATATATATATATATATATATTTTGAGGAAAGATGGTTTTATTCCATAGAGTAGTTTAAAATTGGAATACTACCATGTTACAAACCAAACTGAGAAATAGACCCCTGAGGAGAAACAGGTCCATCAAAATCCTAACAGCGAAAGTAATGTACAGACCAAAAGCAAAAGCTGCTAAACAAAAATGAGCAAAAGTGGGCATCTACACGACTACACCTTCCAATTCCATGTTTGGGACAGGTTTCCGGAGCTCCATACAGTCAAGTCAAGTAATGCAAGCAGCATCAGCACACCTAGTTACCACAGCATCAAGAGTTTGCAGCAGCATCAATCCTATATTAATTTGATTAACACAATCAGTCCATTATTTATACTAATTTTTGCATAATCCGTCCCAAACCCCCTTAATGATGCTTCTTTGCTAACTTGGCGTAGGATTATGCACAGTAATCATATTGCCACATCAGCATAATCATGCGCCACATTAGCAAAAAAACGTCATTAAGGGGGTTTGAGACGGATTATGCAAAAATTAGCATAATAATGGACGGGTTGTGTTAATCAAATTAATAAGGAATTGAAATTGAAATTTGGAAAATTTATGGGACCAACGGGTTTTTTTTTATCCCTATAATTATGTGTAGTTTGATTAATTAAATGAATTGAATTGGACTATCTTTTCAATTTTTTTTTCTCCTAGCCCCATGAGGGCTGTCAAGCCAAAAAAAAAAAAAAAAAAAAAAAACTACTCTTATACATCCCAGAAAATCATATCATTATGAAATTTGTGATGATGGTGCATTCAATAATACTTTTGGCATAATTATTTCTAAATTTTAATTCACATGAGTATTTTCTTATATATTTTTTAATTTAATTTTGAAATATCTACATCGTTGTGAAATTTATAATTTCTCAAGGTGTTAAGGTGAATCAATATTAATAATTAATTACCTTGTGCAATTGTGATTTCATGTCTTTTATTTGCATATGTATTGCATAATAGTCGTGAGTAGAAAGTCTTTTATCTTTCATATTTTATTTTTTCTCTTTTTAAACTATTGTTTATAGTATAATATTTTTTCAAAGTACTAAATTGTGTACATAAATTATTGGTAGTGACATATTGTCTATTACTCATTTATTGTACAATGTATACATGTATTAATATAATGCTTAAAATAGTTTATGGAGCTTGGGGAATACAATTGACATAACATAATAAAACTGAACAATTTTATTTGTTAAATTCGATTTTTTATTCATATTTTTCACATTCCCGCCCATTGGGAGGGGGGTAGTACGAGTTTGTACAATAGTAACAAATTTACCTATAGGTTCGGCCGAATCAGACCCGGTTTGGATTGGGGGTCTTGGTTCTTGAAAATTTGTACTAAGAATTGACCCGTTGCCATCCATAAGACCATCTCCATCCATCCATCTCACCCTTTAGATCAACCTCCATGTCACCATTTAATTAAAAAAAATTTAAAAAGTTAAAAAAAATGATTGAGCAAGAAATAGCTAGGTCGACCAAATTATAAATCCAACCCACCTTCCTTGACCAATGGGATGGGGACATTTGTCTCCTTCCCATTGGTCAACTAAACTTTTTAAAAACTTCTATTAAAATTATTATATTTTTCATGTTTTAAAATAAAAATAAATAAAAAATATACCAAATTTTATAACTTTTCATTCTCTACAAATAGAGACTATTCTTGCTATATTTTTATTAAATACATAATATATCAATCTTGATATATTTAACCAATTTTAGAATTTATATAAAATAAAAATAAAGAAAAAATATATTAATACTTTAGATTTTTTATACTTTATAAATAAGATAAATATTTTATATTTTTGATCATTAATTTTTTAATATCTCAATATAATTTTAAATATATAAATTAAAAGAATTATATATAATATTGTGGTTGGATGGTTGGGTGATTATTGATAAAGTATGTAAGATTTGGATGGTTGGGTTGGGATAAATATTGATGAGTTAGAAGATAGAGAGAAATTAATTAAATAATGAGGTGGTTGAGGTGGTCATTGATAATGATAGCCTAAGGGCACAAATGGGTCTTATGGGTAAGACCCAGAGCAGAACCGAACCCAAGCTTCGACTGGGTCTTAGGTTTTGCAGGAAGCGATCCAACCCTGACACATTGCATTCCACATTTACCCGAAAATGGACCAAATACAAATAATTCGGACAAAACGATTATTTCATCCATCCATTTAAAAAGTTCCATTTGGACTTTTAACACTGTTCATTATGCATGTTTAACCTAAATTTTTTCCAGTTATATTTTAAAAAAAATTCATGTGGAATCTTGTTGGATTCATCATTTCACATAGTTTTAAAATATATAGTTTTTTTAAAAATAATTTTTACTTCTTTACATTTTAAGATATTAAATATTAAATATATGCATTGGACTATGTCCAAAGGTTTAGACAGTGGCGGATCCAGGAATTTTGGAGAGGTAGGGCTCATTTTTTTTTTAATTGTCACATAGAGTTTGCATGTGTAAAAACAAGATTTAACAAAAAAAAAAATACAATATATAAATTAATCTTCATCATTTGTACAACCATCAGAAAGTCTTCTTAATTGATATCGCCGGCTACCCATTTTACTTTCAGTCGCAGGGAGGAAGAAGAACCTGGAAATGAAGGTTCTTTCAGACTTTCAATCGCAGAAATCAAGACTTTAAGACTTTGAACGGTGCCGCGGTGGTCGCCGGGATGAAGGTCTGTCCGGGAGGATTAGCACCTTGCTCCTTGTTGCAAATTTGTAGTGCCGGACTGACGGCAAGCGAGAGAAGAAAAAGAGTGAATTGTTGTTTGATGTCGATGCCTGTGTGTGGTTTGACCTAATAACTTCATTTTTAATATATATAATTTTTTTTTTTTATTTTAGGAGGGGGGGCTGGAGCCCACCTCAGCCTAAGGCTGGGTCCGCCCCTAGGTTTAGAGACATTTCACATTGGACAAAGTGAGTATCATATACTATCATATATAGAAACTATGGCATGTTTGGTAAAGTGTATTGGGATGTATTAGGGTGTATAGTATTAACATTATGTATTAAAATAATACTATCCTATGTTTGGTGAGTTTTAAGACATGTATAAGTATTATTTTAATGAGGGGTTTGATGTATTATTTAATACCTTGTGGAAGGGTGGGTTATGGTGTATTATTTTTTATTTATATTTGTTTTTCTTTTTTTCCTTATGCATCTCATAACTATTAAATATATGATATTATAAAAATATTATTTATTAATATATTAATTGTTTTAATTTAATTATTTAAATAATAATTTTAATAAATTATTTATTATTATATTAATTATTTTAATTTAATTATTTTTAAAATAATTTTATTTTAAGTATATTATTTGTTAATAAATTAGAAAAAATTATTTTTATTTAATTGTTTAAAATATTATACATGATGATGTAATACCACATCAATACCAAACACTGTGTATAACATTATTTTAATACAATACATCATAATACAATACACCCGCAATAAATAATACAATACACCATAATACAGTACAGTGTTCCAAACGTGCCCTATAGAAATAGAAATAAAAATAAAACAATCTAATGTTCATTTTTTGGTTTTTGGTCAATTTTTTCAATAAAATCTATATTATAAATGGGGATACCGATACAGTCTACAGATATAGATTACAAATCTAATTATTCAAAAACTAAGAAATATAAAAGTAAAAGTTTAGTCGGATGCTTTATTAACTTCTGTTACAAACTTCGCCAAAAACTTTCTGTTACAAATAGTTCACCAAAAAAAACTTTCTGTTACAAATATAGATTGGAAAAAGGTCAAATATATCCCTTTTGTTTCAAAAAAAGCCAAATCTATCCTTTTTTTATTTTATTACCGAATTTATCCTCTACATATGCTAATTATATCCGGAAATATCCTAAATTCACTAATCGTGGAATGGCTGCTGATGTGGCAATAAATTAACTTAAACCATACACGCTGGATGGGATTTGAAGTGTCTCTCAATTAAGGCTGGGGAAAAATACCGAGTATACCGCATACCGCACATACCGTATCGAAAAAAGAAATATCGAAATTTTCGGTACAGTATCATACCGAAAAAAATTCTCCTTACCGTATACCTTACCGAACTTTACGGTATGAAAAATTTCATACCGTTGCCGTACCGAACATTTTGGTATACCGATATTCGGTATATATACCGATATTCGGTATACCGAAAGTTTCGGTATGAAATATTTTCATACCGTTTCCATACCGACATTCCGGTAAGTTCGGTATATTCCGCTATACCGAACATTCAGTACATACCGACATACCGTATCGCGGTATATACCGACATACCGAACATTCACTACATACCGACATACCGGTATTGCAGTATATACCGGCATACCGAACTTTCGCTATATACCAACATACTGATATTACGGTATCGCGGTATATACCGATACCGTGGTATATACCAAAGTTCGGTACGGTAGCGATATACCGCGGTATCAAAAAATTTATACCGTTACCGTGCCGAAATCTTACGGTACGGTATGATACCATACCGTAAATTACGGTATACCGAAAATTTCGATATTTTCGGTACTTTTTCGATACGGTATGTAGTATATTCGGTATTTTTCTCCAGCCCTAATTGAGACACACTTCAAATTCGATCCAGCGTGTAGGGTTTAAGTTAATTTATTGCCACGTCAGCAGGCATTCCACGATTAGTGAATTTAGGATATTTTTGGATATAATTAGCATATGTAGAGGATAAATTCGGTAATAAAATAGAAAAAAGATAGATTTGGCTTTTTTTTAAACAAAAATGATATATTTGGCCTTTTTTCCAATATAGATTACAAATCTAATTATTAAAAAACTAAAAAAATAAAATAAAATAAAAGATAACAAGAATATTTAACTGGATACTTTTCTAACTTTAAGTTCTGTACAGCCTGCACTATAAATACTTGATTGCACCCTCCCTGCCCTACCGAGCTTGTTCCCCTCTTCGTTGATTCCATTCTGATTTCCTCGTGCCAACCTACAGCTTTCACTTCTCTGCTGCCGATTTCTTGCGCCAATCATGCAAATTCCGATTCAAGACCATTTGGTGTTAGCAGGTACAATTAATTATATATTTTCTTGTGTTTTGTTTAATTAGTTTGTTTTTCATTGGATCATCTAGTTGTCATTTAGTTTATCTCAATCATACCGCAAGTATATGTGTTAATAATTCATGTATCATGTCTCATTCTCATACTATCATTTGAAAAGTTGTTCATAAAGGGAGAATATTGAGAATATTTGAGAACGACCAAATTTACTAATTATAATGCATAGTGAGAGACAATTTGATCCAAGGAACAGTTCGCTCCCAAACATTCATTGAATTGGTAAATTGGGGGTTGGTAAGTTGTCACATGAGATCTATTGCTTCACATCTATGTAAATTCACTGATTTTTTTTTTTTCCCTTTTTGCTTAGGGAATGTCACTACATTAGTTCTGTTTCTCTCCCCGTGGTAATATTTCTTCCTTCTCTTTATCTCTTCAATTATAATACATTATATTTGTAATTATAGTTGGATATTATATTGTATGGCAGGCATAAAATCTATTGAATCTTTTTTTTTTTCTTTTTTTTAAAAATTTTAGCCCAACGTTTTGGAGGATTCTGAAAAAGAAAGACACAGAGGACTTTCACCCATATCCTTACTTGGCCACTATAATCAATTGCGTGATGTGGATCTTCTATGGCTTACCATTTGTTCATCCACACAGCACTCTTGTGATCATCATCAACTCAATTGGCCTATTTCTACATCTCTGTTATCTCTCTATATTTTTTTATTATACATGCCTAGAGTATCAGGGGGGCATTCTTTTTATCATTTATATCGCGAACATGTTGTTAGGTCTCATCCTTGGGATCACATTTGCTTTAGCGAAAACGCATGCTAAAAGGTCCATAGTTATGGAGATTTTCTGCATCATATTTGGCATTATTATGTATGGTTCCCCTTTGTCTATTATTGTAAGTGCCTACTATATATATATATATATAAATGTTTTTTTGAATATTCAAACATTATATCCATTCTAACGCCTGTGGCTATCTCATTCCACAGGGCCAAGTAATCAAAACAAAGAGTGTTGATTTCTTGCCCTTCTGGCTTTGTCTAGCTGGATTCTGCAATAGCATTATTTGGGTTGCCTATGCTTTTCTTGTGTTGGACCCTTACCTTGCTGTAAGTCTATTTCACCCATTCACTGTTATTTTTATCTCATTCATTATTTACTTGTTTTAACCTGTGAACTGAACTATAATGTTTTAATTGTCATTGTAGATCTTACATGGAGTTGGAGCAATATTTGGCCTCATCCAACTATATACATATTCATATTTCTCTTACCTAAAGAAGGCTGGTGACCAAAACGACACCAAGCGAGTGGAGCTCTAGATCACATGTATATAATGCATATTTAGCTTCTCACCTTTTGGACATGAAGGGGGTATTTAGTAATTAACTATTACTACTTGCTAGTTGTTTTATGTTTAAAAAAAAAAACCATAATTGTGGTATTTATCCCATATTATATTATTCTTGTGATTTAAATTGGATATATATATTAGATATATATAGACATATTATGTTTAAAATCATATCGTATTCAAGCTCATAGATTTAGCTTTTGTGTGGATTTCATGGCATGAATTTGAGCTTAATCTTATAATAACTGAATACATAAAATTTTGAAACTCATTTGATAGGCACGAGGATTTCTTGGCATAAAATTGGACTTGTATATATGTGTGGCTTATAACTGAACATGCAGAAAGGATCAAAATTTTGCTCATTTGATTAGTATGAAGGTGGAAACATAACTTGTATATATGTGTGGCTTATAACTTGATTAGTACGAGGATTAGTCCTTGAAAATTTGGACTTAGAACCAACTCGTTGTTATCCATAAGGGCACCGTACCAATGGGTCTAGACAGATAAGACCCTGAGCCGAACCGAAGCCAAGCCTCGGACTGGATCTTGGGTTTAGCAGCAAGCGATCCAACCCCAACACATTGCATTCCACATTTACCCGAAAACGGACCAACTACAAATAATTGGGACAAAACAATTACTGCCTCCATCACATTTAAAACGTCCCATTTGGACTTTTAACATTGTTGATTGTACATGTTTGACCTAATTTATTTTCTTAAATTATATAAAAAATATATTCATGTGTAATCTTGTTGGATTCGTCTTTTCGCATAGTTTTAGAACATATATTTTTTTTTATAATTTTTACTACTCTACATTTTAAGACATTAATTTAAGACATTAACTATTAAATATCTGTTTGGTGTACACTGCCGTTCGGTTGTATTTTTGCTATTTGGAAATTTGTTTTCTCCTACTTGTTTCAGATTGATTTTCTGGAATAAAGCATTACTTTTCAAAAAACTATTAAATATCTGCATTGGAATGGGGATACAGATATAGATTACAAATCTAATTATTCAAAAACTAAAAATAAAAAAAATAAATAATCCGACGATGCTTTATTAAATTTCTGTTACAAATATATATATATATATATATATATATATATATATATATAAAACTGTCTGTTACAAATATAGATTACAAATCTAATCATCATTCGAAAACTAAAAATAAACAAATAACAAGAATTTTGAATTGGATACTTTTCTAACCTTAGTTTCTGTGGAGTCTGCACTATAAATAATACTTGATTGCACCCTCCCTACCCTACCGAGGTTGTTCCCCTCTTCATGGAAATATACTTGATTTATACTTGATTTATTGTTCCAATCATGGAAATTCCGATTCAAGAATATTTGGTGTTAGCAGGTACAATTAATTATATATTGTGTTGTGTTTTGTTTAATTAGTTTGTTTTTCATTGGATCATCTAGTTGTGATTTAGTTTGTCTCAATCATACTGCAAGTATATGTGTTAATAATTCATGTATCATGTCTCATTCTCATATTGAGAATATTTGAGAACCACCAAATTTACTAATTAAATGCATAGTGAGAGACAATTTGATCCCTGCAGGAACCGCTCCTCCCAAGCATTCTTAGAATTTGGTGAATTGGGGGTTGGAAAGTTGTCACATGAAATCTATTGATTCACATCTATTTAAACTCACTGATCCACCCCCCCCCCCCCCCCCCCTTTTTTTTTTTTTTTTTTTTTTCCTTTTTTCTTAGGGAATGTTACTACATTAGTTCTTTTTCTCTCCCCGTGGTAATATTTCTTTCTTTCTCTTTATCTCTTCAATTATAACACATCTACTGAATCATTTTTTTAAAAAAATTTAGCCCAACGTTTTGGAGGATTCTGAAAAAAAAAAAGACACGGAGCACTTTCACCCATATCCTTACTTGGCCACTATAATCAATTGCGTGATGTGGATCTTCTATGGCTTATCATTTGTTCATCCACACAGCACTCTTGTGATCATAATCAACTCTATTGGCCTCTTTCAACATCTCAGTTATCTCGTTATATTTTTTTTATTATACAAGCCTACTGTATCGGTATCACATTCTCGTTATCGTTTATATCGCGGGCGTGTTGTTCAGCCTCATCATTGGGGTCGCATTTCCTTTAGCCAAAACGCATGCTATAAGGTCCATGGTTATGGAAATTTTCTGCATCATATGTGACATCATTATGTATGGTTCCCCTTTGTCTATTATTGTAAGTGCCAACTGCTCACTCATATATATATATGAATGTTTCTTAAATAATCAAACATTATATCCATTCTAACGCCCGTGGCTCTCATTCCACAGGGACATGTAATCGAAACAAAGAGTGTTGAATTCTTGCCCATGTGGCTTTGCCTAGCTGGTTTCTGCAATAGCATTATTTGGGCTGCCTATGCTTTTCTTGTGTTGGTAATATTGGGACTCATCCAATTATATACATATTCATATTTCACTTACCAAAAGAAGGCCGTAGACCAAAAGGACACCAAGTCGGTGGAGCTCTAGAACACCATGTATACAATGCATGTTTAGCTTCTCGCCTTTTGCATATGAATTTGCATATGACTATTAGTTGTTAGTTGTATTATGTAAAAAAAACCCATAGTTTATAAGTTATTTGTCCCATATTATATTTAGCTTTTGTGTGGATTTCATGGCATGAATTTGAGCTTAATCTTATAATAACTGAATACATAAAATTTTGGAACTCATTTGATAGGCACGAGGATTTCATGGCATAAAATTGAACTTGTAATATGTGTGGCTTACAACTGAACATGCAGAAAGGATCAAAATTTTGAACTCACTTGATTAGTATGAAGGTGGAAACATAGTACGTTTGGTCATTTTTCTTTTAATTTATTTCAATTCCGTCCTAATGTATTTTGCCTCATTCGGTCCTCTAAGTTCACTAATTTTTCTAAATCTGTCTTAATTCACTAAAACCCTATAAATTAGCACAATAAACAAATTGTGGCATCAACAGAACCCGTTTCAAAATAAACTTAGAGGACCTTTACAATATTCAAAATAAATTGTGTTGTGTTAGTTTATAGGATTATATTGAATTACGAAAGATTTGACAAAAATTGGTATAGTTAGAGGACCGAATAAGGCAAAATAAAATTTTAGGACAAAATTGGAATACAAAAAACAATTAAAAAAAAAGTCCAAATGTGTTATATTTCCTTATGAAGGTTTCGCGGCATGCAATTCAACTTATATTATGTGTTTTTTTACACCTGAACATAGAGAATGTCTTGGGTCCAATGTGACCTGGGGATACCATGATATTCACCTAAAAAAAACATAGAGAATGATCAAACTTTTGAACTCAATTGATAAGGATGATTTATTTTTTTTATTTTTTTTTATCGTTCTACCTTTTTTGTATATTCTCAATTTGTGCACTTGAATTTAAGCACTGGCAGCGGACATATAATTATTGGGGAAAAAAAAAATCCCATTGATCCCATAAAATTTTCAAATTTTGATTTTAATTCCATATTAATTTGATTAACACAATCGGTCCATTATTTATGTTAATTTTTGCATAATCCATCTCAAACCCCTTTATTGACGCTTCTTTACTAACGTGGCGCAGGATTATGCACAATAATCATATTGCCACATCAGCATAATCATGCGCTGCATCAAAAAAAAAATTAAAATAAAAGCATCATAAGGGGGTTTGGGATGGATTATGCAAAAATTAGCATAAATAATGGACTGATTGTGTTAATCAAATTAATATGGGACTGATATTGAAATTTGAAAAATTTATGGGACCAATGGGGTTTTTTTTCCTATAATTATGTGTAGTTTGATTAATTAAATGAATTGAATTGGACTATCTTTTCAAGTTTTTTTTGTTCTCGAACTTGACTGGTTGAATCTTTTGGGTTGGGAAGCTTTTGGGAAATTAGTGCTTGCTTTTGGCATCCGAGGAAGAGCAGCATATACTTAGGGGTGTATTCAATCCAGACTCTTTACGATTTTTTTGAACTTTTAAAGTTGGAGTGTATTCGATTTGGATTTTAAAAAGACTAAAAATTTTGAGGTATTCAATATAAATTTTAAAAAGTCTTTAAAAATCTAGATGTATTCAATACAGATTTTCTTTAAAAGTTTTGAGGTATTCAATCGTGCATGGATTTTAAATATTTATAGATTTTATTGGATTCTCTTAAAAAATATAACTAAATAAAATCTATCTAAACAATCCAAAATTTCTACATAGTCTACACAAAATCAATCAACTCTACATAAAGTCTATGAATTTTCTAAATCCACTGAACTTTTTAACACCCATGAAACTTTCAATTTATACATCCCCTTTAACCTGAGAGAATGGGAGATAGATATTCATATGAAGTAGGAAAGAAAGAAAAGTACGTGCAAATGAAAAAACATATATCTTATAGACTATATCATATCAAATATCTCAAATTGTAACCAAACGTACAAATGGAGTGGGATACCTGGAATACGCAAAAAATACTCCATCCGTCTTATTTAACTTGTCTTGTTTGACTTTTGCACACAATCCAATGCACGTTTTCAACAGTTAATATCTCAAAATATATACAACAAAAAATTATGTGAAATATATATTCTAAAACTACATGATTATACGATTCTAACAAGATCCAACTCGACAATTTTTTTCCAAATATATACTTGCAATAAAATCGACTCAAAGTTAAACAATAAACAGAGTCCAAAATGTCAAACAGCACACATTTGGTGGGATAGAGGGAGTATCTCAAATTTGTGTATGTCATTTGAATGAGTATGAGAGTATCTAGATATGAGAACTAGCTAGCAGAAGCAAAATCTGCATTAAGATAGAACCCACTGCAGATACCAGAAAACCTAACGGAGATTATTATATTTATAAGTACAACTTTTATTACTAATTTCTATTGTATAAATGATACTATGGATCAATAAGGCCATCTGCTTCTCGGTTTCTCTTGAGGTTCTTAAGTTGGTGCGACAAGGGACCTCTTTGAGGGACATTGGCTTCGATCTCTTGTACCTCACATCTCGGATCTTTTGGACCAACACCCTGATTTTCGTTGGTTCCACATTTTACGGGAAGGCAATGCTGTTGCCGACGCTTTGGCTAAGAAGGTCCTTGTTCTCTGAAATTTTTCACGACTTGGACCTTTCCCCAAGATGGAGTGGCGTCACTTGTCAATGCGGATTTAATGGGCACGTGGTTTTTTTGTTGTTAGCTTTCTTTCCCTTTTCCCTTAGCTTGTTCTGTAGCTTTTTTAGTTTTTTTTCTTTGCCGACGTTTGTTAATGTCATTGATTTAGAAAAAAAAAAAAATGATGCCATGGATCAATCAATTCAAATACTCAAACCGACCCTACATTATTTTTTTATTTTTTTTTTAAAAAAAAACCAATTCGGATCAAAGGAGGAACCCCGGACCAGATCTGGGAAGCCCTGCCGAAATCTGGTCGGAATTTGGCGGCACATGACCGAAGCAAAATAGCAAATGGGCCAAGTTAATTGAGGAGAATAGGTCCAATGGTCAAAGAATTAATCCTTTGCAACCCGACCCAACAGCCAATGTGGCCCAACAAAGAGAATGCTAGACCATCGATATTTGAAATATACGTCGGCCCATAATGAGGGAGGCCCATGCCATATACAGATCTACTGCGCCCTTCCATCTTCCCCATTGGCCCATTCTCACTTTGGACATTAATTATTAGTATTATTTTTATTTTATGCTGAACAGTAGAGCTGTAAATAGAACAAACAGTTCGTGAGCTGAGCTCGGTTCGACACGTGTTCGTTCGTTAACAGCTCGTTCGGTAAGTTAAACGAACCGAGCTCAAACACATAATTTGGTTTGTGTGTTCGTTCGTTAAGTTCGCGAACAGTTCGGAATTCTTTTTTAATGGAATATATATTATAAAAAATAAATATTTTAGCTAGTTGTTCTTTTCATTTTCATTTTTATTAATTTCACATTTCTCTCATAAATTATATTACAATATACATTACATTTTCACACCTAATTTAATTCTAAAACAAATAAATTTATTAATAAAATAAATGGTTCGTTAACTGAGCTCGACTAGGCTCGTGTTCGTTCGTTATTAGCTCGTTCGTAAGGTTAAACGAACAGAGCTCAAACATGAAAATTGGCTCGTTAAGATTTTTGGCTCGGTTCGTGTTCGTTCGTTAAGCTTAACGAACAGAGCTCAAACACTTGAAGCTCGGTTCGGTTCGGCTCGTTTACAGCTCTACTGAACAGTCTATACAAACTAGGAAATGGGTGGTGGGAGTCAATGTCACACAAATTATAAAAGGGAATAAAAGAGAGGGATAAGGGGCGGTGGTTTGGAGTTTGATTTTACTATTTTTTTTGAGTTTGGAGAAAGAATTTTGCTGGTGCGAATCTTTGCTAAGGAGTTGGTTGTTTATGTGATTTCACCGACTATCCACTCAACCAACACACTAATATGTGTATCTCATTTTATTTTGATTTTAAAAATAAAATTATTATTATTATTATTATTATTATTATTATTATTATTATTATTATTATTATTATTTTATAGTATTTTATTTTTTAAGGTTTTGATATAGATTTTATGATTCCAATTATTCGATTTATATATTCATGCAATCTAAACAAATCTATTTAAAAACGGATCCAAATATAAATAAATTAGGATAAAACTTTGTTTTATAAATTTACTAGTTCAATTTATTCAAAACCTCCCAAGAATTCCGAGATTTATTTGTACAATAATAACAAATTTACGTATTGGTTCGGGTCAGACCCGAAAATTGAATCCCATCGGGAGTTGGATTGGGTATTGGTTCTTAAAAAATTGGACCCAGAAACAAACACGATACCATAAATAAGAACAACAATGGATTTAGGTAAGTAGAACCGAATCGAACCAAGCCTCGGATTGAGTCTTCGGTTTTGCAACAAATAATTGAGACAATCGCGAATGTTCTTTTTTTTGTTGGCCATTTTTTCAATAAAATCTAAACAACTAGGATACAGATATAGATACAAATCTTATATATCTAATCATTATTAATCGGCTGCTTTATTAACTCTCTGTTACAAAAATATCTTCACATCACCGTTATCTAAAACTTTCTGTTACAAATCTGATTCGTCAAAAACTAAAAAATAAGAAAATAATAATAAGAATATTTAACTGGATACTACTTTTTTAAGTTTTATGTACTATAAATACTACTACTTGATTGCACCCTACCCGACCGGCTTCTTCCCCTCCTCATTGATTTCATTCTGATTTTCCTCGAGCCATACAACATACAACTTTGATTTCTCAGCTGCCGATTTATTGTGTGAATCATGCAAATTCCGATCCAAGACTATTTGGTGTTCGTAGGTACAATTAGTTATATACTGTGTTGTGTATTGTTTAATTTTTTCCTTTTTTTTTTTTTTTCATGAATCATCTAGTTGTGATTTAGTTTATCTAAGTCATACGCAAGTATATGTGTTATTAATTAAAAATCACATCTCATTCTCATATTACTATTTAAAAAGTTGTTTATAAAAGGAGAATATTGGGAATGTTTGAGAACAAGTGAATCCACTAATTATATGTATAGTGAGACACAATGTGATCCCCGGGAACCGCTTGTTCCCAAACATTCATAGAATTGGTATATTAGTAAATTGGGGGTGATAAGTTGTCACATAAGATCTATTGTTTCACATCTATGTAAATTCACTAACCTTTTTTTTTTGTAGGGAATGTTACTACATTACTTCTGTATTTCTCCCCGTGGTAATATTTCTTTCTTCTCTTTATCTCTTCAATTATACTACATTATCTTCGTAATTATAGTTGGATATTGTATGTATGGCATAAAATCTTCTAAATCTTTTTTGAAATTTTAGCCCAACATTTTGGAGGATTCTGAAAAAGAAAGACACGGAGGAGTTTCATCCATATCCTTACTTGGCCGCTGTAATCAATTGCGTGATGTGGACCTTCTATGGCTTACCATTTGTTCATCCACACAGCACTCATGTGACCATCATCAACTCTATTGGCCTCATTCTGCATTCCTGTTACCTCATTATATTTTATAAATATACATGCCACAAATATGTGCTGCACATTTTATATATCATTTTATACGAATTCGGCATGATATGGGTAATCATTTGGAACATATTGGGTATTTCCAAAACGCATGCTATAAGGTCCATGATTACAGAGATTTTCTGCGTCATATTTGGCATCATTATGTATGGTTCCCCTTTGTCTATCATTGTAAGTCCCAACTCCTCGCTCATAAATGTTTTTTTTTTTTAAAAAAAAAAATCATCATACATTTTTAGCTTCAACGCCGATGCATTCTAACATGACTACCGCATTCCACAGGGACAAGTAATCAGAACAAAGAGTGTTGAATTCTTGCCCTTCTGGCTATGCTTAGCTGGTTTCTGCAATAGCATTGTCTGGGTTGTTTATGCTTACCTTGTGTTGGACCCTTACCTTGCTGTAAGTCTATTTCTTCCATTCACTTCATTATTTAATTACTTGTTTTAACCTATGAACTACAATATAATGTTTTAAATTTATCATTGTAGATCTTACATGGAGTTGGATCAATATTGTGCCTCATCCAACTAGATGTATATTCATATTTCACCTACCTAAAGATGGTCAAAGACCGAAACGACACCAAGCCGGTGAACAGAACACCATGTATATAATAATGCACATTTAGATTCTCACCTGTTGCATATGAAGAGGGTGCGTGTTTAGCTATTAACTATTAGCTTCTCACCGAATGTGCTATATACAGTTCCGTATGAAGGAAGGTTTCACGTTATGAAATTCTGGTGGTTATTTTATGTATTGTTTACAACTGAACATATATATATATATATAGAGAATGATCAAAATTTTGAACTCATTTGATAAGGATGATTGATTATCCGGTTCCATTTTTTTGTATATTCTCGATTTGTGCACTTGAATTTAGGCACTAGCTTGAGGGTGTATAATCATGTGTAGTTTGAATAATTGTAAAGTACTAGTAATTAGATCTCGTTTCATCAGCCATCACTTAAGGAATTTAAAGGAATCCTAGCAAATGTACTTTGAACCTTAGGATGCCTCCAAATTTTATTTCTCCTTTAATGATACCACACTGGTTTTTCTGCTAGAAAAGAACATCAAGGAGTATGTTCTGCTGACCAACCAATACAGTGCACATACAACATTATAATTCACAAACAGAGGCTTGCACTTTCTTGTTTGGTCCCTTGCATGATGAATTGGCATTAATGTACTTAATAACTTAGAGTTGATTGTCAAAGGCATTTTTGCATTGTATTGTCGAGTACATATACCATGTTTACAATTACAGGAATGCTTTGTAGCTTTTATTTTGCGCCTCACTCCAAGATTAGTAAGGAAGACATAGTGAAAATAGTTCGTGTGTAAGTTATAGCATCGAGCACTTGCACATTATCCTCGTTTGGATCCAGAAATAAGGGAAGGGTCTTATGTGTATTCTTGCTAGTCCTTATGGTAGCCAATTTTAGTTATTATAAGTATTAAAGTTAGATATAGTTTTTCTTCTATTTTTTTTTTCTCGTGGGCATCCCGTATTTTATTTTATTTTTTTCCTTTCAAACATATTAAAAGAAATCCTAAAATACAACCCAATATTGCAAGTAACCCCCATGATTGGAAGTGTTGGATTCTTTTTTATGAGAGGATAATGGTGAAAGTTTGTGACATTGTATGCGGTGTATAATATACTATGCAGTTGATTCCTGTTGGGGCCATATGAAATAATAGGCCGCGGAGAGCTATTGGGCCATAAGACATGGGCCAGAAGAAAGAGAAAGTTCATTAGGAAGATGGGCTCAAGATCAGTAAGGCTGAAAGTCCATAGTAAACCGAAGGAAGGGAACCGAGACTGATAGAGATTTCGGCCGAAATAGGGAAGGAACAGCCGAAACCAAAACAACCGAAATGAAGAAAGAAAGAATTCGGCTCAGAAGGATTGGCCGGAGAGCGGTTACTCCAGCTCCGGCTATAAATAGGGGTCGACACACACAAAATCAGAGAGATCAATCCAACCCCCAAATTCCTTTTATCAAATTTAATTCCTTGTTATCTTTACTGCTTTCTTTACAGCTTTCCTTTACAGCTTTCCTTAGAATCTAGCCTAGTTTGTAGCGGTTACCATTTCCAAATCCACCGTTGCTCCTTAGCAGCTGGTAGTTTGGTTCCCTGTTTTTGGTGAATTCCGCCGTTGTTTCTTAACAACAGGCAGATTCTCCGTTGTATCTTGTTATTTTTTATCAATTCAAAGAAGATTCAGTCAATTGTGGCGCGCATTATTGTTAATCTGGACCCGTAATCGGTTTGATCCTTTTCCGATAGCCTCCCTTGAGGAGAAAAAGGTCCTTGGCTACACCCAGGCCAAACAGTGGCACGCCCAGTGGGACACGAAATGGCATTCGAACAAGCAACTCCAGCAGTAAACACGGCGGCAAGGACTGATTTGCCGCCGATTCAGGAAGAACGTGCACCAGAAGCCGGAGAATTCCCCCCAGGTTTCCCCGGACCATCACACTTCCACAATCAGGAGTTTTCAAACGATGATTTAACCCCGCGATTCCGAGATCAGGTTCAATTTATGGTGGAAGCGGCGGTTACTAATTCGGTTCGCCAAATCGAAGGAAATATCCTGGCAGCGATGCCAGCAATGTTCAGAGCTGAAATAGCGAGGAATATGTATCCGATGGGAACGCAGCAAGCTCCAGTGGCGCAAAATCCACCACCTGCGATGCAAAATCCTCACAATTTCCAACAGCAGGCCTTTAGGCCGCCAGGAGGGCACGGAGCTCGGCCTTTTGTTCCTCCGCAGCAAAGGTACGATCAGCAACAGAATCAACCGCCTCAACCAGCTGTTCAACCGCCTGCTCCAGTGGTTCAACAACAATACGCGCCACATCAGCAGAATCCACCACAACTGGTTGACAGAGAGCTTATTGCTGAGATTATTCGTACACAGTTTGGGAATATCATCGGCCAGGAGAATAGGCCGATGTATCGGAAACCTTATCCAGATTACATTGAGGAGCAGTATCCGCTGCCTAGAGGGGTAAAGGTTCCAGATTTTAACACTTTTTCTGGAGAAGTCGGCCGCTCTACAATTGAGCATATTGGCCGATTTACAGCTCAATGCACCAGAATCGCGCAAAATGATTTTCACAAGCTGATATTGTTCAGTTTGTCGTTGACTGGTCCAGCATTTGAGTGGTACATTAATTTGCCAGCAGGATCGGTCAACACTTGGGCCGAAATGGAGCGGTTATTCCATGACCGATTCTATAATACCAGTCCTGAAGTTTCGGTAGTTGATCTGACGTCAACCAAGCAGAAGGCGTCCGAATCGGTTACTGAATTTATTGAAAGGTTTTATGCAGTGAAGGCTCAGATGAAAACAATGCTACCTGAGCATGAATATACTCAAATCTTGAAGCAGAATTTGAAGTTTGCTATCAAGGATAGATTGATGGTAACAAGACCAAGGACTGTAGCCGAATTAACGGCTGAAGCTATAAGGATGGAGACTTATTTGGCAGAACAAGCGGCTTTCAAATCAAGCCGAAGTCAAAGTGGAAGGTCACAACCTATCCAGTCAGCTGCCTCATTTGCTGAATCTCTGGATAGATGTGAAATCCAGGAAGAGTACAACACGGATGACGTTCCCGCATTAGCCGAAGTTGCAAGGGCAGAGTTAATCATAAAAAAGCCTATGACTTGTCCAGCACTTCGGCCAGCCAGAGGCAAGGAGAAAGAAGGAGGAGATGAATCTCAAAGGTTTTACTCTTTCGACTTGTCACAAATGGACGAAATATTTGATTATTGCCAGAAGAACGGATTGCTAGAGTTTAAAGGAAACCATCCACAACCTACCAAGGATCAGTTGGAAGCCGGATGGTGCAGATTCCATGGATCGGCTACTCATTCCACGGCGATTTGTGGACATTTTAGGAAGCTGATTCAGAAGCATGTCGATGATGGGAAGCTGAAGTTCCCAGATAGGCTTATGGCGATTGATAAGAATCCGTTCCCTGTTGCCAACATAGTGATGGTGCAGCCCGACCAGAATAGATCTGTGCATGACCGATTGGGGGATCAAACATCATCTAGCAAGAGTTCTGTGCACGATCGGCTTGGGGATCGGCCATCGGTTCAGAAGTCGGGAGTATGGAAAAGATTAGGATCTCCGAAGGGAAAGGAGAAAGTTACAGATGTTTTTGACCGATTGGGGAATTATGAGGTAAAAGAGTGGATCAAGCAATCGGAGAGACATCATGTAACACCCCGAAATTCATCCTCATAAGGTTTCAGAATGTTACCGCCACACTTGTCAGTCAGGCTCGCCCTTTGGCTAACTTAATTGACAAGTGCTACGGCTAAATATCTTCACATATAAATTTTTGTAATATGGACTTTAAAAATTATTGTCAATTTTATAAAATATAGTCATAAGAAAATTTAAAGTACTTAATACCAAAGCCATTGTTCTTTCTCACGCGGAAGCATAAACTAAAGGCAATATATAAGACATTAATAATTAAAAGTATGTGGTTCCTTAAAGCAACAATCTTTTTGATGAAAGGTAATCCCATCCCCAAATGCTCATGTCATGAGATGCAGTTCACATGTCAGCTCCAATATTGTAAAAAGATAACACAACAACTTTTTATCAGTACAATGGTACTGAGTAAGTCAACCCACTCCACTTTAAGAAGTGGATTTTAAAATAATGGTTGACACTCATTTAAAAAAAAATAATTTTCACTTTTTCTTGTAAAAAGGATCACACACATTACCTTTAACAAAATAAATAACTTTCATTCTTACCATTGTAGCAACTATGCACAAGAGGACACCATTTTCCATATATCATATCATATCATATCATATCATATCATATCGATCATAAGTCATGATCAGCATGCAGCGGACTCATATACAGACACACTCCGGAGCCTTGGGTAACCCATCACGGATACACCCAAGAGTATAGACTCATACATGCAACAACGCCGTTTTGGTACAATTTATCAACAATGCCGTCTTGGCATATTTAGAGGGGGAGGCCCCGCAAGACACATCCCTAGTGCATTAGCCCTCTATCAAGTATGGCATCTTACTCAAGTTAATAGTGCACAATGGATTTAAAAGAGTTTTTCACAATTTTTCCACATAATATCCTCTTTAAAAGAGTTTTCAACAATTTCACGGGAGTAACCTCATAACAAGGGCATTCAATAATGCCAAATATCATTTCAACATTTAACTCCCATATCAATATCTCATAGATATGAAAATATCATTTCATGGATCTCAAAATCCAACAATTTCTCATTTGGACCAAATATCAAGTCCAATGTCGCAGTTTACGCCAAGTCAGTTTAAAAATTCATATGAAAGGCGATTGCTTTGAAATTTAAACTGTAGATACTCAACACATAGTTGAACAAGTTTCATGTTTTACACTTTTCAAAATAAGGTATGGAAATAGTTCAAAAATTGAGTTCTTTTCAGAACATGTATTCTGTCAGAAATTCAATGGTGACTCTATAATTTTCAACAGGTTTTAAAAATAGTAATTTGCGACCAAAAATTCGAAAATTTTACTACAAGGTAGATAACATATAGATAAATATTTTTCATGAATAAACCATTTAGGTTTGAAACACTTAAGACCTTCAAAAATGAGGATTTCAGAAACACTATCATTTCTTAGATTTCAACAAAAAGAGATTTCGACCTTTCGATAAAGCGGATCCCATAACTTTTTCATATGAGTTCTAAAAATTATAAAAGTTTCCAGAAATATACTCAACTCAATAAGGAACAAGTTTTATGAAGGAACCTTTGAGGTATAATGAACCAAAATATTTTAAAAAGATGGATCATTACGTAAACGAAAAACGGACAGATTTTGGTATAATGAGGGAATTCTAATTTTGTACTCTTAAAACATGGATGAGGATCTCCAAACTTAAAGAGAGAGTGTTAACTTACAGAATAGATGTATAAGACCAAGGAGATTCAAAGATAATGGTCGTTATAACACAAGATTCGCACCACAAATTACGGGTTTCGCTGAAATTCGACAAATAGAGGGAAATCAATTTATAGTATAAAAATAAAAGATTTAGATCTCTAAGATACAAGTTTCAAGGATGATATCTTACTAACCAAGTGTTGAGAAGAATTAGAACTCTTAGAATGATGAAGGTTGCCAAGCCTACAAGACTCCACGATCCTTAAGATATGCTCACTATGTGGGAGAACTTTGAAGAATAAAATGGGTAGTGAATTTGGCTAATGAGATGGATGAGATTGGTGTGTTTGAAGGCTAGAAACTCCCTCTATTTATAGCTAAGATTTGAACAATTGAACATGACACATTGTGAGAGTGATTACAACCTCACCAATCATCCAATTAAGTGTGTCTTGAGCAATAATGGTTAGAGTATTTGTATCCACTCATTTGATCCTTATAGCCTAACAAAGAGGCTATTAATTTGGGAGGCTATTAATTTTGTCCATCATGTTGTCTATTAACATAATGGTTTGCCTATTATGGAGGCTATTAATCTTGGTGGGTTCAAGAGATAATTGATCACCTTTCTTTGCTAGCCATTCAACCAAGACACTTGTTAATCATGTTGATTTTTCATCTATTTGTTTAGGAAGAAAATTTCTTGCAATTGCTTTTTAAACTTATATTTGTGTAAGTAGTGTATCATGAAAATGATTGAAGTATTAGCTTGTCTAGAAAAATCATTATTCTTGCCATTATTTAGTGGCATGCATTTATACTCAATGAGTTGGATATGATAATATAATATTTATTTATTTATTTCAAGTATTGTATTTATATTAATGTGCTTTCAAAAAGATAATAATAATATACTTGCATGGTTTTATTTTATTCATAACAATACTCAAACCACAAAGTCTTCATGTCATCATCAAATAAAAATTATAATCTATGAATATATTTTCTTATATATAAAAGTTAATTCTCATAGATTCACATAAAAACTCATACTTTTATTTTTATAAAAATTTATTCCATAATGAATACCAAAGTACTTAAAATATTCACATACTATCCTCATAAAAATTTTCAAGACCAATGTGTATATATATAAAAACTTATATATATAATTTAAACAATAGATTTAAAAACTATATAATTCTATTACCCTTGATATTGAAATTCATATTTCTTTTGGAAAAGACAAATTTACATATATAGTTTTTCAAGTGTTGTTTTGTAGAAAAAAACAATATACTAATTCTTTAAGCAAGTGATTAAATATTTAATAAAAGTCTCTTTAGTGAATTACAATTATTTCGGGTAATTTCTATGGTATTACAATCCACCCTCCTTAAGAATCAACTTCGTCCTCGAAGTTTTAATGAAAAATACTATGGCAATCTAATATGCGGAATATAAGATAAAAGTTAATGGAAAAGAAAAAAAATAGGAGATTTTGAACATACCCTATCAAGATTGTGTCGGGTGGTTACATCCTCCTCCCCTTAAGCCTACAGTTATGTCCCCATAACTGTTATTTGGTCGTTTAAAAAGAGATTGGGGTAGCGTTGCTTCATATCATCCTCTAGTTCCCATGTTGCTTTTTCCGTACCATGATTGGACCAAAGTACTTTAACAATCCGGGTGGTCTTGTTCCTTGTCGTTCTTTCTTTGATATCGAGTATTTGGATTGGATACTCTTCATAAGTTAGATCTTCTTTGAGTTCAATTACTTCCTGTTGAAGTACATGGGTTGGGTCACGCACATATTTCTTTAACTGTGAAACATGGAACACATTGTGCACTCGAGATAGTTGTGGCGGTAGGGCTAGTCTGTATGCCAGGGTTCCGACTCGTTCCAGAATGTCATACGGTCCAATATATCGAGGACTTAACTTTCCTCGCTTTCCAAAACGCATCACTCCTTTCATAGGTGATATTTTCAGCATAACCTTATCTCCAACTTGAAATTCTAGGTCTTGTCGCCTAACATCGGCATAATTTTTCTGTCGATCTTGTGCTGCCTTCATTTTCCCTTGGATCATCTTGATCTTTTGGGTCATGTCTTCAATGAGTTGCGGCCCAACCACAATAGAATTATCACATTTTTCCCAACATAATGGGCTTCGGCACTTGCGTCCATAGAGTGCCTCAAACTGTGCCATACCTATACTAGCATGATAGCTGTTATTGTAAGAGAACTCTATCAAAGGTAGATGCCTTTCCCAACTTCCTTTAAATTCAAGAACGCATGCTCTCAGCATGTCCTCCAGTGTTTGGATTGTCCTTTCTGTTTGTTCATCCGTCATCGGGTGAAAAGCGGTGCTCATTTTAATTTGGGTACCAAGAGCTTCTTGCAGCTTGGTCCAAAAATGAGAGACAAATCTGTTGTCTCTATCAGAGATTATATCATGTGGTACTCCATGTCGTCGAACCACGTTATTGATATATGCTCTTGCTAATTGATCCATAGACCATGTATCCTTCATTGGTATGAAGATCGCAATCTTTGTCAATCTATCAACAATTACCCAAATTTTATTCATTCCTTTTGGTGATCGTGGTAGTCCTGAAACAAAATCCATTGATATACTATCCCATTTCCAACTCGGGATTTCCAATGGTTTCATGAGTCCTAAGAGCTTCTGACGTACTGCTTTAACCTTTTGACAGGTTAAACATCTAGCCACAAACTCAACAACCTCATTCTTCATCCTTGGCCACCAATAAACCTTCTTTAAATCCTTATAAAGCTTATCACCCCCTGGATGTACTGAATATGGGGTGTTGTGGCCTTCTTCCATTAATCTTCGTTTTAGCTCTACGCATTTATGCGGTATGCACCATCTTCCTTTGAAGCGAATGCTTCCATCCTCATGGATTGCAAAACCAATTGCTTTTCCTTCAGCAACCTTCTTCTTGATCCTTTCAAGCTTTATGTCGCCTGGTTGAGCACTGCGTATTTCATCAAATACCGTAGATTCAATGGTCATAGCATTAATGACATTTTCCACAGTTCCATAATGGACTAGCTCCGTATCTACCTTGACCAAGTCCATATACAGTTTCGAAGGTAAGATAAGAGTATTTGCCACGTGTCGAGTCTTGCGGCTCAACGCATCTGCGACCACATTAGCTTTCCCTTCATGGTAGGCGATGTCCAAATCATAATCCTTGATCAACTCTAACCATCTGCGTTGCCTCATGTTTAAATCTTTCTGAGTAAATATGTACTTAAGGCTCTTGTGGTCGGTGAATATCCGACAAGTTCGTCCGTACAAGTAGTGTCGCCAAATCTTTAATGCGAACACTACCGCTGCTAATTCTAGGTCGTGCGTCGGATAATTCTCCTCATGAGGCTTCAATTGTCGTGATGCATATGCAATGACTTGTTGTTGTTGCATTAAAACACACCCTAGCCCCTCTTTTGAAGCGTCACTATACACTTCAAAATCTCCATTCTCTGTTGGCAATGTTAAAATTGGTGCTGTTGTGAGGCGTTTCTTTAACTCTTGAAATGATGATTCACACTTTTCTGTCCATTCATACTTCAAGCCTTTCTTCAAAAGTTGAGTCAGAGGTCGTGCAACTTTGGAAAAGTCCTTGACGAACCTCCTGTAATATCCAGCCAGTCCAAGAAAACTTCTCACTTCTGTTTGATTAGTAGGCGTAGGCCACTCGGTGATTGCTGATATTTTTGCTGGGTCAACAGAAACTCCATCAGCTGATACAACGTGGCCTAAAAATCCAACTTTTTCTAGCCAAAAGTCACACTTGGACAACTTGGCATAGAGTTGGTGTTTCCTTAATGTCTCTAGCACCTGATGCAAGTGTTGCTCATGTTCTTCATTGCTCTTTGAATAGATCAAGATGTCGTCGATGAAAATGACTACACATTGATCTAACAATTCTCGAAACACATCATTCATGAGATTCATAAATACTGCTGGGGCATTTGTTAGCCCAAAGGACATCACTGTAAATTCGTAATGTCCATAACGTGTCCTGAAAGCAGTTTTCGGAATATCCTTTTCAGCGATTCGCAGTTGATGATAACCGGATCGCAAATCTATCTTGGAGAATACCGTTGCACCTTTAAGTTAATCGAAAAGGTCATCAATCCTAGGTAACGGGTATTTGTTTTTAACCGTTACCTGATTTAAACCTCTATAATCGATACAAAGACGTAACCCTCCATCTTTCTTCTTGACGAATAAGACTGGTGCTCCCCACGGCGATGTGCTAGGTCGTATATACCCCTTTTGTAATAATTCCTCAAGTTGCTCCTTGAGTTCATTCATTTCTAGGGTTGCCATGCGATAAGGAGCTTTTGATACAGGTTCTGTTCCGGGAAGTAGATCGATTGTAAACTCGACTTCACGTTCTGGAGGCATTCCAGGAATTTCTTCTGGGAATACATCTGGATACTCCCTCACTACTGGAATGTCATCAATTTTATTCTCCTTTAACTTGAGGTTATGGATATAGCATGCATAAAGCATATATCCTTTCTGCATAAGACTATAAAATTTTAAGGCATTTACTACCTTAGTCTTACGTTTGGGGAGTTGGACATAGTAGTTGACCTTTTTGCCTCTCGTCTTAGACAGTGTAATTTTGTGTTTCTGACACTCAATTACAGCTTTATATTGGGTAAGCCAATCCATTCCCAATTAATATCAAAATCTTTAAGGTCAAATTCTACTAAGTTTGCATAGAACTCAAGGTTCTTAATGACTATAGGAATCCCATCGTATCGTTTGGTGCACGATACAATTTTTCCCGAAGGCAACTGAATTCCTAAGTTAATCATTTTAGGTTTTGGCATCTCTAATTCAGGCAAGATTCTAGAAGAGATAAACGAACAACTTGCTCCAGAATCGAATAAAACCTTAACACGCACACTTAAAGCCGTAAATGTACCTGTTATCACATCCCCTTGAGTTGAAAGATCTGCCTGATTAATAACATTGAGCCGCCCTATAGGTGCTCCATGGTTCCCTTGTTGGTTTCTATTTTGCTGAGGCCTCTGTCCTTGATTATTTCCGTTTCGCACATCCTGATTATTTGGCTGAGTGGGGATATAGATAAGGTCATCTCTTTTTGTAATATTTTCAATGCGGGTCTTACACTCCTTCCTCATATGACCTTCTCGGCCACATCTATAACATGTACCCCGCTTGGGGCATCCCCTAGCCAAGTGGGGCTAGTTGCATTTTGGGCATTGTGGTATGTACCCTTCATGGTTTCTAGTACCATTGTTGCCCCCTCCTTTGTTTCCCTGGACGGGTCGATTCTGCCCACCTCGAATATTGCCTTTATTGTTGCTGAGGTGGTTGTTGTTGCTGCTGCTTCCTCGGTTGTCCCGAATCCTCTTGTCCTGTCCTTGGAACCCGCGGCTAGACTCCCCGGCTTTTCTCTTTATCTGTTGTACACGAGAAACTGCGACAGCTCGATCGTAGATCGCTTGGAGGGTAGGATACTGAACTCCAGCCACCACTTCTCTAATGGAGAGGTTTAATCCCATTTCGAACTTCTGTGCCTTCTCGGCATCGGTGGAGACTAACTTAGGAGCAAATCTGACTAACTCCTTGAATCTGATATAGTATTCTTGTACAGATTGTGCTCCTTGTCGTAGCGATAGAAACTCTTCATACATTGCTGCTTTGGTACTCATCGGGTAAAACCTTTCTCTTAGAGCTTCTGTAAAGTTTTCCCATGTATACTCCTCATCATCATCTAGCTCTCTCTTCTGTAACTGCCACCAGTCATCTGCATCACCTCCTAAAAAGTACGAGGCTACAGTAATCTTCTGCTCATCTGGGCAACGAGTCGCTTCGAGTAGCTTGTTGAAACTTTTTATCCAATCCTCCAATTTAGTAGGGTCCTCCTGCCCATCATAACGAGGTGGTCTGTATTGGTTCACCACTGCTAGGTGATTGAGCTGGGCTTGAGGTGGCGGCACAGCTGCTGTGGCTTGATTAATTTGACCCTGACCCAAGGCAATGAGCATTTGCTCAATGATCCTTAGGCGATCATTGTCAAGCGAGTTTGGCGTGTTTCGATTCTGAGGGGTTTGGTTGTTGGGTGCTCCCTGATTAGGAGGTACCATGTTGTGTCCAACGCCCTGATTGTTGGTGATGTCAGGGTGATATATGTTGTGTGCAGGTGGTACAGCTTGTTGATTGGATACACCCGGTGCTGCTGGCACTTCGTGGTTAGTCATGTTCGGATTTTGGTGTGGCTCCATGTTGTTGAGGGCATTAACACTTCGGAGGGTTTTTCTAGTCCTTGCACGGGGTGCCATTCTGCTAAGGATGGTTAAGCAAGAGTGAGTTCAATTCTAAGGGATGATTATGTCCTAAAACTCGTTAGGTCATAGTATAAGGATGAGTTAACGCAGAAATGTCTAAGTTAGGAGTATGACTTTATTTAGAGATTAACCAGAATGAATGAAATAACAAGATTTATTTCATAAATCTAGAGAATATTACAAGATAGAGAATTTAAAAAGAGCACTTATAATAAGGTCAAATGACTTAGTATATCATAACAATATATATTTTAAAAATTTTTATAAAAAATGATGCATGCTCATGAATGCATATGTCCCCACCCCAAAAATAATTTCAAAGTTTCAAAATTTAACATAGCCCATATGGGCCTTTGAAAAATATTTTGCATATTTCTTTCTCAAAATGGACTTTTTTTTTTTTTTATCCATAAACCGGAGTTAAACTGTCGCATCCCTTAGTCAAGCTCGCCTTGTTGCTAACTTAACCAAGAAATGCTAAGATTAGAGGGTACCGCCTTCTAAGTAATTTGCCAACTAGTTAAAATATAGAGCTACAAAGTTGATTCCCAGGAAAGACGGAAAGACTGGTAGAGCCACCGGCTGACGGGCAATCTTTAAAAACTAGACTCCTTAGACAGAATCAGCTCATGCAGTTCTATATTTAACAGTTTACAAATACTTAGAGTTTAAAAATACTCTCTGATACCACTCTGTAACACCCCGAAATTCATCCTCATAAGGTTTCAGAATGTTACCGCCACACTTGTCAGTCAGGCTCGCCCTTTGGCTAACTTAATTGACAAGTGCTACGGCTAAATATCTTCACATATAAATTTTTGTAATATGGACTTTAAAAATTATTGCCAATTTTATAAAATATAGTCATAAGAAAATTTAAAGTACTTAATACCAAAGTCATTGTTCTTTCTCACGCGGAAGCATAAACTAAAGGCAATATATAAGACATTAATAATTAAAAGTACGTGGTTCCTTAAAGCAACAATCTTTTTTATGAAAGGTAATCCCATCCCCAAATGCTCATGTCATGAGATGCAGTTCACATGTCAGCTCCAATATCTGTAAAAAGATAACACAACAACCTTTTATCAGTACAATGGTACTGAGTAAGTCAACCCACTCCACTTTAAGAAGTGGATTTTAAAATAACGGTTGACACTCATTTAAAAAAAAATAATTTTCACTTTTTCTTTTAAAAAGGATCACACACATTACCTTTAACAAAATAAATAACTTTCATTCTTACCATTGTAGCAACTATGCACAAGAGGACACCATTTTCCATATATCATATCATATCATATCATATCATATCGATCATAAGTCATGATCAGCATGCAGCGGACTCATATACAGACACACTCCGGAGCCTTGGGTAACCCATCACGGATACACCAAAGAGTATAGACTCATACATGCAACAACGCCGTTTTGGTACAATTTATCAACAATGCCGTCTTGGCATATTTAGAGGGGGGGCCCCGCAAGACACATCCCTAGTGCATTAGCCCTCTATCAAGTATGGCATCTTACTCAAGTTAATAGTGCACAATGGATTTAAAAGAGTTTTTCACAATTTTTCCACATAATATCCTATTTAAAAGAGTTTTCAACAATTTCACGGGAGTAACCTCATAACAAGGGCATTCAATAATGCCAAATATCATTTCAACATTTAACTCCCATATCAATATCTCATAGATATGAAAATATCATTTCATGGATCTCAAAATCTAACAATTTCTCATTTGGACCAAATATCAAGTCCAATGTCGCAGTTTACGCCAAGTCAGTTTAAAAATTCATATGAAAGGCGATTGCTTTGAAATTTAAACTGTAGATACTCAACACATAGTTGAACAAGTTTCATGTTTTACACTTTTCAAAATAAGGTATGGAAATAGTTCAAAAATTGAGTTCTTTTCAGAACATGTATTCTGTCAGAAATTCAATGGTGACTCTATAATTTTCAACAGGTTTTAAAAATAGTAATTTGCGACCAAAAATTCTAAAATTTTACTACAAGGTAGATAACATATAGATAAATATTTTTCATGAATAAACCATTTAGGTTTGAAACACTTAAGACCTTCAAAAATGAGGATTTCAGAAACACTATCATTTCTTAGATTTCAACAAAAAGAGATTTCGACCTTTCGATAAAGCGGATCCCATAAATTTTTCATATGAGTTCTAAAAATTATAAAAGTTTCCAGAAATATACTCAACTCAATAAGGAACAAGTTTTATGAAGGAACCTTTGAGGTATAATGAACCAAAATATTTTAAAAAGATGGATCATTACGTAAACGAAAAACGTACAGATTTTGGTATAATGAGGGAATTCTAATTTTGTACTCTTAAAACATGGATGAGGATCTCCAAACTTAAAGAGAAAGTGTTAACTTACAGAATAGATGTATAAGACCAAGGAGATTCAAAGATAATGGCCGTTATAACACAAGATTCGCACCACAAATTACGGGTTTCGCTGAAATTCGACAAATAGAGGGAAATCAATTTATAGTATAAAAATAAAAGATTTAGATCTCTAAGATACAAGTTTCAAGGATGATATCTTACTAACCAAGTGTTGAGAAGAATTAGAACTCTTAGAATGATGAAGGTTGCCAAGCCTACAAGACTCCACGATCCTTAAGATATGCTCACTATGTGGGAGAACTTTGAAGAATAAAATGGGTAGTGAATTTGGCTAATGAGATGGATGAGATTGGTGTGTTTGAAGGCTAGAAACTCCCTCTATTTATAGCTAAGATTTGAACAATTGAACATGACACATTGTGAGAGTGATTACAACCTCACCAATCATCCAATTAAGTGTGTCTTGAGCAATAATGGTTAGAGTATTTGTATCCACTCATTTGGTCCTTATAGCCTAACAAAGAGGCTATTAATTTGGGAGGCTATTAATTTTGTCCATCATGTTGTCTATTAACATAATGGTTTGCCTATTATGGAGGCTATTAATCTTGGTGGGTTCAAGAGATAATTGATCACCTTTCTTTGCTAGCCATTCAACCAAGACACTTGTTAATCATGTTGATTTTTCATCTATTTGTTTAGGAAGAAAATTTCTTGCAATTGCTTTTTAACCTTATATTTGTGTAAGTAGTGTATCATGAAAATGATTGAAGTATTAGCTTGTCTAGAAAAATCATTATTCTTGCCATTATTTAGTGGCATGCATTTATACTCAATGAGTTGGATATGATAATATAATATTTATTTATTTATTTCAAGTATTGTATTTATATTAATGTGCTTTCAAAAAGATAATAATAATATACTTGCATGGTTTTATTTTATTCATAACAATACTCAAACCACAAAGTCTTCATGTCATCATCAAATAAAAATTATAATCTATGAATATATTTTCTTATATATAAAAGTTAATTCTCATAGATTCACATAAAAACTCATACTTTTATTTTTATAAAAATTTATTCCATAATGAATACCAAAGTACTTAAAATATTCACATACTATCCTCATAAAAATTTTCAAGACCAATGTGTATATATATAAAAACTTATATATATAATTTAAACAATAGATTTAAAAACTATATAATTCTATTACCCTTGATATTGAAATTCATATTTCTTTTGGAAAAGACAAATTTACATATATAGTTTTTCAAGTGTTGTTTTGTAGAAAAAAACAATATACTAATTCTTTAAGCAAGTGATTAAATATTTAATAAAAGTCTCTTTAGTGAATTACAATTATTTCGGGTAATTTCTATGGTATTACACATCAGGAGACCGAGATCGGAGAGAAGAGCGAGAGGCCAACATTGAAAATCATAACTAACGGATGGGATTCGGAGATGAAGTTAACAGCTGACAAGCAGAATGGAAAAACTGTGATTCAGATCACAGTCCCTGAAAATGTATATATTGCCTGGTTGGCCAGAATGACTTCAAAGCATCAAAGAGAACCTCATGGAGAAATATAGAATCATGTATATACTATTTCTTTTCCGTATAAAATCATACTATCATATTGAACCTCATGGATCTTCTGAAAATGTATATATTGCCTGGTTGGCCAGAATGACTTCAAAGCATCAAAGAGAAATATAGAATGGATGGGATATTCAAGTATAAGTAATTAAGGAAGAAACTGGTGATCGAGACTGTAATACTATAGAAATTACCCGAAATAATTTTAATTCATTAAGTAGACTTTTATTAAATATTTAAAAACTTACTTAAAGAATTAGTATATTGATTTTTTCTACAAAACAACACTTGTAAAATTATATATGTAAATTTGTCTTTTCCAAAAGAAATATGAATTTCAATATCAAGGGTAATAGAATTATATAGTTTATGAAATTTTTTTTAATTGTTTAAATTATATCTATAAGTTTTTATATATATACACATTGGTCTTGAAAATTATTATGAGGATAGTATGTGAATATTTTAAGTATTTTGATATTCATTATGGAATAAATTTTTATAAAAATAAAAGTATGAGTTTTTATGTGAATCTATGAGAATTAACTTTTATATATAAGAAAATATATTCATAGATTATAATTTTTATTTGATGATGACATGAAGACTTTGTGGTTTGAGTATTGTTATGAATAAAATAAAACCATGCATGTATATTATATTATCTTTTTGAAAGCACATTAATATAAATACAATATTTGAAATAAATAAATAAATATTATATTATCATATCCAACTCATTGAGTATAAATGCATGATGATTTTTCTAGACAAGCTAATACTTCAATCATTTTCATGATACACTACTTACACAAATATAAGGTTAAAAGCAATTGCAAGAAATTTTCTTCCTAAACAAATAGATGAAAAATCAACATGATTAACAAGTGTCTTGGATGAATGGCTAGCAAAGAAAGGTGATCAATTATCTCTTGAACCCACCAAGATTAATAGCCTCCATAATAGGCAAACCATTATGTTAATAGACAACATGATGGACAAAATTAATAGCCTCCCAAATTAATAGCCTCTTTGTTAGGCTATAAGGACCAAATGAGTGGATACAAATACTCTAACCATTATTGCCCAAGACACACTTAATTGGATGATTGGTGAGGTTGTAATCACTCTCACAATGTGTCATGTTCAATTGTTCAAACCTTAGCCTATAAATAGAGGGAGTTTCTAGCCTTCAAACACACCAATCTCATCCATCTCATTAGCCAAATTCACTACCCATTTTATTCTTCAAAGTTCTCCAACATAGTGAGCATATCTTAAGGATTGTGGAGTCTTGTAGGCTTGACAACCTTCATCATTCTAAGAGTTCTAATTCTTCTCAACACTTGGTTAGTAAGATATCATCCTTGAAACTTGTATCTTAGAGATCTAAATCTTTTATTTTTATACTATAAATTGATTTCCCTCTATTTGTCGAATTTCAGCGAAACCCGTAATTTGTGGTGCGAATCTTGTGTTATAACGGCCATTATCTTTGAATCTCCTTGGTCTTATACATCTATTCTGTAAGTTAACACTCTCTACTTTAAGTTTTGGAGATTCCAATCCATGTTTTAAGAATACAAAATTAGAATTCCCACATTATACCAAAATCTGTCAGTTTTTCGTTTACGTAAAGATCCATCTTTTTAAACTATTTTGGTACAATATCCCTCAAAGGTTCCTTCATAAAACTTGTTCCTTATTGAGTTGAGTATATTTCTGGAAACTTTTATAATTTTTAGAAACCGTATGAAAAAGTTATGGGATCCTCTTTATCGAAAGGTCGAAATCTCTTTTTGTTGAAATCTAAGAAATGATAGTGTTTTCTGAAATCCACATTTTTGAAGGTCTTAAGTGTCTCAAAGCCAAATGGTTTCTTCATGAAAAATATTTATCTATGTGTTATCTACCTTGTGGTAAAATTTTAGAATTTTTGGTCGCAAATTACTATTTTTAAAACCTATGGAAAATTATAGAGTCACTATTGAATTTCTGGCAGAATACATGTTCTGTAAAGAACTCAATTTTTGAAATGTGTCCATACCTTATTTTGAAAAGTGTAAAACATGAAACTTGTTCGACTATGTGTTGAGTATCTACAGTTTAAATTTCATAGCAATCGCCTTTAATATGAATTTTTAAACTGACTTGGCGTAAACTGCGATGTTGGACTTGATTTTTGGTCCAAATGAGAAATTGTTGGATTTTGAGATCCATGAAATGATATTTCTATATTTATGAGATATTGATATGGGAGTTAAATGTTGAAATGATATTTGGCATTATTGAATGCCCTTGTGATGAGGTTACTCCCTTGAGATTGTTGAAAACTCTTTTAAAGAGGATATTATGTGGAAAATTGTGGAAAACTCTTTTAAATCCATTGTGCACTATTAACTTGAGTAAGATGCCATACTTGATAGAGGGCTAATGCACTAGGGATGTGTCTTGCGGGGCCTCCCCCTCTAAATATGCCAAGACGGCATTGTTGATAAATTGTGCCCAAACGGCGTTATTGCATGTATGAGTCTATACTCTTGGGTGTATCCATGATGGGTTACCCGAGGCTCCGGAGTGTGTCTGTATATGAGTCCGCTGCATGCTGATCATGACTTATGATCGATATGATATGATATGATATGATATATGGAAAATGGTGTCCTCTTGTGCATAGTTGCTACAATGGTAAGAATGAAAGTTATTTATTTTGTTAAAGGTAATGTGTGTGATCCTTTTTAAAAGAAAAAGTGAAAATTATTTTTTTTTAAATGAGTGTCAACCATTATTTTAAAATCCACTTCTTAAAGTGGAGCGGGTTGACTTACTCAGTACCATTGTACTGATAAAAAGTTGTTGTGTTATCTTTTTACAGATATTGGAGCTGACATGTAAACTGCATCTCATGACATGAGCATTTGGGGATGGGATTACCTTTCATCAAAAAGATTGTTGCTTTAAGGAACCACGTACTTTTAATTATTAATGTCTTATATATTGCCTTTAGTTTATGCTTCCGCGTGAGAAAGAACAATGGCTTTGGTATTAAGTACTTTAAATTTTCTTATGACTATATTTTATAAAATTGGCAATAATTTTTAAAGTCCATATTACAAAAATTTATATGTGAAGATATTTAGCCGTAGCACTTGTCAATTAAGTTAGCCAAAGGGCGAGCCTGACTGACAAATGTGGCGGTAACATTCTGAAACCTTATGAGGATGAATTTCGGGGTGTTACAAAGTGGTATCAGAGCGTATTTTTAAACTCTAAGTATTTGTAAACTGTTAAATATAGAACTGCATGAGCTGATTCTGTCTAAGGAGTCTGGTTTTTAAAGATTGCCCGTCAGCCGGTGGCTCTACCAGTCTTTCCTGGGAATCAACTTTGTAGCTCTATATTTTAACTAGTTGGCAAATTACTTAGAAGGTGGTACCCTCTAATCTTAGCATTTCTTGGTTAAGTTAGCAACAAGGCGAGCTTGACTAAGGGATGCAACAGTTTAACTCCGATTTATGGATTTTAAAAAAAAAAAGTCCATTTTGAGAAAGAAATATGCAAAATATTTTTCAAAGGCCCATATGGGCTATGTTAAATTTTAAAAAACTTGTAAATTATTTTTGGGGTGGGACATATGCATTCATGAGCATGCATCATTTTTTATAAAATTTTTCTTTAAAAAAAATATATATATTGTTATGATATACTAAGTCATTTGACCTTATTATAAGTGCTCTTTTTAAATTCTCTATCTTGTAATATTCTCTAGATTTATGAAATAAATCTTGTTATTTCATTCCTTCTGGTTAATCTCTAAATAAAGTCATACTCCTAACTTAGACATTTCTGCGTTAACTCATCCTTATACTATGACCTAACGAGTTTTAGGACATAATCATCCCTTAGACTTGAACTCACTCTTGCTTAACCATCCTTAGCAGAATGGCACCCCGTGCAAGGACTAGAAAAACCCTCCGAAGTGTTAATGCCCTCAACAACATGGAGCCACACCAAAATCCGAACATGACTAACCACGAAGTGCCAGCAGCACCGGGTGTATCCAATCAACAAGCTGTACCACCTGCACACAACATATATCACCCTGACATCACCAACAATCAGGGCGTTGGACACAACATGGTACCTCCTAATCAGGTAGCACCCAACAACCAAACCCCTCAGAATCAAAACACGCCAAACTCGCTTGACAATGATCGCCTAAGGATCATTGAGCAAATGCTCATTGCCTTGGGTCAGGGTCAAATTAATCAAGCCACAGCAGCTGTGCCGCCACCTCAAGCCCAGCTCAATCACCTAGCAGTGGTGAACCAATACAGACCACCTCGTTATGATGGGCAGGAGGACCCTACTAAATTGGAGGATTGGATAAAAAGTTTCAACAAGCTACTCGAAGCGACTCGTTGCCCAGATGAGCAGAAGATTACTGTAGCCTCGTACTTTTTAGGAGGTGATGCAGATGACTGGTGGCAGTTACAGAAGAGAGAGCTAGATGATGATGAGGAGTATACATGGGAAAACTTTACAGAAGCTCTAAGAGAAAGGTTTTACCCGATGAGTACCAAAGCAGCAATGTATGAAGAGTTTCTATCGTTACGACAAGGAGCACAATCTGTACAAGAATACTATGTCAGATTCAAGGAGTTAGTCAGATTTGCTCCTAAGTTAGTCTCCACCGATGTCGAGAAGGCACAGAAGTTCGAAATGGGATTAAACCTCTCCATTAGAGAAGTGGTGGCTGGAGTTCAGTATCCTACCCTTCAAGCGATCTACGATCGAGCTGTCGCGGTTTCTCGTGTACAACAGATGAAGAGAAAAGCCGGGGAGTCTAGCTGCGGGTTCCAAGGACAGGACAAGAGGATTCGGGACAACCGAGGAAGCAGCAGCAGCAACAACCACCTCAGCAACAATAAAGGCAATATTCGAGGTGGGCAGAATCGACCCGTCCAGGGAAACAAAGGAGAGGGCAACAATGGTACTAGAAACCATGAAGGGTACATACCACAATGCCCAAAATGCAACAAGCCCCACTTGGCTAGAGGATGCCCCAAGCCGGGTACATGTTATAGATGTGGCCGAGAAGGTCATATGAGGAAGGAGTGTAAGACCCGCATTGAAAATATTACAAAAAGAGATGACCTTATCAATATCCCCACTCAGCCAAATAATCAGGATGTGCGAAACGGAAATAATCAAGGACAGAGGCCTCAGCAAAATAGAAACCAACAAGGGAACCATGGAGCACCTATAGGGCGGCTCAATGTTATTAATCAGGCAGATCTTTCAACTCAAGGGGATGTGATAACAGGTACATTTACGGCTTTAAGTGTGCCTGTTAAGGTTTTATTCAATTCTGGAGCAAGTTGTTCGTTTATCTCTTCTAGAATCTTGCCTGAATTAGAGATGCCAAAACCTAAAATGATTAACTTAGGAATTCAGTTGCCTTCGGGAAAAATTGTATCGTGCACCAAACGATACGATGGGATTCCTATAGTCATTAAGAACCTTGAGTTCTATGCAAACTTAGTAGAATTTGACCTTAAAGATTTTGAGATTATATTGGGAATGGATTGGCTTACCCAATATAAAGCTGTAATTGAGTGTCAAAAACACAAAATTACACTGTCTAAGACGAGAGGCAAAAAGGTCAACTACTATGTCCAACTCCCCAAACGTAAGACTAAGGTAGTAAATGCCTTAAAATTTTATAGTCTTATGCAGAAAGGATATATGCTTTACGCATGCTATATCCATAACCTCAAGTTAAAAGAGAATAAAATTGATGACATTCCAGTAGTGAGGGAGTATCCAGATGTATTCCCAGAAGAAATTCCTGGAATGCCTCCAGAACGTGAAGTCGAGTTTACAATCGATCTACTTCCCGGAACAGAACCTGTATCAAAAGCTCCTTATCGCATGGCAACCCTAGAAATGAATGAACTCAAGGAGCAACTTGAGGAATTATTACAAAAGGGGTATATACGACCTAGCACGTCGCCGTGGGGAGCACCAGTCTTATTCGTCAAGAAGAAAGATGGAGGGTTACGTCTTTGTATCGATTATAGAGGTTTAAATCAGGTAACGGTTAAAAACAAATACCCGTTACCTAGGATTGATGACCTTTTCGATCAACTTAAAGGTGCAACGGTATTCTCCAAGATAGATTTGCGATCCGGTTATCATCAACTGCGAATCGCTGAGAAGGATATTCCGAAAACTGCTTTCAGGACACGTTATGGACATTACGAATTTACAGTGATGTCCTTTGGGCTAACAAATGCCCCAGCAGTATTCATGAATCTCATGAATGATGTGTTTCGAGAATTTTTAGATCAATGTGTAGTCATTTTCATCGACGACATCTTGATCTATTCAAAGAGCAATGAAGAGCATGAGCAACACTTGCATCAGGTGCTAGAGACATTAAGGAAACACCAACTCTATGCCAAGTTGTCCAAGTGTGACTTTTGGCTAGAAAAAGTAGCATTTTTAGGCCACGTTGTATCAGCTGATGGAGTTTCTGTTGACCCAGCAAAAATATCAGCAATCACCGAGTGGCCTACGCCTACTAATCAAACAGAAGTGAGAAGTTTTCTTGGATTGGCTGGATATTACAGGAGGTTCGTCAAGGACTTTTCCAAAGTTGCACGACCTCTGACTCAACTTTTGAAGAAAGGCTTGAAGTATGAATGGACAGAAAAGTGTGAATCATCATTTCAAGAATTAAAGAAACGCCTCACAACAGCACCAATTTTAACATTGCCAACAGAAAATGGAGATTTTGAAGTGTATAGTGACGCTTCAAAAGAGGGGCTAGGGTGTGTTTTAATGCAACAACAGCAAGTCATTGCATATGCATCACGACAATTGAAGCCTCATGAGGAGAATTATCCGACGCACGACCTAGAATTAGCAGCGGTAGTGTTCGCATTAAAGATTTGGCGACACTACTTGTACGGACGAACTTGTCGGATATTCACCGACCACAAGAGCCTTAAGTACATATTTACTCAGAAGGAGTTAAACATGAGGCAACGCAGATGGTTAGAGTTGATCAAGGATTATGATTTGGACATCACCTACCATGAAGGGAAAGCTAATGTGGTCGCAGATGCGTTGAGCTGCAAGACTCGACACGTGGCAAATACTCTTATCTTACCTTCGGAACTGTATATGGACTTGGTCAAGGTAGACACAGAGCTAGTCCATTATGGAACTGTGGAAAATGTCATTAATGCTATGACCATTGAATCTACGGTATTTGATGAAATACGCAGTGCTCAACCAGGCGACATAAAGCTTGAAAGGATCAAGAAGAAGGTTGCTGAAGGAAAAGCAATTGGTTTTGCAATCCATGAGGATGGAAGCATTCGCTTCAAAGGGAGATGGTGCGTACCGCATAAATGCGTAGAGCTAAAACGAAGATTAATGGAAGAAGGCCACAACACCCCGTATTCAGTACATCCAGGGGGTGATAAGCTTTATAAGGATTTAAAGAAGGTTTATTGGTGGCCAAGGATGAAGAATGAGGTTGTTGAGTTTGTGGCTAGATGTTTAACCTGTCAAAAGGTTAAAACAGTACGTCAGAAGCCCTCAGGACTCATGAAACCATTGGAAATCCCGAGTTGGAAATGGGATAGTATATCAATGGATTTTGTTTCAGGACTACCACGATCACCAAAAGGAATGAATAAAATTTGGGTAATTGTTGATAGATTGACAAAGATTGCGATCTTCATACCAATGAAGGATACATGGTCTATGGATCAATTAGCAAGAGCATATATCAATAACGTGGTTCGACGACATGGAGTACCACATGATATAATCTCTGATAGAGACAGTAGATTTGTCTCTCATTTTTGGACCAAGCTGCAAGAAGCTCTTGGTACCCAAATTAAAATGAGCACCGCTTTTCACCCGATGACGGATGGACAAACAGAAAGGACAATCCAAACACTGGAGGACATGCTGAGAGCATGCGTTCTTGAATTTAAAGGAAGTTGGGAAAACCATCTACCTTTGATAGAGTTCTCTTACAATAACAGCTATCATGCTAGTATAGGCATGGCACCGTTTGAGGCACTATATGGACGCAAGTGCCGAAGCCCATTATGTTGGGAAAAATGTGAGAATTCTATTGTGGTTGGGCCGCAACTCATTGAAGACATGGCCCAACAGATCAAGATGATCCAAGGGAAAATGAAGGCAGCACAAGATCGACAGAAAAGTTATGCCGATGTTAGGCGACAAGACCTAGAATTTCAAGTTGGAGATAAGGTTATGCTGAAAATATCACCTATGAAAGGAGTGATGCGTTTTGGAAAGCGAGGAAAGCTAAGTCCTCGATATATTGGACCGTATGACATTCTGGAACGAGTCGGAACCCTGGCATACAGACTAGCCCTACCGCCACAACTATCTCGAGTGCACAATGTGTTTCATGTTTCACAGTTAAAGAAATATGTGCATGACCCAACCCATGTACTTCAACAGGAAGTAATTGAACTCAAAGAAGATCTAACTTATGAAGAGTATCCAATCCAAATACTCGACATCAAGGAAAGAACGACAAGGAACAAGACCACCCGGATTGTTAAAGTACTTTGGTCCAATCATGGTACGGAAGAAGCAACATGGGAACTAGAGGATGATATGAAGCAACGCTACCCCAATCTCTTTTTAAACGACCAAATAACAGTTATGGGGACATAACTGTAGGCTTAAGGGGAGGAGGATGTAACCACCCGACACAATCTTGATAGGGTATATTCAAAATCTCCTAAAACTTTTTTTTTCATTAACTTTTATCTTTTATTCCGCATATTAGATTGCCACAGTAGTTTTCATCATTAAAACTTCGAGGACGAAGTTGATTCTTAAGGAGGGTGGATTGTAATACCATAGAAATTACCCGAAATAATTTTAATTCATTAAGTAGACTTTTATTAAATATTTAAAAACTTACTTAAAGAATTAGTATATTGATTTTTTCTACAAAACAACACTTGTAAAATTATATATGTAAATTTGTCTTTTCCAAAAGAAATATGAATTTCAATATCAAGGGTAATAGAATTATATAGTTTATGAAATTTTTTTTAATTGTTTAAATTACATATATAAGTTTTTATATATATACACATTGGTCTTGAAAATTATTATGAGGATAGTATGTGAATATTTTAAGTATTTTGATATTCATTATGGAATAAATTTTTGTAAAAATAAAAGTATGAGTTTTTATGTGAATCTATGAGAATTAACTTTTATATATAAGAAAATATATTCATAGATTATAATTTTTATTTGATGATGACATGAAGACTTTGTGGTTTGAGTATTGTTATGAATAAAATAAAACCATGCATGTATATTATATTATCTTTTTGAAAGCACATTAATATAAATACAATACTTGAAATAAATAAATAAATATTATATTATCATATCCAACTCATTGAGTATAAATGCATGATGATTTTTCTAGACAAGCTAATACTTCAATCATTTTCATGATACACTACTTACACAAATATAAGGTTAAAAGCAATTGCAAGAAATTTTCTTCCTAAACAAATAGATGAAAAATCAACATAATTAACAAGTGTCTTGGATGAATGGCTAGCAAAGAAAGGTGATCAATTATCTCTTGAACCCACCAAGATTAATAGCCTCCATAATAGGCAAACCATTATGTTAATAGACAACATGATGGACAAAATTAATAGCCTCCCAAATTAATAGCCTCTTTGTTAGGCTATAAGGACCAAATGAGTGGATACAAATACTCTAACCATTATTGCCCAAGACACACTTAATTGGATGATTGGTGAGGTTGTAATCACTCTCACAATGTGTCATGTTCAATTGTTCAAACCTTAGCCTATAAATAGAGGGAGTTTCTAGCCTTCAAACACACCAATCTCATCCATCTCATTAGCCAAATTCACTACCCATTTTATTCTTCAAAGTTCTCCCACATAGTGAGCATATCTTAAGGATTGTGGAGTCTTGTAGGCTTGACAACCTTCATCATTCTAAGAGTTCTAATTCTTCTCAACACTTGGTTAGTAAGATATCATCCTTGAAACTTGTATCTTAGAGATCTAAATCTTTTATTTTTATACTATAAATTGATTTCCCTCTATTTGTCGAATTTTAGCGAAACCCGTAATTTGTGGTGCGAATCTTGTGTTATAACGGCCATTATCTTTGAATCTCCTTGGTCTTATACATCTATTCTGTAAGTTAACACTCTCTACTTTAAGTTTTGGAGATTCCAATCCATGTTTTAAGAATACAAAATTAGAATTCCCACATTATACCAAAATCTGTCAGTTTTTCGTTTACGTAAAGATCCATCTTTTTAAACTATTTTGGTACAATATCCCTCAAAGGTTCCTTCATAAAACTTGTTCCTTATTAAGTTGAGTATATTTCTGGAAACTTTTATAATTTTTAGAAACCGTATGAAAAAGTTATGGGATCCTCTTTATCGAAAGGTCGAAATCTCTTTTTGTTGAAATCTAAGAAATGATAGTGTTTTCTGAAATCCACATTTTTGAAGGTCTTAAGTGTCTCAAAGCCAAATGGTTTCTTCATGAAAAATATTTATCTATGTGTTATCTACCTTGTGGTAAAATTTTAGAATTTTTGGTCGCAAATTACTATTTTTAAAACCTATGGAAAATTATAGAGTCACTATTGAATTTCTGGCAGAATACATGTTCTGTAAAGAACTCAATTTTTGAAATGTGTCCATACCTTATTTTGAAAAGTGTAAAACATGAAACTTGTTCGACTATGTGTTGAGTATCTACAGTTTAAATTTCATAGCAATCGCCTTTAATATGAATTTTTAAACTGACTTGGCGTAAACTGCGATGTTGGACTTGATTTTTGGTCCAAATGAGAAATTGTTGGATTTTGAGATCCATGAAATGATATTTCTATATTTATGAGATATTGATATGGGAGTTAAATGTTGAAATGATATTTGGCATTATTGAATGCCCTTGTGATGAGGTTACTCCCTTGAGATTGTTGAAAACTCTTTTAAAGAGGATATTATGTGGAAAATTGTGGAAAACTCTTTTAAATCCATTGTGCACTATTAACTTGAGTAAGATGCCATACTTGATAGAGGGCTAATGCACTAGGGATGTGTCTTGCGGGGCCTCCCCCTCTAAATATGCCAAGACGGCATTGTTGATAAATTGTGCCAAAACGGCGTTATTGCATGTATGAGTCTATACTCTTGGGTGTATCCATGATGGGTTACCCGAGGCTCCGGAGTGTGTCTGTATATGAGTCCGCTGCATGCTGATCATGACTTATGATCGATATGATATGATATATGGAAAATGGTGTCCTCTTGTGCATAGTTGCTACAATGGTAAGAATGAAAGTTATTTATTTTGTTAAAGGTAATGTTTGTGATCCTTTTTAAAAGAAAAAGTGAAAATTATTTTTTTTTAAATGAGTGTCAACCATTATTTTAAAATCCACTTCTTAAAGTGGAGCGGGTTGACTTACTCAGTACCATTGTACTGATAAAAAGTTGTGTTATCTTTTTACAGATATTGGAGCTGACATGTAAACTGCATCTCATGACATGAGCATTTGGGGATGGGATTACCTTTCATCAAAAAGATTGTTGCTTTAAGGAACCACGTACTTTTAATTATTAATGTCTTATATATTGCCTTTAGTTTATGCTTCCGCGTGAGAAAGAACAATGGCTTTGGTATTAAGTACTTTAAATTTTCTTATGACAATATTTTATAAAATTGGCAATAATTTTTAAAGTCCATATTACAAAAATTTATATGTGAAGATATTTAGCCGTAGCACTTGTCAATTAAGTTAGCCAAAGGGCGAGCCTGACTGACAAGTGTGGCGGTAACATTCTGAAACCTTATGAGGATGAATTTCGGGGTGTTACAGAGACATAAATATGTTTGATTACTTCCAGGTATCAACGTGCAAAGGCATGGGAAGCCTTTGGGAAATTAGAGCTTGCTTTTGGCATCGGAGGAAGAGGAGCGGCATATACGACACTTAGCCTGGGAGATTAGATCTGAAGTAGGAAATAAAGAAAAGTGCATAATGAAAAATACATGTATCAAATATCTCAAATTGTAAAGTGTAGTAGTAATTAGATCTCCTTTCATATCAGCCATCACTCTTAAGGAATTTAAATATCATATAGTAATTACATATTCTGGGGATGAGATTCACTAAAGTGTTGTAATATGTTGGTGATGTAATGATATGTCATATGGTAACAGCCAGAACATTGGAGCTTACCCGAAGCATTAATTGCTGGTGAGTTTCGTGTCCCTAAAGCCAATGGTAACAGCCAGAAATGTCCAATTGATCTCTGGAATGTAAATCTGACTGCAAATTTTTGGAGGACATGTGCATAATTTTGATCCTTGGAAAGCAACTCATCGCACATGAGCACTGCTTGATTATGGAAAATTCCCCGATGATGGCTTGGCTTGGCTTCCCACAACTGCAGCTAGTATAGCATTCGCAAGAACTGGCCACCACAATTTTTCTGCAAGAAAGGGAAAACCACATCAATGGCGAACTCTTAAAGCTACAAAAACCACCCAAAGCAAAAAGGCAAAATTCAAGGAGTGTGTTATAATTATACCAGGCACCGGCACATAGAATCCAATCTGGTAGTCACAATCAATCAGGTAATGTTTGGAAAGATAAGCAGCTTGTCCCATGTAAGCCAGGATTAATGATGGGTAGACAACAAAGCTAAAGGCTATCTGCAGTGAGGTAGCTGCCAGTTAGATTTGTGGCTGACATTAAGAACCTCATGCTCAGATATAATCAAAATTCATATAAGAATTTAATTACCTTAATGGACAACTGTGAAAAGCGTCCAAGATCAGCAAACATGACCTCTGAACCTGAATTTACAGACACGTTTCCAGAAGAAATGTAAGCACCAACTAGATCTCCTAACAATAACATTGTACTGGAAAGCCCTTATGGTACCAGTTATGTTATGCACAACAAAATCCCGCCCAACAACATCCACCCCCTTTCTGTGTTTTCTTCAAGAATTTTTACATGTAAAAGGAGAAATAGGTACCTAAACAAAGGGAATTCCAGTGAAATATGTTGTACACTCCATAGGTACTCACGCAGAATAGCCAGGTCATCACAATAGGCGCAAATAAACATCCTTACTTGATGGGTACCATAGTGTTGAAGATAAAATAAGAACAACAGTATGGTGCAAGCAGCTGGTACTTCTATATCTGAAAAGGCACATATAACTCCATCATTTGGTAACAGTTGAAAAACGAATTTCAATTAACACAACATATATATGGATATCTAGAATGATCTAGGAGGAGTTTGGGAGACTCTTCATCCCCCTCTTTAATAGGACTAGTATGTCCCCTGCCCATCTACGTGGGGAATAAATAATGTAAAATGAAATGCTATACAAAAATATATTTCCAACCTGTTTGTATCAAGTAATAAAAAAAATTACGGGAAACATGCATAGATGTTCCTTATAAGAAAGAAGCGCACTTACAGAATCCTAAAAGAGCTTCTCCAATGTCCACTCTCAAGAATATCATAAGTCTCAACGTGCATTTCAGAATATCAGTAACTGGTGCAGTAATATAATTCTATATGAAAAATATTATTCAAAAAGTGTTGCATTACAGTTCATTCATGAAGTTCAAAGCAGATGTAGCATCAATAAAATCAAGAAGCATGAGGAAAAACTATTTGATCTACAACCTGAAAAGCCCTAATGCAAGATCAAGTGGAAACTATTAATTAACTTGGCTAAAAAATATTGAAATGTACGAATTGGTGCATATACATTAAAATTTGAATGTTCCTAAGGTAACAATTAGAATTCATTATCATTAATATTTCAATCCAAATGGAATAGTTGGAGTAGCTTAAACAATACAGGAAAATAGAAGTGATGGACATATGATGATCATATATTCTTCAGTTACATCCTGAACAAACAAAGATTCATAAGATAGAAAGTATGCAGATTAGATGAAGCTGAGATCCAACCAATTAGAACGCTGCAAGAATTACGTGAAGAACAGGAAAGATAACAATGCACAAACAATACATTCCCAATTCAATTCCGGCTTCTTCTTCCCCCAAACCATCCACTACAAATCCATCTTTCTCATTTTCGTCATGCCCTTCATCTGTTTGAAAATACCCAGTGAATTTGATAACAGACAAAAAGAAAAGAAATGACTCAAATCTTACTTCAATTTCAAACCAGCAACTCCAATACATTTATACTAGTAATTCCCCTACAAGTAACCGATAGAGATAGTTACTCCCACACATAACTGACAATACATTTATATCAGCAACTCACACACAAGTAATGACAAAGACAATTACTCTCACACATAACTGACAATACTTATTGCCCACTCCTATGAAACGTAAATGTAAAATTATGACCACTAATCCATGATTTCTGACAAACCCCCCCTTAAACTGATGTTTACTAACATTCAGTTTAAAGATTTTAAACTCCATCTTCATTCTTGAGAGCCTTTAGAGAGCACATTCCCAACAACTTCCTCAGCTTTAAGAATGACTCTCTCTTGAGAGATTTTGTGAACATGTCTGCAACTTGATCTTCACTCTTGCAATACACCAATTCCAGCACTCCATCAATGCAATAATCTCTCAAAAAGAAACGCCTTACATCAATATGCTTGCTTCGGGCATGTAATACTGGATTTCGAGAGAGCTTGATGGTTGAAATATTATCACAGAGAATTCTTGTTGGTTGAATCTGCTTGAATCTCAAATCCTCTAGAAGTCTTCGTAACCAAACAGCTTGGCAAGCACAAGCTGTTGCTGCAACAAACTCCGCCTCACAACTTGATAATGTTACAATTTCTTGCTTTTTGGATGACCATGAAATCACAGATGTACCAAGCATAAAAACATAGCCCGATGTGCTTTTCCTATCGTCTTGATCACCTGCAAAATCACTATCAGTATATCCCAACAAATTAGCCTTTTCACCCTTCTTGTAAAACAATCCAAAATCTTTCGTTCCTTGTAAGTAACGAATGATTCTCTTTGCTGCCAACAAATGTAATTCCGTAGGATTCTCCATGTACCTACTAATTAAACTCACAGCATACCCAATGTCAGGTCTCGTAGCAGTTAGATACATCAAACTACCCACAATTTGTTTGTACTTAGAGGAATTCACTTTCTTTCCACCATGACCCTTGTGAAGCTTCAACCCACAATCAGTTGGAGTTTGTACAGGATTGCAATTTTGCATTTCAAACTTCTTTAGCACTTCACTGGTATATTTTTGTTGCCCAAGAAAAACTCCTTCATTTGACTGCACTATTTCTATGCCAAGAAAATAATGCATTTTGCCCAGGTCAGACATCTCAAACTCAGTCATCATTGATTTCTTGAATTCACCAACCATAGCAGCACAATTTCCTGAAAATATTAGATCGTCAACATATAAGCAAACAATGAGTATTCTTCCATCCTTTCCCATCTTGACAAATAGTGTCGGTTCATATGGACACTTCAAAAACCCCTCCTTCAGAAAGTAAGCCTCTATGCGACTATACCAAGCTCGTGGAGCTTGTTTTAATCCATAAAGGGCCTTCTTTAATCGATAGACTTTGTGCTCATGTCCGGCCTGAATATAACCGGGAGGTTGTTCAATGAATATTTTTTCGTCCAAATATCCATTGAGGAATGCCGATTTAACATCAAGTTGATAAATAGGCCAAGAATTTTGTGTTGCTAATGCGACCACCAATCTGACTGTTTCTAGTCTTGCAACAGGTGAAAACACTTCTGTGTAATCAATGCCATATTGTTGCGTGTATCCTTTAGCGACCAGTCGAGCCTTGTGTTTATCAATTTCACCATTGGCCTTCAACTTTGTTTTAAAGACCCACTTCACTCCAACAACAGAGTGTCCATCTGGGAGATCACACAGTTCCCATGTATCATTTCTTTTAATGGCATCAATCTCATCATCCATAGCTTTGCGCCACTCATCATCTTTGATGGCTTCTTCAAATGTTTTGGGCTCAAACTCTGAAAATAATGCAAAATGAGTTGTTGCATCAGACATAGACATATTAGGTACCTCATAATCTTTCATCCAAGCCGGTCTTCTCCTTTCTCGATGAACTCGACGAAGGGAATCAACTTCTATCTCAACTGAGGTTGGAATCGAAGTGTCTAAGGTTCCAGCTTCACCTTCTGGAACAACTTCAATATCATCATGCTCATATATGATTTCAACTGGCTGTTGTAAACTCCAATCCCAGGTCCTTCCTTCATCAAATGTCACGTCCCTACTTACAACAATCTGCTTGGTCTCCGGATTATAGAGTTTGAATGCTTTGGATGTTTCACTCATGCCAAGAAAGATGCACTTTTCTGCTTTATCATCAAGTTTCTTCCTTTTAACATCTGGAATATGAGCGTATGCAATACACCCAAAAATTTTGAAGTGGTGTACATCAGGCTTTATTCCACTCCAAGCTTCTGCAGGAGTCCTGTTTTGAACAGCAAAAGTCGGGCTCCGGTTCAACACATGCACACTCCAATTTACAGCTTCTGGCCAAAATGTCTTAGGAACATTTCCTTTTGACAATAGGCTCCTGACCATGTTCAAGATGGTTCTATTCTTCCGTTCTGAAACACCATTTTGTTGTGGTGTATATGCTGTTGTTAACTCTCGTCTAATACCACGCTTCTCACAATATTCCTCAAATTCTTTTGAGCAATATTCGCCACCACGGTCTGTACGAAGAGTTTTAATGGTTTTGTTGGCTTCATTTTCAACACGAGCTTTGAAGCTTTTAAATATGGAGAAGGCTTCAGATTTTTCCTGTAAGAAATAAACCCATGTTTTTCTAGAAAAATCATCAATGAAAGTAATGAAATATCGTTTACCCCCATTTGATGATGGATTCATAGGACCACAAATGTCGGAATGTATCAATTCAAGTACACTCTTTGCTCTCCATGATTTTCCTTTAGGAAATTCAGAACGGGGTTGTTTACTAACAACACAATCTTCACACACTTCTGATGGAATTGTGATTTGAGGAAGCCCAACAACCATATTTTTTGAGTAAAGTGTTTTCAAACCACTAAAACTCAAGTGGCCATAACGATAGTGCCACAACCAGGATCCATCTTTCACTTCAGTCATCAAACATGATTGAATGCTTTCAATCTTCATGGGAAATAATCTTTTAGCATTCATTGGAATATGAGCAATAGCGCCTCTGCTAGGATCATAAATTTCACAAGCACCATTTGTGATAGTGATCATATACCCTTTTTCATGTAATTGGCCAGCACTCAACAAATTCTTTTTCAGATTAGGAACATATAACACATTGGAGATTGTTTCCACAAAACCATTCTTGGCTTTTATCTTTATATCTCCTTTCCCCATTACTTGAATAGAAGAATCATCACCAAAAGTAACCGTAGAATGAAAATCTTCATTTAAGTATGAAAACGAAGACTTACATCCAGACATGTGGTTGCTGCAGCCTGAATCAACAAACCAAATATCAGATTTGGTGTCCTCTCCATCTTGGACAGCCATTAATAAGGTTTCTTCCTCCTTTTTTTCTGCAAAATTTGAGTTTTCCTCTTTTTCTCTATTTCTTGGAAGCTTTGTGTAGCATTCAGATGCATAATGACCATACTTATGACATCGGTAACATTCTACCTTTGATTTATCAAGTTCCTTTTCTTTGCCTTTGAAATTCCTTCCGGAATCTCTACCTCTTCCTCTGCCACCGCCCCTGCTTCTACCTCTTCCTCTTCCGCGGTGATAGTTGAAACTGGTATTAGAGGAAGCTTGTAACGCTTGCTCTTCCATTGGTGGTGAACGATTCATCTTTTGTTCATGGACCAATAAGGAGCTTTGAAGTTCATCTAGAGTCAGAGTGTCTGTATCTTTAGATTCTTCAATTGAACAGACGACATAATTAAAATCCTTCGTCAACGAGCGTAGGATTTTCTCTACAATGGTGACATCAGTGATTTTTTCACCCTGGAACCGCATCTTGTTGCTTACCTCCATTGTTCGTGTAAAGTAACTGGTGACAGATTCCCCTTCCTTCATTGACAACATTTCGAAGTCCTTTTTCAGAGTCTGAAGTTGTGCTCGCTTCACTCTGATTGAACCTTGATATTTCTTCTTCATCGAGTCCCAAATATCCTTGGAAGTGTCTTTGCAAAGAATAGTTTCCAAGGTGGGGCGATCGATGGCCTGAAACAAATAGTTTTTCGCCTTCAAATCTTTTAACCTCTTGGCTTCCAAATCTGTTTTCTGGGCATCTGTCAATGTGGTTCCTTGTGCAGGTTCGCCTACACCTATCTCAACCACGTTCCAGTACTCCTTTGATCTCAAAAAGTTCTCCATCAACATGCTCCAATGATCATAGTGACCGTCGAAGCGAGGAATTGAAGCTTGAACATAATTCGGTTCAACAGCCATTGAAAGAGAAAAGAGGAATTCTAGAAAAAATTTAAACCTGGTTTTGCTCTGATACCACTGATAACAGACAAAAAGAAAAGAAATGACTCAAATCTTACTTCAATTTCAAACCAGCAACTCCAATACATTTATACTAGTAATTCCCCTACAAGTAACCGATAGAGATAGTTACTCCCACACATAACTGACAATACATTTATATCAGCAACTCACACACAAGTAATGACAAAGACAATTACTCTCACACATAACTGACAATACTTATTGCCCACTCCTATGAAACGTAAATGTAAAATTATGACCACTAATCCATGATTTCTGACAGAATTTCCACCAATAACAAACGTGAACAATTTTTGAGAAAGAAAAAAAAAACAGAAAAAAAAAAAGAAGGAAAGAAAGACAAACAAACATATGAATAAAATTAATTTATAAGGAGTTATGGTTTGCAAGATGTAAAGGAATCCTAGCAAATGCATTTTGCACCTTAGGATAACCCAAATTTTTATTTCTCCTTCAATGATACCGCATGGTTTTTCTGCCAGAAAGAACATCAAGGAGTGTGGTTTTCCCCACTCCATTGACATTGACACCCATATGTGCTGTAAGAACACCAGATCTGAATGCATCAGTGACATCATAGAGAAGCTGAAGCTTGTTGTTTGTAAAATCATGCTCCTTCATTGCCTGAGAATAAATCAGGGAACAAAAGTGGGGCAGTAGATCTTACTATTTCATAATGTTATAAACTATTATCAATTAATTTCAAGGCTTAACATGGGAGTTTCGACATAGTACTGTACATCTTGAAACAAGATACTTGTTCAAATGGTAAAACCATCTTGTCTGAAGCACCCACAAACAACATAAACAAAATGGGAAAAAAAGCTATTAAGCGTAAGAATTGTCAAATCAAAACGATTTTCTAAACAAATGGTAAAAGAGTATCATAAACCTTTATGGGCTTTCCAAAACAAATGGTAAAGAAGCCAGAACTGCCATCCACACATGTCCAAAAAAAAATAACTGAAATTTTAAGCAAACTACCAAGAAACAGATTGTGCTAATTCGCAGCAGAACTATAGAATTCAAACGTATATAACCTGACATGTGCTTGTCCAATACTAATAATTGACCAATAATACATAGTGATACTCATAGGAGACAATATTGAGGTCATGTGCCTCATTAAACTCAAAGAAAACAATATTTACAGTGATACTCATAGGGGACAATATACAATATCATTTTCAAAGGTACAGCAATACCAAATTCAAACATGGAAGATGGAACAATTCATCTACTTACCAAATTAATATTTGCAAATTGATCGATTCTGCTGCAAAGCATTAGCTAATTTTTTAGCACCCTGAGAGGAAAGATAATTGTCGTTAAAGACTTCAAGGTTAGTAAATGGAAATGACTTGGGAAGAGGAGCATTTATATTGACTCAATCCAAACATGGGTTGTTGAAGGTGACAAAGCTGGGCAATTACAACAGTAACACCTACCTCATCTATCATCTCTAATCTACAAACTTTTATTAACTCCAGACAATGTGTAACTCATTTTTAAATTGCTCAATAAACTTATATTCAAGAATTCAGCTTTGCCTACCTTGATCTTCAATGCATACAAATTTCTCACTTCATGTCAATTCCAACTTCCTTTCCTCTCCTATACTCAGTCATTACAAAATCTGTACTTATTTGAATGATTGGTTAAAGCATTGGCCGTTGCTTCAATTTTTGTCTGCATTACCGCCATGGAACTCATCAATTCAAATAAACACTATTAGATAATTGATATCAGGACTGCAAGAGTCTGCAAATATTACTCTATTACATTATTTAAACATTGCATATATGATGTATGTAAATGTAACTAATTTGAATTATTTAAACAGAGGTAATCCATCAATAGTATATCACTGGATCTTTTGAATTTTTCATTCTTAGCAATGATCCTTCAATAATCTTATGGGCATTTTTGGCAACGGAGGTAATCCATCATTGAGAAAACACTATTTCTAGATAGTGATTAAAAAATCTGGAATGACCATCGCATGCCTTCTTCACCAACATATGGATCAATTCTATTTATATACAATAAACCAAATTAACATGCCCGTACTTTTCATCTTTATATATTTTAATCTTTATACAATAAACCAAACTAACCTGCACATGGAAAATGTAAACAAAAAAAAAATGAATATAAGTATATTTTAGTAATACATGAATACATCTGTATGTTGCAATGTAACTGAGAAATAGACAATGGCCCAATAATTGATCATTGATATTAATTACCCTAAAGTTTTGAAGAATTAGAAGTTTCACAATCACAGGTATATATATTAAGAATAATAAAATCCAAACTAAATTAGAAAAATTTAATAAAACACTCTAGTAAAGAATCCATGGATAAATTAAATTTTAAAAATGATGATACAAAAAGCATTCTTGAATGTCCTTAATCACCAATTTCATAATGATTATGTGAGATGTATTACCATAGTTTGCTTAATTTATCACCGTATTGCAATTTATATAACTTAGTTAACCTATCTAATACAAATAAATAAATCAATTTAATATAATATCATTCCATAAAGCATTTGTTATGATTTGTTATCATGAAGTATTCTGTAACTACAATTTCAATTCATAATACTATTTTGTAACATATTTGCTAGTACTTTATCTATAATATTTAATGAAATTAAATTAGCTAATGTGAATTCTCTCTCGAATTTGGTTTTTCTAGATTTTGAAAGTGCATTTTATATTTTTATATACTTCCTCCATTTTTTATAGTAAAACGTTACGGTTTACGGTTTATTATTTAATTTTAACTCATGTATATATCACAGTAATAGAAGAAAAAGCATAGTAAGTGTCGTGTCATCTCGTAGTTTTAAAATGTCAAACTTTTAATATTTTTAGTTGTCCACAACTTAAGTTATTAATCATTAAAAATGTATTGGATTGCATATATAAAGTCAATATTGAAGAAATAGTTAGATTACTGTTAATAAGAGTTTTTGTGAGTAGAAATGCATATGTTACTGTTCATTATGAATACTAGTATTATTTTATATACTACTATATTATATAGATTTCATTAGAATCAAACAAATAATAATATTCAGTCGTTTTTAATGGAATATACAAAGCAAGGCAACATCACAATTCACACATTTTATCAAATAGTTGGTGTGCAAACTTGATTGTTGTATTTTACTTTAGAATTCATTTCCAATTCAAATTCAGTGCAAAATCCAGTAAATTCCATCATAAAGTATCTTCCATTGTAATCAAAATTGAAATTTTGAATCAATTTTCCAAAATCATACAGTCGATTATTGTCTTATATACTGGAACTGGAAAAAAAAAAAAAGGAAATAGTTTACCTCCCATTAGAGTGGCTGTGGTTGCGCAGTGCAGGCCTGGAACATATAGTGGAGGCGCACAGCGGAGGTGGTCTGCGTTGGGCGATCGATTGAGACCGACGAGTTCTCATGTTTCAGAAAATTTTCTCCGTCCCGCAGGCAATAGGGAGCAAGATGAAAGAAATCGCAGAGGAGCAAGCAGGGCAGCGGCAGCGACTCCAATTTTCATTCGACTCCGGTGGCGGATTGTTCTTTGGGCTCTCAACTCTTGCTCCCCCATTTTCATTCATGTGGTGGCCGGAAATTTAGGGCCTAGTGCTTAGAAATTTACTGAACTCGACACCTCTACTACAATATGTCCATTCTCAATTAGGAATGTATATGGGATTAATTACAATTCCAGTCTTGTTGATATCCCTTTGGTTGAGAAAAGAAGCCAAGCAAATATCATGGGTGGAAACTGGCGGAGTAGGACACTTTGGTGTTTAAAACTGAGCCCTTTGATTTTGGGAAAAAATATACTTAAGAAACTATTGTATGAGACAATGGAAAACTATGGGTCTGTTTGGAATTAGACCAACTCCAATGGGGACGCCATTTTAGCGTTGCTGCCAAAAATAACGGAGCGGTAGCTACCGGCAAGATTGCGGCCGGTACCGCAAAATATTGCGGTATTTGAACAGTGTCCCGCAATTAAACGCGGGCACTGTTCACGACGGGCACTGTTCAAAATATTCCATTTTCTTTTTTTTTTCTTTTTTTTATCTTTTATTTTTTCTTTAATTTGTTTCAAGATAAGTTTTTTATTCTTTTTGCTTTTTTTATTCTTTTTGCTTTTTCTATTTCTTTACTTTTTTTGCTTTGATTACATTTTATTTCTTATTATTTTCCTTTTGTTTTAATTTCAGATTTTAATTTTTAAAATTTTAAATTAAATAATTTTAAAATAAAATTAAATATTATACTATATAAAAAATATGTATTAAAATCAATTCATAGATAAAATATACTAATATGAATAGTAATGGAATCAAAATGAAATATTCTATTGTAGAGGGAATGTAGAGCTGTGGATTGAAGAGAAATAGTGGAAAACTGTAAGATGGACCATCTCCAACCCTATACTCTATTTTACAGTTAGCTGATTATGTTAGTAATAAATGAGTCAAAATTCGTTGTTTGCTAATTTTGAGGCCAACTTTCCAAAATGATGTTATTTGCGGAGGTTTCAAAAAGAGCTGAGAACACTGTATTAAGTTATTTTGTCTTTATAAAAGAAAAACTTTTTATCTCACGAGATAAATTAGTTGATTGAAATTAGATGTTTTTGGCAAACAGGCTTATAAAGAAACTTTATTTTGTTCTACTTTAGCTGTATAATTAAATTCTTTTCATAGCATAGACTCAAGTTTATTTACTAGTGGGATTAATTACAATTCCAATCCCAAGCGAAAAAATTACAATTCCAATCTTGTTGGTATCCCTTTGGTTGAGCAAAGAACATGAGTGGAGACTGGAGAATAGGACACTTTGATGGTTTAAAGTTAAAACTGAGCTCTTTTATTTTGTGGAAAAATAGATAAGAAAGTTCTGTATGAGAGAATGGAGTATATATATAAAGAAGACACTTTGGCCCTATTTGGCAAACCAGCTAATCATAATTAGCTTAATCAAGGCAATTTGAAATAAATTAGCTTATTTAGAAAGACAAAATAACTTAAAATAATACTCAATCAGCTCTTTCTGAAACCGCTGCAAATAGCAACATTTTGGATTTTAGCTTATTCTAGGCAAGAAATTGGCATCGAAATTGTCAAACAACTAATTTTTACTAATTACTACTCACATAATCAGCTGATAGCTAACAGCTAATTCCCAAACAGGTCTTTATTTATTGTACTTTAGCTGTATAATTAAATTCTTATCATAGGATAGACTCAAGTTTATTTTAATCACATTTATGAATAGAAAATCCTTTGATCATCATTCATCGTTTGATTTCAGGTGAGAGTTCTTCATACTTTTGGAGTTTCGATCACTCAAATGTGCTAAAAGTTCTTCATATAAAATGGCAAGTAGCATTCGAGTTTGGTTGTGATTTTGATTGCCCATCTGTCGGACTAGCACATACACATTCACATACAGAGGCAGGCTTGCACTTTCTAGGGGATAATGACCAAAATTGGTCCTATAAGTTACCATTAATTCTCATTTAGTCAAAAAAAAGTATTTGAATTACCGAAATGGTCCTGCTCATAACCAAAATAGTCGTTTTTATTATATTATACCCAATAACTTTTATTTTATTACTTCCTAACCCCAAAATTATACTTTCTCCGTATTCAAATATTTTTTACACAACAACTTTTCACGCAGTCCAGTACATATTTTAAAGCATTAATAACTCAAGTTCGGTACAAGTAAAAATTCGAAAATTCGATATTTAAAAACTACACGATAAGAGGAATCTAACAAGATATCACTTGCCTATATTTTAACTTGTATAACTATGATAAAACTTTAAGTGAAAGTATGTGAGTGAATAGTAGCACATTACCAAACGTATACAGAGGCAGTAATTCTTTGTTTAATTAGTTGTTATTTTCAATGTAAAAATCCACTTTAAACGACCTAATGCTTCCGAAAATTATATAAACATCCAAGAAATAAATATATATTATAGAAATATAAGTATCACTACAAGAAAAAATCCAATTACCGACCCCAATTACCGACCACCATAGTATGGGTCGGATTTACCGACCCCATTACCGACCCCAAAGTGGGGTCGGTAAAATTTAGCCATTATTGGGCCCAGTGATATTTGAAAACCAAAACACCGACCATAATTAATGTGGTCGGTATTACCGACCCCATTACCGACCCCAATTGGGGTCTGTAGTTTTTTTCAATTTTTTTTAATTTTTTCCATTATTTTATTATTTATTTTATATTTTTATTAAATATTTATTTGATTATTTATATAATTTAATTATTTATTTATTTGGGCCAATTAATTAATTATTTATTTTATAATTTAATTATTTATTAATTTAATTAATGAATTAATATTTTAATTTAATTAATTTTTTAAATTTTTTTTATTAAAAATAATTTTATATTATTATTTAAATTTATCTTAATTTTTGAATAATTTTATTATTTTATTTAATTCATTGTTTTTAATTTTTTTGATTTAATTAATTTTATTTTATATTTTATTTAATTAATAAAATATTTATTATTTAATTAATTTAATTTTATTTTATATTTCTATTCAATTAACTACAAAAAAAAAATTAAGTTAGCAACCGAAATTTGCGATTGAACATATTGGGTGGCTATTACCGACCGAATTAGCAACCGGATTATTCATATTGATTATTGAATTTTATATTCCATATGTTATTTTTTAATTTTTAATTATGGAATTTAATATTTTTATAAATTTTTTAATTCAATTAATATTTAATCATATTGATTTCTGTTTTCTAAAATTTAATTAGTGATTTAATTAATTTTATCCATTTAGTTAATGAATTATTCTACAACTTATTTAATTAATATCAATTTTATACTATTTTTTTAAGTTATTAATTACATATTTATATATAAAAATATTATATATATTTAATAAATTACATATGATAACATGAAAAGTTGTGTATCCGGATGGCACGCGCGTGGGTGAGGAATGCACCTCACCTGGGTTCGAATCCTCTCTACAGCATTTAGGGGGGAATTAATATATATGACACGTGGCGGGTTTCCATTGGTGGTGCGAAGGGCTAGCCCAGCTGGTTAGGGTTGTGGCTCGGTGGTGCGAGGTTATGGGTTCGAGCTCTCTTGAGCACATTTTATTTCATATAAGAAATTTACCGACCCCAAAATGGGGTCGGTAAGGGGGTCGTAATCTCGGGTCCTCGAGGTCCCTAGACCTCGCTTACCAACCCCAATTGGTCGGTAATGGAGTCGGTAATTTTACCGACCCACATGGGGTCGGTAATCTCCCGACCCCCAGAATCTTTGGTCGGAGCCAAATTATCTACCATCAATTTACCGACCCGGGATTGGGGTCGGTAATGGGGTCGGTAAACCTGTAGACGACCCGTAAAACCTAGTTACCGACCCCATTTTGGGGTCGGTAAAACGAAATTTTCTTGTAGTGTATGTTATAAGGACTACATTTCATAAAATATACATTTTTTGGGTAATGTTAGAAATTTTAAAAGTATAGAGACCAAAAAATAATTTACCAAAATGCCATCATGACTAAATTGGTCGAAAAAAATAAAAGTTACAGAAACGATCTGCTAATTCAAAAACTTACATGATCATTTTGATTATCAACAATTAACTTACATGACCATTTCAGTAATTCAAATACTTTCTGGACCGAATGAGAATTTGGTAGTAATTCAAATAATTTCTGGACCAAATGAGAATTTGAATTTGGGATAAGTTACAGTTGGTCATTATCCACACTTTCTAGTTTCGTCCATTCTATTATGACTAACCATATAAAACTATAAAAGTGTCTGATTAAATGAGGGCGTACAAGAGCATTAATTAAGGGCTCAGGCTTTGACACGGTGAGGGTAGGATGGTCTTTTCTCACGGGAATCATCCCCCATTATGTTCTTGTTGTCGTATATCACCCGCATGCACGCACAATCACACTCGATTAACAAAGTTTTATTAGTAATTAACTACTAATTACTAGTATTTGTTTAAGAAAATGCAATATAAGATAATTATTATAAATAATGTTAAAATGCTATCGCATAAACTAGCTAGGCAAAGGGCAAGAATTCAACACTCTTTCTCGGGAGGATTTGTCCCTGTGCTATCATTGAAGTTAAAATATATGATTATTTAAAAAACAATTATGAGCGAGCAGTTGGCACTAGTGGCGGATCTAGAAAATTTTGATCGGTAGGCCCAGAATTCGCTTTGATAAAAGTTATTGTTGAGTGTACCCTTTCAACTACAATTGTAGCAACTGATGATAGGACAAATGTTAATTCGATCAATTTATAGATAAGTGGAAAAATCACATCATTTTCTATTTTGACTATCGCAATTAGAAGTTCTTTTATACATTGAATTTTTTCATTATACTTCATACATGTGAAAAGAAAACCTTCGATTGATGATATAATAACACACGTGAATTGATTTAAAAAAACAAAGAAAAAAAAAGAAAATCAATAATTCACTTGATAGAGTTCAGATAGACAAACTAATCAGTCAATATAAAATTTGGAGAATTGAACTCTAGAATTAAGATAGAAATATAGAGTAGTAACTTCGAACTTATCTCAGTTAATCAATTAATCATTTCACAATCATTCAAACCAAAAGCCTAGGAAAAAAATTCAAGATAATTCAAATATATCAATATTAAGCGCAATACATATATGCCAAATTAAAATATTTAAAATACTAACTAAACTGAATATTTTCACCTTGATTAAAATATGTGATTTCTAGCTCCGACCCTCCTTTTTTCCCGAAAAAATATGTCATTTCCTAGTATGAGAATGAGACATGATACATGAATAATTAATAACACGAGATAACCTAAACCACAACTAAATCATCAATGAAAAATAAAATAAGTAGACACAACACAATAATATATGCTCCATCCGTCCCAGACCCAGTTAACGTGTCTTGTTCGACTTTTTGATACTCTTCATTGTTCAACTTTAACTCAATCTTATTGCAAGTATATATTCGGTAAAAGATAGTGGAGCTGGGTCTTATTAGAATCGTATTATCATTTAATTTAGAATATATATTTTATATAATTTTTAATTATATATTTTTATATATTAATAATTAAAAAAGTGAATTGTATTGTACAAAAATAAAATAAGAAGCTTACCCAAAAAAAAATAAAATAAGACAAATTAAGTCGGATTGATGGAGTAATTAATTGTACCTACAAATACCAAATAGTCTTGAATCGAAACTTGCATGATTCGCATAATTAAATCAAAGATGTTGGGGGTAGGGTAGGACGTAGGAGTTGCAATACTTTATAGTGCACTCTGCAGACTGCAGACTGCAGACTGCATGACTGCACAAAAAGTTAAAAAGTTTTTTCGGCTGGATGGCTTAAAAAAGCCAGATAAGAAAACGTACTCACAGAGGACAAAAAGGAGTCAAGAAACACAAAATACTTAACAGAAAGGAGAACCATAACATATTAACATGAGGCTATATCTACACAAAAAGTTAAAAGTTGGAAAAGTATCCGAATAAAAAGTTCTATTTTAAATGTAGTAGTACTACTCCCTCCGTTTTTTTTTTAACTTCACCCATCCTGCACTGCACGCAATCCAATGCGCATTTTCAATCATCAATATCTCATATTATATATAAGTAAAAATTATAAAAATTTGATATTTTAAAACTACGCGATTAGACGAATCCAACAACATCTCACTTGACTATGTTTTATCTTATATAACTATGATAAAAAAGATGAATCAAAGTTACTTAATGAATAGTTTATACTATTCAAAGGGAGAAGATAAAAAAAAACGGAGGGAGTATATTACAATTTCATCCCACATTTGGATCATTTTTAAATACATTTGTTTAGACTACGTCCATATATAATTATTGGATTTAATTTAGAGTCTTATGATCTAGTAGTATATAAATGAACATAGAGTTAAAACTTAAAAATAAATAAAAAAAAAGAATATACTCGTATGTATAGATGTGATAAAATCATCAACATATAATTGTTCCCTTCATCATCTTAGAATCTCAAGAAAATAGGACAATCAAAATAAAATCTATTAAAAAAAAAAGTAAAAAATATGTGATAAAAGAATGCTGACACGACACAATTAATGGGGGAAAATTAACATTTTAGTCCTTTAAGTTTCAAAATTCACCAAAATAGTCATCTTTCATTTCAATTGAAAAATTGGTCCCCTAAGTTTGATGTTTTATCCAATTTGATTCTTTAGGCATAATAAACCTAATTAATATCTAATTAAAAATAATTAAATCATTAATATTAGTTCTACAATCCTTAATGGGTCAATCCACCAACACATTTATCAAAACCCATTTTATTAAAAAAATACTATTTTATTTAAATAAAATTACCTTTTATTAAAAAATAATTTTATTCAAAAAATAATCATTCATAAAAAATCTATTTTATTTAAATAAAATTAAGGGTTATAAGTTGACCCATTTAATTAAGGGATGAGACTTATATTAATGGCTTAATCCTACTTTATTACATGTACGTTAATTAAATGTATTTTGTCAGAAAGACTAAATTGGAGAAAAAAAAAAAAAAACTTAGAGGACTAATTTTTCCAATTGAAACGAAGAGGACTATTTTGGTAAATTTTGAAACTTAAAGGACTAATTTATTAATTTTTCCCAATTAATGGGGCCGCTCATTGCTAAAAAAAGAAATTAACACCCCCTCCCACCCCCAACGTCAGATTATTGTTATTTTTATTTTGAGTTTTTGAATTATTGGATCTGTAAATCAATAAAAGTATGAGTTTTTCTTTTTATTTTATTATCTTGTGCCCCTATTTTTTTTTTTCTTCCCAAAATATTTACAGAAATCCTAAATTACAGCACAATATTGCAAGTATCCCCTATTTGAAATTTGTAACATTTTATGGGGTATATAATTATATATGCAGTTGATTCCCAAGTGTTCTCGTCTGTTAATTACATGCGTCCTTGTTTGGAAGATATAATTACTGAAACTAGGCATAAGAAGGATTTTGTCAATTTTCTGAGACCCATAGATACTCTTTATATAATGGGGTTATGTTTATTAATTAAAATATAGAATAACTGAAATAGGTCATAGAAGGAGATTTTTTGCTTTTTGAGTCTCTGCTATATGTAGAATTTTCGGTTAAAGGCCATTAGAAGCCATTTGCGCAACGTTAGGCCAAATGGTCAAAAATAATGCTAATTACGAGCCACGTGATGTGCGCGCGCTACAGACCCGTTCCCGATGGCCAAAAGTGGACAGGCCAGATCTTCTTTTGGATGCATATTTTTATTTTTTTATATAATTAAAATAAATAATATTCCATCCATTTTATTATTTGTGTCTCAATTTCTTTTTTTTTTTTGTCAATCTCATCATTTTTGTCTCTTTTTTAGAAAATAATTAAATTAATTACCAAATTCATTCCATCACATCACATAAATATATAAATTAAAATTCCAAACCTATGGTAACATAAAAAAAAGAAATGCAATTAGAGTAACATATAGATATGAATATCTATCTCATCACCTCCCTTTTTTTTTTTATCTAGAATAAGATAGTTAGGTGCATAACCATGCAGAAAATACAAATTACTTTCCATTTTCTTTCTCCACAGTATTCAACAGCAAACATTCTCTTAAATCCACCGGCGGATTCGATGAGCAGATTGTAGTTGTATATAATGACCGACGTGGTACTACTGTGATCACTGTGTATTTCGAATCTGTTGATATTCTCTACTTACTTTATCATTGTGGCATGTCTCATCCTCTTAACATGTTTAGCAATAATCATGAATATTTTTTGACTTGTGCAGATTCTAATGTCTTATTAATTATAACTCATTCTTTTTAATCTTAAGGTTTTATCAGGAATTATACCATACTTTCATACTATACTTCCTCCGTGTCTATAAGTTTCTTACGAATTAACTTGTCACATAGTCTAATGCACATTTTTAAATCATTAATAACTAAAGTTCGGTACAAATAAAATTTTTTTAAATTCAACATTTTAAATTACAAGACGAGAAAATCTAACAAGATCTCCCTTAGCTATATTTTAACTCGTATAACTATGATAAAAAAAATAAATTAAAGTGATACAATGAACAATAGTAAAAGTTAAACTGAGAAACTTATATATGGAAGAAGTATATTATAAATTCATTAATTTTATTATTTTTTTTTTGTTAGACAACCAAAAGAGGCTAGATAAAGAAATAAAGGGAAAAATAAAAGCCAGTACGCAAGAGAGCAAGCTTATCGCTAAGGAAATCAAGTTTCAGCTGCATCTGCTGCTAGAAGAGCCTTCAAAACATCCAGAGAGAATGTCCATTTAAGTCGTGAAAAATAACTTATTATCTGCATCAAACTTCGCGAACACATCAATCACTGAATTGCCTTCCCGCATGACATATTCAAACCTACAAACGTGAAACTCCCTTAGAAGATCTTGAATCCATAGAAGTAAGGCAGGCAACCGATGTCGGGGGAGATAGTTGATTAATTATATTGAGTATATTAAAATTTGTTCCTAAAAAAAATAAATATAGAAATTAAAAAATGAATTAATAGTATCCACACTTTAATTAATTTATCAAAATATATATTAATAAGAAATTATAATAAGAGTATAACCATATTTTTTTAAAAAACATAACATTGACACTCATGTGTCAGCAAAGCAAAGGTGTTCGGGTGTCCAATTCACACATATTACAAAGGGGATAAAATTTAACCAATTTTTAATCCTAATTTGAAATTTAATTTTTTATCACAAAAAAAAATAATTGTAATAAACTACTCCCTCCTTCCCACTTCAGACGTCCTATTTGACTTTTTGGCACTGTTCATTGTGTAACTTTGACTCAACATTATTGCAAATAAATATTTTTAAAAAATAGTCGAGTTCGGTCTTGTTAGATTCGCCTAATTGTATAGTTTTAGAATATACATTTCACATAATTTTCACTTATATATATTTTGAGATATGATCGATTTAAAAAGTGCATTGGAATGTGTGCAGAAATCAAACAAGACATCTTAAATGGGACGGAGGGAGTACTTCACATATAATATAAAGGAAAAAGTAATTGCTCAACAAATAATTTTAAATTATAAGTGTAAATATAATTAAAATTTGGATATTCATAAATAACATTTTTCACAATTGTTTTGGATTAAATTACTAATTAATATTAGTATTTTAATATTTTTAGGTATCTATACATCATAAATAATGATTTTCTTTTTGGCATGTAGTATTGACTATACTAGTAGTATACGTATTTTAAATCTTTAAAAAATCGAACAAGATGATAGCTAACGGACGGACAGAAATTTAAATACTGCGGGCAAGAAATTTAGCCTTTGACAAAAGCGAAAATCCTAGGGTCCGTTTGGATTGACTTTTGAAAAAAGTAGAAGCCAAAAACAGAAGCAGAAGTGAAAGCCAAAAGCAGAAGCAGATAACTTTTGTGTTTGGATGGAATGTTTGAAAAGCAGCTTTTTTTCAAAAGTGTGTTTGGATGTGTAAAAGTAAAAGGTGCTTTTTAAATGTGTAAATTACCAAAAAGGACATGCTAATTAATATGATAGTAGGATATATTTATAGTGTAATTTATATTAAGTAATGAGGGTATTTAAGTCTTTGCACAATTTACGAAGTGCTTTTGGCTTCTGCTTTTTGGAGAAGCACCCCCTGGGCTGCTTCTCCCAAAAGCACTTTTGCAGCTTTTCGAGGTGCTTCTGCTTTTTTTGAAAAGCCAAACCAAACGTTTATTTTCCACCAAAAGTGCTTTTGGCAGAAGCAAAAGCCAAAAGCACCTTACCAAAAGCCATTCCAAACACCCTCTTAGGGCCCGTTTGGATTGGCTTTTGAAAAAAGCAGAAGCCAAAAGTAGAAGCAGAAGCAGAAGTCAAAAGCAAAAGCATGTAAGGGCCTGTTTGGATTGGCTTTTGAAAAAAGCTGAAGCCAAAAGCAGAAGCAGAAGTGAAAGCCAAAAGCAGAAGCAGGTAACTTTTGTGTTTGGATGGAATGTTTGAAAAGCAGCTTTTTTTCAAAATTGTGTTTGGATGTGTAAAAGTGAAAAGTGCTTTTTAAATGGATAAATTACCAAAAAGGACATGCTACTTAATATGATAGTAAGATATATTTATAGTGTAATTTATATTAAGTAATGAGGGTATTTAAGTCTTTGCACAATTTACGAAGTGCTTTTGGCTTCTGCTTTTCGGAGAAGCACCCCCTGGGCTGCTTCTCCCAGAAGCACTTTTGCAGCTTTTCGAGGTGCTTCTGCTTTTTTAAAAAAGCCAAACCAAACGTTTCTTTTTCCCCAAAAGTGCTTTTGGCAGAAGCAAAAGCCAAAAGCACCTTGGTAGAAGCCAATCCAAACACCCTCTAACTTTTGTGTTTGGATGGAATGTTTGAAAAGCGGCTTTTTCTAAAATATATGTTTGGATGAATAAAAATGAAAAGTGCTTTTGGAATGTAGTAATTACCAAAAAGGACGTGATACTTAATATGATAATAAGATATATTTATAGTGTAATTTATATTAAGTAGTGGGGGTATTTAAGTCCTTACACATTTTACGAGGTGCTTTTGGCTTCTGCTTTTGGGAGAAGCACCCCCTGGGCTGCTTCTCCCAGAAGCACTTTTTTGGCTTTTCGAAGTGCTTTTGCTTTTTCTTAAAAGCCAAAACAAACACCTAATTTCCATTAGAAGTACTTTTGGCAGAAGCAAAAGCCAAAAGCACCTCTCTAGAAGCCATTCCAAACGGCCTCTTAGGGCCTGTTTGGATTGGCTTTTGAAAAAAGCAGAAGCCAAAAGTAGAAGCAGAAGCAGAAGTCAAAAGCAAAAGCATGTAAATTTTGTGTTTGGATGGAATGTTTGAAAAGCGGCTTTTTCTATAAAATATGTTTGGATGAATAAAAATGAAAAGTGCTTTTAGAGTGTGGTAATTACCAAAAAGGACGTGCTACTTAATATGATAATAAGATATATTTATAGTGTAATTTATATTAAGTAGTGAGGGTATTTAAGTCCTTGCACATTTTACGAGGTGCTTTTGGCTTCTGCTTTTGGGAGAAGCACCCCTGGGCTGCTTCTCCCAAAAGCATTTTTTCGGTTTTCGAGGTGCTTTTGCTTTTTCTTAAAAGCCAAAACAAACACCTAATTTCTACTGGAAGTGCTTTTGGCAGAAGCAAAAGCCAAAAGCACCTCCGTAGAAGCCAATCCAAACGGGCTCTAACTTTTGTGTTTGGATGGAATGTTTAAAAAGCAGCTTTTTTCAATAGTGTGTTTGGATGTATAAAAGTGAAAAGTGCTTTTGAAATGGGTAAATTACCAAAAAGGATATGCTATTTATATATGATAGTATATATTTATAGTGTAATTTAAATAAATTAATAGGGGCATTTATGACTCTGCACACATACTAGGTGCTTTTGGCTTCTGCTTTTCGGAGAAGCACCACCTGGGCTGCTTCTCCCAGAAGCACTTTTGCAGCTTTTCGAGGTGCTTTTGCTTTTTCTAAAAAGCCAAAACAAACACTATTTTTACTTCAAAAGTGCTTTTGGCAGAAGCAAAAGCCAAAAGCACTTGGAAAAAAGCCAATCCAAACAGGCTCTTAGTATACTCAATTTTTTGGAAGAGCTTTTATAGTATACTCAATTGGATGGTAGAATTTCCCAAAAAATTGGATGGTAGAATTTTTACACAATAAAATAAATAAATAAATAAATAAAAATCCCATAATAATTAATGAAAAAAACATAAACCCGTCCAATAGGAAGCTAGAGTAAAAACCCGTCTAATCCTGACACTGCAGAGCCTATTCCTTCTATAATTACTAGTGCTAATTACCAGCTCATCAGCTCAATATGGCCGTCAAAACACATTCTCCAACATTCATACCCCAAATTGCTTGCGTAAGCAACATCCTCTGCAAAATACTTCTACTATTTCTCTCGCTCTCAATTATTTTCGCCACTATTTTTTTAAAAATCCAAAATAAAAATCCATAAAACAATAAAAATAACGGCAAATTCCACATAAGTCCCCCAAGCCCAAATACATCCAACAATTCACACTCTATACGAAAATACATCCACTTTAGTACCCACCCTCGAATTTTGATTTTTTTTTAAAAATAGAAAATATCAAAAGACCAAAATACCCTTAAGTGAATAAAAAAATCATGAAATAGAAGGAAGGGCAGCAGGGTAATTTCGCAAAAAGGTCTTGTCACACCTCGTAACTCCCCCACCACCGGAGTTAACTGCCCTCCTCCACCTTCCCACAAACACCATTTTCCCCGGCGGTTTCAATTGAGCAAACGAGAAGGGAGCTGAAGGGTTTTGAAGAGTGGCTTTATAGGTTTCGAAAGAGGGGTTTGTCGATTTAGGGGAGAAAAACGTTGGAGAGAGCATTTCGAAGAGGTTTCCTGAGTTCGAAGTCGAAATAGGAAGGGTTTGAACTCCACAACCACGATTTTGAAGCTCCACAGGCGCGATTTTGGTCGAAAAACTTGAAGATTCTTCGAAGGTATGCACTACTTACTGAAACTGAAATGGGTGTTGAATATTGTGTTCGAGTGTGAGTATTGGAAGGAATGTGGTTGTTTTTGTCGTGGATGTGAGTGGAGAGTGCGAAGAAATGGGTGTTGTCATGTGTAATGCTATCTCGAAACTGAAATTGATTATGAAATTCCTTTTTTTTTTTGGAGTGTGGCTATTCGAATGAACATGGTTGTTGTGGTATGTGTATGTGAGTACTGCATTCGAATAAATGGGTGTTGTAAGGTCTAATGATATCTAGAAAGTGAAATTGCTGATGAAATTTGAGTTTTTTTGGAGTGTGAGTATTCGAATGATAATGGTTATAGTGGTATGTGGATGTGAGTACTTAAAGCGCAGACGTGGGTGTTGATATAAGTGGCTTTCGAGTGGGTATGATCTGCTATGTATTGTTGTGTTTTTATGTGAAACTGTAGTATTGGTTGGCAATAGTAACCTGGCTGTGATTGGCAGGGCAAATGGCCTCGAAAGAGGAGAAGGGGACTACGGAGGAGGGTGCGTCGGACAAGAAGGCAAATACTGTCACTGAAGAACAAGGGGATAATAAGAAGGAGAGAGCGAGCGACTCATCAGCAACGGTAAGAATATATGTTGAGTTTTCTATTGCAATATTGTTGTATTTTGGAGCAAAACGTAGGTATTGATTGTTCTTTGATATGTTATTGTTTTAGGAAAGGTGGAGTATTTTAATCAGTTTTGTGTTGTACTTGTTTGGTTGATAGGGAAAAATGGGGAAACCTCCCGGAAAAGGTAGGAAAAAGCAGGCAACTGATCCGAATAACACGGCGAGCATCAGGCCCCGTTGTTCGGTAGGGGTGCTTCAGGATGCAATCCGGAATGTTCTACCGAGAGTAACGCAACAGCAATTGCAGGCGGTGGAGAGGACGCCATTCCACCACTTCATGAAACTTGAAGCGGCATACAGTAGCAAGACAAGACTGCAGGCGCTCGTGGAGCGGTTCGATCCGGTGAGATGCGTATTCATGGTAGGAGAGGGCATAGCCATGCCATTCGAAGCATGGGAATATTCAGTAGTCCTAGGGCTGCATTCGAAAGGCCTGTATGTACTCCCGGACTGTGAGCCGCCGTCTGATTTCAAGAAGAGGTACTTTGGAGGCAGGACGGCGAATTTGAAACGGGCGGAATTGCTGGAGCTGTTTGACAACTTGGCCGGGACTGATAATGACCTTGATTTTGCAAGAGCATACGCTTTAGTGGTGTTCAATTGCCTCCTCTTCCCGACGTCCTCACTGGCAACCCCCGAATTCCTTGTGCACCACGTCGACGACCTGAATAGATTGGATGAGTATGCGTGGGGATTGGCATGTCATACATTTGTTGTGGATTCGATGCGGAGACACGTGGAGGAGAGTAAAGTTTACATTGATGGATGCACGGCCGGAGTGGTTGTAAGTGTGTTAATCTTCTGTTTCCTATGAAACACAGTTACCTTATGGTACAGGATAACATACCTAAGCCATAAAAATACCCAACTTATGGGTAAGAACAACCATGTCATGCTGATTGGTTTCTTTGTGCAGGGATGGTTCTATGAACGGTGCCCCCATCTAGCGAAGCCGCTTACCGAATACTGCATCCCATGTTTCACGCGCTGGAAGGAGAAGCACGCTCGGATTGAGGTTACAAGGGCAGATATGAAGAAGCTCAGGGAGCACCACATCTTGGAATTCGCATTGTCAAAGCGCGAGGAGAAATTTACCATTCCTCAGGTCGCCACACCTGCCAAGCCTGTGCTTAAGGTTAATGAGTGGGCTGCCAATCAGGTTTCGAGCCGCAAACGACTGAAACGACGAGAGCGCAAGCCAAGTGAGGAGGCCAAGAAGAAAACACATGTTATTGATGAGGAAGAAGAATTTGTGAGCGAGGAGACATGTCATGAGGGGGAAGAGAATGAGGTAAGGGATGACGAAGATGATGATGACAATGTGGGAGATTCAGGATTCGTTAAAGATGTTGAAAGCGAGGAGAAGTTATACGATGATGACTGCGTGAGCGACAAATCAGCTGACCTCGCTCAAGTTGTTGGGCGGACTCGGGATTGGGCATTGGACGAGACATAGACAAAGAGCTGTGCTGAGGTGGAGTTACGGACAAAGCGTAAGGCAGATCACAGCAACGAAACAGCTACACAGCCATGCAAGAAGAAGAAGGTGGAAGAGCCGAAAGCAGAACAGGTATGTTATTAGTGTAAGTGTATGTGTGTTAGTAACGAGCAGTGACTGTGGTATACCTTTAATTTCCAGGTCGTTATTGATGTCGAGAAGCATAAGAGTGCCGCACCTCGTGATTACGAGAGTAGGACGCGGAAGATGTATTTGGGCCGGAATGACTATGCTGGAAAGGATAGTTTGTCTCCTGAACAGAGGGCTAGTTTGTCTCCTGAACAGAGGGCTCTCGTGGAGAACTTTATCGAGGCTTGTGGATCCTTATCATAGTATGCCTTTAATGCGATCATACGTAGCATTGTGTTATATGTCAGATTGAATTCTGATACTAGAATTGCAAAGTATGGTATCCTAATGCACTAAGGTAGGTATTACTTTTGTCTGGTAGTGAATAGGTTTGGTCCAAGGGCATATATGCCATCGTCCCGTCAAGTATGTTGCTGTGTCTATTTGATGATGCCGTCAGTAATGATTTGGTGGGGAGCTATATTACAATCATATGCGATGACCGCTTCAAGTCTTTGAATGGAATCAAAAACAGGATGGGGTTCATTTCACCATACACGACGGTGCGCAAATCTCAACGTTTTATTTGTAATTATGACAGCATATATATTGAGTGTGTTTGGATATAAGTGAACAAGTATTGTTTCTTCAACAGTCGATGGTTTTGAGCCTTACTACGCGAAAGTCTAAAGGGAAGGAACTGACAGAGGCTCAGTACGAGGATGTGTATGAGGGCTTGTGGGAGTCATCGAAGAAGGAATTGGACGATGCTAGCCGGTTAATTGTGTCGGGGGCGCAGTACATCGTGTTGCCCGTGACCACAGAGTTCCATTGGTTTCTGCTGGTTCTGGACATCAAGAGCAAACGAATTTGTATGTACAATTCACTGTGGCACTCAAAGTATACCACCCCATCCGTGAAAGTGGTAAGTATAACTCAGGTTTACTGGTCGTTATTGATATTCATTCATTTGGGTATTCTCGATGAATAGTGAGTTGTTCTTATTCTTGTGAAAATATGCTGACAGACTAACTTCTTTAAATGGTGGCTGGCAAGTTTTGGGGTTGGCATGGAAGACACGTTGGTCCTCAAAGATAACTGTAGGCAGCGGGTTAGCTTGACTGGTGGTCCTACATTGGATTGCGGGGTCCACGTCATGTGGTGGGTAGAGGCCCTTCTTCGAGACACGGACGAGTTTTGGGCCACCGAAATGACAGCGGACATGAAAGCATATCGAGCACTGGTGGCCCTGAGAATCCTCGTGGATGCAACTGGTAGAGATGAAGGAATCGTGGCTCCCAATGCTGTTGGTGGACCGACGACACCACTCACTGCTGATCATGATACCACAGTCTCTGAAGCGCAACACCCAAGTGTGCCCGTCAATGATGTTGACCCGAAGTCCCCAGACCTTATGTCCCCAACTGTGCCTGTCCCGGCTACGAAAACGGAAGTGGATGAAGATACGAAAATGCATGCAACCGAGGCTGATGATCACAAGTCACAAGAGGAGCAGCCTTCCATTGTCCATGCTCCAGAGGCCAAGTCGGATGGTGCCAATGCTCCCATTGCCAAGATAACCATTGATGTGAATGAAGCTGCAGAGTCCCTATCTCCTCAGGTTCCGGCAACAGAGGCCTTAGTCAGCAGTAACGAACCTTGCGAAGAGGAGCACCCAGGTTCACCAAGAATTTCTGAGCATGCAAAATCCTGAAGAATTTCTGTGTTTGGATTTGTGTAAGGTTGACAAAACATACTTGATGGTATATTTTTGGTGTATTTTGCGATGTGGCCATGTTTTGGTTTTGTTTCATGTGCCTTCATTGATTTTGCATTTGGGTACTGGTCTTTATGATAATGGGTATTGGTCTTTATGATGATGGGTATTGGTCTTTATGATGGTGGGTATTGCCCTAGTATTTACAAGTGTGTGACTATACATAAATTAGTAATATAATAGATGCAAAACAGGGATGATTACAAGTGGGTAGGCCGGTTCATAGCAAACCTACATGAATGAATACAATTACCTCCCTAACAATAAGCCTAGAATGAAAATGATTAGAAATCCACAACTACCTTCCAAACTATAATCTCACTAATTCTACTTGATTCTACTGCTTGATGTTGGACCACTGGAGAAGACACTTCACTAAATTCTTGGAACTCGGTATGAACGGAACTTGCATTGAAATCCCCAAATGAGACATTACCGATGGGAGGTTGGATCGGGACACCGCTCGGTGTCCAAGTTGCACCACAAGGGTAGACCCATCGGAAAAAATTACAGGTCCGGCAACTATAGTATTGCCTCCCGTAATTGGCCTTGGCCAGTGACTCCACCACACGTATAGACATCTTTATTCCACAATTGCAATACGGTGCAGGGTCGTACCGGAGGTCCATCCTTTGAGGGCCTTGCCTTTGCTGCTCCATATGACCAAGATACACACCCCAATAGACGACTGGAAGTGTCACTCACTACAAACCCTACTTGAGTGGAATTTGTGGTGAAGAGGGGGTGCAATGCATTTGAGTGGTGCAATAAATAAGGGTGGGGTGCAATGCCCACGTGTCCATACATTGGTCAATAAAGAAGAAGCTGGTCAATGTGTGGTCTGTGGAGTCTAGTACGGATGGATTTTCAGTGTTGTATCCAAACCTGGGCATTGAATATTAAACAAGTGTATCTGTGTTGTAGGCATTCTTACCATTGAGTACTATTTTTGAAATCCATTTCCAGCATGATTAATGATGTAGGAGGCATATGCATTCAACATCTCACGTAAAAATGTTCATTTGGGCATATTGCTAGATTAAGGCATAATAAGTTATAATATGAACTTAAATGGTTGATATAGGAGCAATGTGTATTATAGAATTCATTGGAGTGTGCCATAGTGTCTTAAACAACATTTTGAGTGTGTTGCATTTGGGTTTGAAACGGTGAATGTGTCCAACTATAGTGTATGACCAAGACATGGTGCATCATTAGAATGGTGCACGTAATCCAATCAAACACGGGTTAGATAACTCGGATATTAAGTTGGACGAATTCGGTACTCTCATTGCATGTCTTTGTTACCATCTCGTATTGGTTGGATGCGTTTGAATTCATTAAGTAAATCTCTCACTGATGTGACTGCAAATCTATTATCACACGCAATGTCATAAAAAGTAGTGATTTGACAACCCCAGCAGGTACTTTTCCGAATTCCAATGAACTCTTTCCTTATTTTATTATTATTTTTGTGGTGTGCCCATTCGCGGTACAGTGTCCAATAAAGGTGTGATGTGACGTGCTGTGGCCATATATCTATGCATGGCTGAGTGCTGATATATACCCAATAGGTTTAGATTTATAACACAATAACACCTCCACCAGTACCTTACCTATACACCATTCATAACCACATCGATACAAAGATGAATGAAACGTAACTCAAATGTTTGAATGACCATGTGTTGTATGTTCCTTCTAAAGGTGTGTTATTTTCTTGCTGTAAATGTGGTTCTTACACTTGATGCCCATGCAAAGCCTATGTGGGTCCGGAATATGCCCCATCTTGCAGTATGATGTGACATGTAGTGTAATATACACGCCACATTAGGAAAAATGTGTGATTTTGACCACAATGATGACTACTTTTTCCAAATTCAAATTTGTCATCATTACATTTTTTTAGTATTTTGTTTTTTTTTTTCTTTTTTTTCCCCTAGAACCCTTCGGCAGATGGTTTGCTATGTGTCTTGATTCCCAACTAATATTGTTTGCAAGCATCTATTATTGTTCAACTTGGGACTTGGCCACATTTGCACAAGCATCTATTATTGTTTTTACTTTAGCTTGGCCACATGTGCACACTCAGAGCCTACAAGCTCCATTAGTACAGAACACCCTTATTCCCCAAAATAATAACATACTTTCTTTAATTCAACATTAGAATATTGTCCATCAACAACAGATTACAATTCACCTAATGACAAAACACCACCATGGTCTAGTATCTTCAGTTTTTACATCAATGATATGTGCATTCAATTCTACTTTTAAATGGTATCATTTGCTGAAACCATCCGGGTACAGGTTGTTTCACACAATGAAACCATACAAAAATATTCAACACTTGCCTGTACTACTTACAAAAGTGGCATTATACCATACCATGCATGATTTATACCCAGGTGGTGGCACAAAAATATCGCACTCCCCCGGTTATCCAGTGTAACCTGTAACATACTTGTAAGCTTGTCTGCATGTTGCCTTGTTATGCCCGCGAATTTTGCACAGGCCACACCTGTTTTTGCTCGTCTCACGCTGCGACGGTATGCGTTTTCTCTTGGGCCGGCCGGGCTGCACACGGACGTCTGGAGGAAATATGAACTCATCCACACTTTCACTCGTCTTCTCATTGCTCATCATCACCATCGGATATATGATTGGCTCGTATGTCTTCTTATAGTACTCCACCGTATCGTACGGATCACAATAGTCATACACATTCCCCTTCATCGCCTCAATAGCAACACATGCATGCCTGCATGGAATCCTCAACATTTGCCAATACTTACAGCTGCATGTCCTTTCCTCAATATCCACAGCGAATACGCTCACCCTATCCCGAACTTCAAACACCGACCCCCCTGCCCTCTGAAGTTCAAGGCTACCGGATGCATTGTAGTTCTGTCTCAAGATAGCCTCCGGTTCGGGACACAGCACATCAGTCATCCGAACAGCTTTTTCCCTCTTGTCATTCATCATTTTCATTACTTTTTTCCGTAATGTGTCCATCGTAGCGTACGAAGGCAGTCACCTTGGTTTAACCACCCAGCTGTTCCAACTCTCAACAGCATTAGTTTTCATCTCGCCCCATCTATTCCCCGTGAACAAACAATTTGCCCAAGTGTGTGGTTGTGAGTTTATAAGGAATGTCGCAGCGAGGGGCATCACAGTGAGGATGGAATTCAACTTGCTGTGCATCTCATCGTATGTAGCTACGTAGGCTGCATCCTTCAACACTTGTGTCCACTTCTCCTTGTCCTTGTATGGGTATAGCCTAAGCACATCTTTTTTGAAGTTGTCCACGAGATGTCTTAGGCATACCGAATGGTTGGAACCATTGAAGACGCTCGGAATACCTTTCATTAGGCCGGAGTGCTGGTCACTAAAGAAAGTCCACTCCCCCCACTGCTCCCGTTCATTTTCTCCGTCAATAACCCCTCTAAACTTCTCACAAAACCATTGCCGGTTGTCATCGTCCTCTGCATCCACAGCTGTACGCAGCAGATTAATAACGTAAATAATTTCACAGTATAACAGAGAAAATACAACATATTTGGCTGTATTAGTGTTACACTTGCTGTCAGAAAACACCTAACTAAGAGTTATATAATAACCATCTTACTCAGCCAAGCAACTATGTTATAAAAAGAACAATAATTTCTCTTCCAAATAAACCACGAACCTGCAAATGCAAGCGTCACAAATCCATTATTCGCATCTTTTCCAACCGCACTCAACAGACACCCTTTCCATTTATTTTTTATGTGTGTGCCATCAAAGAATACAAGCGGCCGGCAGGCCGCCTTGAACCCCATAATGCACGCTGCTATGGCTATAAAAGCCCTTCTAAATTTGCCCGTTTCCTCGAATACTTCCAAATCAGCATGGCTCCCGGGGTTCGACTCCAATTTAGAGCAAAATCCCCGTATTTTGTCGAACGAATTAAAATCTGCTCCGTGTATTTCCTTCAATGCGATCTCTTTCGCATTCCATGCCGTTTTATAAGTAATATCGATCTTGAATGCACCTTTGATATCATCTATAGCTGTGTTGGCAGAATAGTGAGGGTTGCGCCTCAATTTATCCTTGATAAAAGCTGAAACCCAAGGTGCATTGGCATTCGGGTGTAGCCTGGACCGGAGATTGCTTAAGCCACATGAATGATCTAGTTCGCATTTGCGTATTGCGAATGAATCATCGGACTTGTGATGGGACGCATAGATACGCCATGCACATTCCTCCACCGAACATATTACAATAACTTTCCTCGTTTCGTTCTTCACAAACTTGAATCCACGACGAATTGAAACACAATAATTCTTCACCACTTTCCTAAACTGTTCAGCGTCTTTAAACCTTTGTCCTTCCCCCTTAATTGCTTGCGCCCATAAGACTGTTAAATCCTCGTCCCCATCATCTTCTTCGCCGTATGTTTCTGTCTCCGTCCTGCGATACATAATATAAGTGTAAGTATACTCGACTTGCTGTGTTTGCAACACCCATTTATCTATCAGCAGTACAACACCACAACACAATCTTCAAATATTGTACTACTACCCGGGAGCAGAGCTTAACAAGAATCCAACACACAACACACAATCTAATACAACAGTTCACATAGCCTAGTATAACATTTCTGTTTTACGTACAAAATTAACTCATTCACACATACTATATTGCTAATATCACTCATCCAAGGCGTCAATACACAGATTTCCACAACAAATACCAATCAACAACTCAAATATTACACAATGTACCCCATGAACATACCTTATTCTCTTGCTAGGAATTTCCCTCTTCATCACCATCATCTTCCCAAAGCACTGCCCATTACCCTCGTTCAACCGAAACACCCTCGTCAAGTCTTCGTCGTTTGTGATCTCCATTGTGTATTCCCCATCCGTCTCCTCGTAATGCAGTGATTTTGTCGTCGAGCTTATGTCCGGCCATTTCTCCTCCAATTTTTGGTATAAATCATTGACACGATCGCTTGCCAATAGACGCACAAGAAGCACCTCGGAGTTGTAATGGCAAAAAAGCATCATTTCCACTCCATTCCGCGGCTCCATTTCACTGCCCATCCTCCTTCCCACCCCGATTGCACCGAACCTCCGACAATAGCTTCAATACTCCAACCCGAATGCTTCAACCTGGCGAAAATGGGGTCGAACGTTCGAAGCCCACCTCAACAAAACCCTCTCCGTCCAACTCCGTCACTCCTTCAAACCCCCACCCCTACCCTACCTCCTCCCCTCCAACCCTCCTGCTCGAGAACTTCCTTCCCACCGTTTTCTTTTCGCGCTCAAAAATGAAGAGAGACTTGGGAGATCGGTTGTATATATACATTGTGTAAGTATAATCTCTTTCCTCATTTACACAAACCTAGGATGATGGGGTCCACTCCATTAATTTTAATCATTACATTGGGGTATAATAGTCTTTTCACCACTTATTTTGATTATTGAATTAATATTATGCAGTGGGTACTGAAGTGGAATGTATTTTTGCAGTGGGTACTAATACATAAGGAAAAGAGTATAGAGGGTCTGCAGTGGGTAGGGATGAAAACGGTACGGATACGGTCGGATAGTGTCGGATACGGATATTATCCATATTTTTTTGTCGAATTCGGTATCGAATACGGATGAGCCGGATACGAATACGGTTTCGGATATTTCGGATTACGGATACGGTACGGATACAGGACGGATATATGACGGATACGGATTCACTCGGATACAGATTATCGGATAATTTTTTATAATCTTTTTTGAAAATTTGATATTTTTTATAATTATTAATCATTTTTAATTATTAAATAATAATATATTAATATATTCGGATATCCATATTTAAAATCCGGATAATATCCTATCAATTTTCGGATACGGTCGGATATTCTCGGATACGGTTAGATATTTTCGGGTACAGATACGAATGCGGATATTAAAATACGGATTCGGATTCGGATACGAATATTGAAATATCCGTCCGGATAGTCAAAAATAGATTCGGATTTGAATATAATCGGATACGGCATCGGATCGGTCGGATATTTACCGTACCGCTTTCACCCCTAGCAGTGGGATACATTTTGGAGGTGGGGATTTAAGTGGAATTTCCCCTAAAAATAATAATAATAAAAAAAATCCAAAATAGAGAAGAATACGGTTACAATACGGTTACAACTTTCAACTTACAGTGGTGAGCGATTGCACCCGCGCGCCTCTGCCAAAAACTTAAAAAGAAAAACAAAAAACAAAAATAAAAAAACAAAAAACCAAAACAGACAAAAAACAAAACAGAAAAAAAACAAAAACTGAATCAAAAACCGTTCGCCACTGTCATTCTCTCAGTCCCACCCCAATCCAGCTCTCTTGTTTTTAGTGACCCACCACCATCGTCTTTCATTCCACCCCCAATACAGTTGTGATCGTCCATCGTCTTTCATTCCCACCACCATCGTCCATCGTCTTTCATTCCAGGTTCCACCACCATCGTCTTTCATTCCACCCCCAATACAGTTGTGATCGTCCATCGTCTTTCATTTGGTTTTTCTTTTGAGCATCATTTGGTTTTTCCCCGCATCGTCTTTTTCTTTTTCCATCGTTTGGTTTTTCCCCGCATCGTTTGGTTTTTCTTTTGAGCATCGTATTTCCATCGTCTTTCATTTGGTTTTTCCCAGCATCGTCTTTTTCTTTTGAGCATCCTTTGGTTTTTCCCCGCAGGGCAATTCTTGCATTCCACCACCAGTATCTGTGTGTTTTGAAGCATATCCTCTGGAGGCAATGATGCAGGGTGTGGATCTTGTGAAGACCATTTTTGGTTATCTTGGTGAGTAGTATTGTAGTATTGCTTTAGTATTTAAAATGGGAGTATTTAAAATATTAAAATGGGAGTACTTATTTGAGGGAATAATTAAATTAGGCCACCACAAGCAGGTCCTTCCGCTTTTAGGCCACTTCATTCATATTATCCGCTTTTGAGCCATCACAAGCAAAACGGGCCAGAATCCAGTCCAAATGGACGGACAAAATAAATCAATGGGCTGCGTGCACTTCACACGCCCAATGTAGCCGGAATAAGCTAAAAACGTGTTTTCAAAACACGTTTCTTATTATGTGAAATATTTTTACTAAGTTATTGTGGTGGGTAAATATATGAGTTAAAACCCTAGACAACGGATTCCAACCAGTGCGCTGCTTTCCTCGCAATTAATCCAATTCCCCTTGAATGCGTCGGCGTCGATCTTCCTAGGAAACTTTCCGGTAAAATGGGGTTGCGGAGGGATGAAAATAAGAAGAATTGGCCACCTCCCCCGTATTGTAAGTTCATTTTCGAAAACTACAGTTTATTTTTCTTTATTTTTGTGGGATATGGTAACTTTTGGAACTAGAAAAATGGGCATCGATATGTAACTGTCAGGAGCCATGAAATGTTGTATGGGCGATATTTTGGAGCCTATGGTAGTGTAATTTTAGAAATTTCATATCTACATTGTGTATCGGTTCAATTTGGGGACAGAAAATGGGGATTTCGTGCTTGTCAGTGTTGGGTCAATTATATTCGTTAGGTGTAGGAGTAAATGGGGTACATTAGGGTTAAAATATGGTGCGTGGTGGTCCTTACGCATATAAAATAAAAAATGTTGGGAGATGCGTGTCTTACGCTTAACTAATAGCTATACAATAAAGACGACAGTGGTGCCCACATTGAAGGGAATAATTTCTCGTCTTTTTTTGCATCCTGTTTACTTGTATTCCAGCTGTAAGATGGTGATTTTTGGTTGCTTTGTCCCTTAAAATACAAATTTTTTGTTTTGGACAGATCCAGGGTGCATTTCGATTACTCTTGTACTTCACATAGGCGGAGAATGCATCGAAGGTCCTTTGGAAGCCTACCGTGGAGGGTATGATATAATTTACGACCATGTGAACAGCAAGGGGATAGATTTTTGGACACTCTCCTATTATTTAAGAGATGAGGAAGTGGTATGAGATGTAGTTAAGTATTTCATACTTGAAGACGGTGTTTTCTAGAGGATCTCAGATGATGAGCATCTAAAGAAGATTGCCGGTAAGTGGATTAAACAACGGATATTGCATATTTATGTTGTTAATTGTGAGAATAGTTCTGAAGATAGTGGAAGTGGAAGTGATGAGAATAGTGGTTCAGTGTCAGATGCTTCTCTTAAAGATGATGATGATGTTGAGGTTAAAGGGAAGGGGAATAGGGATGGTGTTACTGAAAGTGAGGTTGCTGGTGAGGGTAAGAGTGGTGGTACTGGATCTGAGGCTTATTTGAATGAAGGGGAAGATGTGGAGTTAGGGGCTGGGGCTGATGTCACTATTCGAATAAACGAGGACAATGTTGCTGCTGAATGGGATGCTGGATTAGATCATGGGGATGAGTTACCTGGTGGGACTGTAGGTGGTGGCGTAAATGATGGGGCCGAATTTGATGTTGGTGTTGGATTTGATTATGAGTGGCCTGCTAAATGGAGAGAATTGGAAGATAACCAATTGCTGGAAAGTGGGGGTGAAGGTGATAGAGATGAAGAAGGGGATGATGGAAGCTTTGTAGAAAGTGAGTATGAGGGGGATGATGGTACAGATGATGATGTTCAGAGCACTGAAAATGAAGATAGAAACATAGTTAGCCATGCTGCTCAACAATCTATGGAAGGTTTGAGTGAAGGGGATGGTTCAGAAATGACATGGTGACAACTGGAGAGGATTTCGATGAGAGGTTGATATCTGATGATGAAAATGATGGTTCGAGAAAGGCTCCTGTTTTCAACTCGTCGGAAATATATAAACCCACCATCAGTTTGGAGATGTTGTTTGCTACTAGAGACGAGTTCAAGAATGCTATTCGATCATTAGCTGTTATGGAGCATAGACCACTGAAGTTCACACGGACAACCCCCAGTAGGGTTTATGCAAAATGTATGGCAGAAGATTGTGAGTGGAAGATATGTGCTCACAAGGTGGCAGATGAATCAAGCCTCCAGGTCACAAGGTAAAGGTTTTTTCATTTTCTGCTTGTGTAATATTGTGCTAGTGTTGTTGAAATTTTTAGGCCTCTTGTTTAATTTGTTTTGCCTATTTGGTTAATTTGGTGTTGTTGTCGTTGCAAGTCTGGGCTCATTAAGCTTTTATTTTTATGTTCCTCTTTGCTTAATTTGGTGTTGATATTGTTTAAAATGTTTCATCAGTTTGTTTGATTTATTACGAATTAATATTTTTTCCCATCTTGTTTAATTTGGTCTGATGTTTGTGAATTTCAGGTTTGATTCCACACATACTTGTATGGAGACACCCGATGTACCTATTGTAACTAGTAAATGGCTCAGTGAAAGGTTCCTACAGAAGTTCATTTCCGATCCCAAAAGATCTGCAGAGGGTTTCAGGCTAGATGCAATTAACGAGCTGAAGGTTAATATCACAAGACACCAAGCAATTGCAGCCAAGAAAAGGGCATTGATTGCTCTTCATGGATCATCAGAATACCAATTCTCTCGACTATGGGATTATGCAGATGAGCTGAGGAAAAGGAATCCTGGTAGCACAATCATCCCGGGGACAAACACCGAAGGGGGAAGACCAAGTTTGACAGATTTTATGCATGTTTTGAAGCACTTAAAAAGAGGTGGAGAGATGGATGTAGGCCACTTATAGGAGTTGATGGCTGCCACTTAAGTGGACCGCACAAGGGGGTAATGCTAACGGCGGTAGGGGTTGATGGAAACAATCAACTGTACCCCATTGCATATGCCATCATTCCAATTGAGAATACTGACAATTGGCTTTGGTTCTTAAGTGTGCTGAAGCGGGACTTACAGTTGGGAAATGTGGAGTACCTCACTTTTATTTCAGATCGACAAAAAGGATTGATTCAAGCCATGCAAGAGCTATTTCCCGGTGTAGATCACAGATTCTGTGTGAGGCATATGCATAAAATCTTCTGCACAGCTGGTTACCGAGGTCTTGCTCTGAAGAATCTAGTGTGGAGTGCTGCGCGGGCTGGTACTGTTCCGGAGTTCATGGTGCAAATGAAAAAAATAAAAGAGTACTCAGAAGGAGCTTGGAAGTGGTTGAATGAGAGAGCTGCTACACAATGGAGCAAATCCCATTTTTCTGAAGGCCCTCAATGTGACATGCTGCTCAACAATCTATGTGAATCTTTCAACTCTTGCATCAAGGAAGCTAGGGACAAGACGATACTTACCAGCTTGGAGTGGATTAGAGAATACATCATGAAGAGACATGCTGACAATATGGACAAGGCATCAATAAAATGGTGTAACAAGCTTATATGTCCAAGGATTGAGAAGATAATCCAGAAGAACAAGAGTAGAGTTGGAGGTTGCATACCTATTAAATCGAGTGATAGGCATTATCAAATCAGGACGATGGAGGGGGGTGGACAGTATGTTGTGGATTTAGTGAGGAGAGAATGCTCTTGTAGATTGTGGCAGTTGAATGGCTACCCGTGCCTTCATGCATTGGCTGCAATTTCCAAACAAGGCAATGACCCAATTAATTATATTGAGAAGTGTTATGCGGTAGCCACATACAAAAAGGCATACCAACATCCAATTGTGGGGATTTCGAGTGATTTGTTTTGGCAAAAAACACCCTATATTCCTTCTTGTCCTCCCAACTATCCAAGAGGTGTTGGTAGACCACCTAAAAGTAGACGGTTGGGTGTTGATGAGCCTAAGAAGAAATCAAAGCCACCAAGAAGACAAACTAATGATCCAACAAAGATGACTCGAAGGGTAAAAACAGTTCACTGTAGTATATGTGGGAAACCAGGTCACCGAGTCACAACTTGCCCGGACTTTCTAGATGAACTTCGTGACAATAGAAGAGCAGCCAAGGTGATTGAATTGTATTTAAATACTTGCACTATACTTTTAATTTTCTGCTGAATACTAATTTTATTACATACAGGCTAGGAAGACAAAATCAAGAAATGGTGCTGAAACTTCTAGTGCCTCTGATGTAAGAAGAAATGCAGCTGATCCACAGGAAGATGTAAATCAGCAAGAGGATATTAGTTTATGCTATGAAACAATGTTTTATGAGATTTTTTATGCTATGTCATAAATACTTAAGTAGCTGTTGAGGCATTATTTCAAGCCGTGGGTGGTGTTCATTATTTATTGGTACTATTGTAGGTACTGGGGACAAGAAGCGAGGCTGTTGGGACGAGCAATGAACCTCCAACTTCAAGCTATGCGGCATGTGCACCTTTACTGGTATGTGCTATTGCTACTGCTATTGCATTTCAATTTTTTTGGTTATTGTTTTTAGCTTATAACACAAAGTATAAGTATATGTGGGAAAATGTTCATTAATTTTGTAATTCCCTTGCCAAAAACAGCCATGTATACTTCCACCGGATTCTCCTCCTCCAAGCAATCCGGATGATGAACACTATCACGAGCCTGTCATTACACAGGATCATATGATGGATCCACCCCCTTTAGTGCCTGGTCCATCGATCAATCAACAAATTCAAGGGTTAGGACCATCTGTCGCAAAGAAAAAAGTACCTTACAAAGGAGGATCCTGGCGAGCACCACAATTCATTGTTCGGAACAATATACCTGCCCGAAAAAAGAAGGGAGGTGCTGGCGATGGGGCCAAGTGATAAAGTATTGAAAATTTCAATGGACTCTTGGATTGGTCACAAACTTTTGAGCACTTTTTTGTATATTCAGAAACAATTAAACTGAATCAACTTGCTTGTGTGATGTGCATGTGATGCTTTGGAGAAACTGGCTGTGACACTTTTTGAAACTGATTGTTAGCAATATTTTAGCACCATTAGCTGTTGGAAGCTTGTGTGATGTGCATGTTTAGAATGAAGACTAAGTGGGGAAATTGTATGTACATGGTATGATGCCAATGCACTTTAATTGTCAAAGCAGAGTCTTCTGGGCCATGTTTAATAGTCAATGTTTATAGTTTGGCCATGGTTTTGTCAAAGCTTGTGTGATATGCATTGTTTCAGAGAAAGAAATTCGGAAGCCGATCGGTTGGCGAAAATTGGTGCAGCTGGTGGAAGTCGTTTGGAAAAATGGTTGTAGCCTGTGGAAAAATGTGTTGCTTGAGCATGTCTTGCTGCAGTCTGTGCTGCTGTAATGTTACACTCCAATTTGATTCAAGGGTCATGCCATGTGTTAATCTGCTGTAATCTGTTTCAGAGTCAAAATTTGGTTTTAGAATGTAGTCTAAATAGTATGTTGTCTGATACGTTGTATTCTGCTGAACTGTAAGGCTATGGGCTGTGGTATTGTAAGGTCGCAGGCCGTGTTTGCTTGCTGTATTGCAAGCTTTGAATAATAATAATGTTTCTTGCCTAAAAAAAAATGGTTTCTCAATTATCACTAATTTCCAGTTGGTTTCTCAATTAACCATTGATGCTGTATGTTGCATTTGCACATATAGTGTTGCATTTCCAATAAGATATAGTTTAATTTTCCACATCTCTTTTCCACCTCAATTTATTTTCTTCTTCACCAACAACCTACAAAAATCACATTCAAAAACTATGCCAAGTCTATGAAGCTCCATAAAATATCATTCCAATTCACCAAACACTATGCCAGAAACCACATTACACAAAATACATTTCCATTTCATCAAAAACTTGGGATACATATGCAGAGCACAAAATATGTTATGAGTCATTAATAAAACTGGCCTACAACTGGCCTACATTCTCCTTCATTCATTGAAAAAATAAGCTAATACAAGTCTACATAACTCATTGTATCTAATAGAGTTTTTTCATCCTTAACTGAGAACCTTTGACCCACCAATAAAGTACTTTGTCAGCCCACCAACAAGCAAGATGTATATACAAACTACCACATAGAACAGCTTATTCTCCTTCTTCAACATTAGCTTTTCTTCTTCAACCTTCAGTTTCTTTTGCAGTTCCTTATTATCATTCTTCAACATACGACCTGCTCAAGCCATTCTTTTATCATTTTCAAGTGATGCAATCTCTTCTCATATGCATCGCATTTCTTCAACAGTCCCGGCACCAATTTTTGGGATCGTTTACACATTTCTTCCTCAGCCCAGTCAAATAAATCACATCCACCAGCCTGATATACACATTCAAACCAACCAATCAACAACGATAAGACATTATACTCCTATACCACATTTTTTACCCACACGGTTGTGTCTTTCAACAAATTCCAAACCAAACCACATCAACATTCTCCCAAACTATCTAATGCCCACAAAAAGAATGTTTCTTACAGAAAATTGTAATAAATCATATCACTCCAAGGATCAAGCTTGCAATTGAACACGGTCAATATTTTCCAAATTCAAAATATGTCCGAATAAAATATAATCAGCCAAACCATTCTATATAAATCGAGCTTTACCATAATCTGCTCGAGAACACTTACCTGCCAATCTCGCCAACTGTAGAACCTCCGGCCAGCATTGGGTGCCTTCCAAGAAGTTTGGACAAGCGCTCGAAATCCGCAGTGACAGTATTTCGATGGCAACCCGTACCAGTTTTCCCCATTGATCGATGACTCCGAGCTCGACATTGCCATCCGCCCCGCGCTCCTGCTTCGAAATTTTTCCCTTCAAACCCGTCGTCGATGTTAGGGTTCCACACTCCTTCAAGCCATATCTGCCATTTACCCCCTTCTTATTCACGTTATATTGCTAACCAAACCATAGAAAACGGTGAAAAATGTATGGGTAGGGTTACCCGGGTTGGGGATCCTTAAAAATTGGCTAAAAATTAACGGCGCGTGGATGAATATGTGCGTGAAGTGCACACAGCCCATTGATTTATTTTGTCCGTCCATTTGGACTGGATTCTGGCCCGTTTTGCTTGTGATGGCTCAAAGCGGATAATATGAATGAAGTGGCCTAAAAGCGGAAGGACCTGTTTGTGGTGGCCTAATTTAGTTATTTCCTCTACTTATTTTATAATTTTATATGAATATGCGTAGAGAGTTTTAACAAAAAAAAAAGTGCCACAATATAACTCTATTTAAATAAATACAAAATGATAAAAAATTAATAAATGTTATTAAATAAATAATACTCCTTCCGTTCTTTTTTAATTCCAATATTTGGTTGAGAGCTACTACTCACACAGATAATTTGACTTAAAATTTTTATCATAGTTAATCAAATTAAAATATAGCAAAGTTGTACTTTGTTTGATTCGTCTCATCGTGCAGTTTTTAAAATTGAATTTTTAGAATTTTTACTTATACCGAAGTTGAGTTATTAATGATTTAAAATGTGTATTGGACTGCGTTCAATATGAGTCCGTAGCAATTTCTAATAGACGAAGGGAGTATTATTACTTTAAAAAAATTCTTTATCAAACTATTTGTATATGTAACCAAATGGAGTCCAACTATAATTTTGAAAATATCCCGTAACAACAGTTAGCTTCAGTAGTAATGTGGTTTTAACAGTTTAAGCTAAATTTATATTATTTTTAAATTTAGGCTCCTAAATTTTTAAATTATTCAATTTTATCCTATAAAAGTTATAGGATCACTCACCCAATTCCGCTTCAGTCAAATCAATTGATAAATCCCATTCCATTAAAGATCAATTTAATTGAGAAAAGGAACTGATAAACCCATAATTTTTTACAAAAGAAATTATTGTTTACTTTAAATAAATAATAATATCAGTGAACTTTTTTGGAAAGCAATGAAGAGCTCAATTAGAACACAGAAATTGAAGTTGGAGATTTCTGACATCCCACAAATAGCAACAACAAAAGCAATGGGCAAATGCAAACCCATGAATAGTAGGCACCCACAATTGTACCAAACTATGCTTTCTACAACCAACAAAACATAAATCCATGTAGAAATACAAACTACTTTCCATTTTCTTTCTCCATGTTTATTGTATTCAACAGCAAACAGTCACAGAAATTAACAATAATGCATAAGAGACTTGAAACATATTGCATCAACAAATGAACAAAGGAACTTTATATTGCAAGACTCTAGAAAGGAAGGGGAGACAATCAATAAGTGAAAATGGGATTCAACTATATTTGATACACTCTTTTTTCATTTTAAAGTTTCAGGTTGTAAGGATAGATTACACAGTGATCACGCTAGTTTTTTTCTTCACAATGTAGAAACATCAATGCAATAATTTAAAGCATAGATTACTATATGTTTAAGAATTTGATGTGAATTATGTTAGGAACATTCTTCAACTTTACACCTTATTACCACTGTGAAAGCAATTTGACTTATATTTAAAACATAAATTTTGTCCTGATAAAAAGAAAGCCCACAAATAAAGCATTTTGATTAAAATTCTACACAACTTTCCTTGTCCTAAGATTGGAAAAAAAAAATGCCAATATAAAAACTTTTTCATCAAGCTTTTTCATCTTTTGTTTTAAGTGCTTAAAATCTTCTCCATATTTCAGGTCGTGCCTTTCAAATTCTTTAAACTCATCTTTGCAATGCCTGAGTTCACTATACTTCACAAACATTTGAAAAGACAACACTTTGTCATTTATAGCGACTTTAGGATTTTCCAAAACGGCAAGAAAAAACATGGACAAAAGAAATGATATAAGAAGTATACAGATGGGAAGGGCAATGAGGGCTAGCCAGCATAAACTTTAAATTGCAAACCACTTGTCTTTTCATAGACTTCATGTGCAAGGTTTCAAGCCCTGTTAATGAAAACTAACAAATGTGATCAAAATCTAAACTAACAAATGTGATCAAAATCTGATTGCCTAACTTGTTTAAAGTTTCACTCATGTTTCAAAGCTATTATTATAAAACTGCACCTCCAAGCATATAGTCTTCTGATTTGTTTTTCTTTGTGATATGGTGTTCCATAATTTGTTGTTATTTTTTTTAAAAAAAATATTAGGTCTAGAATTATGTTTTCATCATACAACTTTGTTGTTCTTTTAAGTGTATATGGTGCTGTGGTTTTTCTTTTGATTGTTGTGCTGTGGTCTAGAATTATGATGCTATTTTGATGTCTAATACATAGTTAAGGGGAATTACTGAATTGATTTCTATCTTTTTTTGTAGGCGATTTTACTGGAGTATTGCTCGTATTCTCTGCACTGTAATAATTCATTTCTGTTATCACTTCACTTATCGAGCATTTCGATTAGTAAATATAGTTGGATATTGTATGATATATATTTATATATAACTCATTGTTTTAAAACTGCAGGCCTACATTTTGCACGGTTATAAACATAGGAAATACCCAAGGGTTCCAACCGTATCCATATTTAGCTGCAACACTCAACTCTATGTTATGGATACTTTATAGTTCAAGGTGGATTCATCCTAACCATTTGATCCTGATTATAAATTCAGTTGGGCTTGCAGTGAACGTTCTTTACCTGATTGTGTTTCTTGTCTTCACCCATAGGCAAAGATACCGGGTAATCAATCACTCACCTTATTATTATTTATTCTTTTTGTAAAAAAATAAAGAACAAAAATTATTACATACTAACAAAACCTTTTATATCATTGTAGTATATAATTGTTGGTGTTCTTGTCGTGGAATGTTGTTTGGCTGGAATGATCATAGGGCTCACTGTGAACAAAACGGCCACGACAAAAGCCACAGTTGTGGGGATTTTGTGCGGCATTCTTATGTATGCTGCTCCGTTATCTATCATGGTAAGTGTTAATTATCAGTATTTGTTTTTATAGAACCTGTAGAGTTTGATAGATTCTTACTTATTTATAATTTTTAGAATCCATTTATATCTATAAAGAATTAAAATCCTTACACTTTTGAATTACTATAAAAATTTTGTAACTTTTTAAAATATGTATCGAATACCTCTAGATCTTTAAAGACTTTTTCAAATATGTATTGAATACCTCCAAAAAAATCTTAGAGTCTGGATTGAATGTACCCTCCTTAACTTGATTGCTTCTCAATTCTAATGTAATTACTCAATTTTGACAGTGTAAAGTGTGCAGCACAAAAAGTACTGATTTTTTGCCATTCTGGCCTAGTCTATTGGGTTTTATTAACTCAATTGTCTGGACCATTTATGCATTACTTGGAAAGATTGATATTTTTATTGCTGTAAGTCTTCATTTACTTTATTATTACTATTACTTACGTTTTTTTATTTAATCATTTACTAATCCAATTATTTATTGTTATTATAGTTATCAAGTGGAGCAGGAATCTTATTCGGGTTTGTGCAGCTTAGTGCACACATTTTGTTTTGCCCTACCCCAAACCAAAATGTGGCAGCTGACCCAGCACACCAAAATGTGGCAACCGACCCTGAAAATCAAAATGTGGTAGCTGACATAGCTGACCAAAATGTGGCAGCTGATCCAGCAGAGGCAGCTGATCCAGCAGAGCTGGAGGCAGCTGATCCAGCAGACCAAAATTTAGAAAATGCTGGAGAAAATGCTGGATGATGAACAGGTTCATTTCCATCTTATTTCTTATTACAAGCATTTCTTATTTCTTCACGTGTGATGAGTGTGAAATGTTTTTAAGGTGTAGTTTGAGGACTTGTAAACCTTTGAACTTTGATCTATTAAGTTAAAAAGAAATGCAAATAGTCTAGCTTGAGAATAAATGGAACATGTTGGTTTTGGATTAATATGTGTGTTGTAAGTCACAGTAAAACTTTATTTTTACTGAAAAGTTTGTGCTAGCCTATCAATTGATCTATTTAACAATTTGCTCTATTGGTTTTATAGATGCCTGGAAGGTGCAGATCACTCTTCAACGAAAAAACACAAGAAATTGGATACGGAAATCCGAGATGTGAAGGTGGCATTTCAGAGAGGGAAATGAATTTGGGGAACACTTGACATGGATGGCCCATACTTCTTATCTTTTTCTTTGATTAGGATTTTCGTGATTCGACTTTGTTGTTTGATTTGATCATCCATAATGAATTAATGATCCATGGCAACACTCAAATGTTAAAAGAAATGAAATAGGTAGATATTGGAAGTTTCCATGCTTATGTTGATTGTTAAAAAAAGAACTGAATGCATCTGGTAATATTTTGTTTTTTTTCCATTTATATTGACAAAAAGTTCCCATTCACAAAATTGCCCAAGGACAAGTTACACTATTTATATAATGAGGATTTAAAAGTGTAGAACAGATGTTGCCTCTTTCATTCAGTGACCAATTCTCAAAAGCAATCCCAGGGAGAAATGCTTGATAAGGCACAGAAAATCAAGTCTGGAGGGAATTTCATATTCACTACACCAGAGAGACAACACCAAAGGTTGTCTAACTATATGCATAATTCCAGAATTCTCACAAGATTCCCAACACAAGGGTACATGAATAAAAGCAAATTTCAACAGCCTCAATTTTGTTCTGGCCATAAACAACATTAATTCCATATTATATAGTAAAAATAATATGCACAGAACGAGTAGACATAGCATCCGGCTCGAACATATTAATCATACTGATCCAAGTCTCAGCAGAAGCTTTTTGGGCCAGCACACTCCCTCCACAAGGAAAAATATTCCCTGCAAATTCAGTGACTCATGATAAACCATGCTACCTAAAATTCCCAACAAAGCATTATGATTGCCAGAAAGTAGGAACACAGAATACTACAACATGAAACATCAAAGTTCAACTAATAAGGCAGAACACAAAACCCAGTGGAAAATGTTCTAGCAAAAGCAAACAGAGAAAAGAAATAAAACTGCATTGACACATATAACAAAATCACTGACTCTTCAAGCCATCAACAAGCAATCAACATAAACTGCACTGACACAAAAACAAAGCTGAAGATTTAATAACTCTTCAGTTCACTCAGAATTTGTTTGATGTAGTTGATTTTGCAGCAGTCCAAAAAAGTTTCTTCAATTCAGCATCCCCGTAGGCGGCATTTTGGAAATTGACCAGGAGATGTCTTGCATAAAACATGATGAAGTCATACATATGGATATTAAAACAAAGTCAGATAGGATGAATAGCAATTAGTAATTTTTAAAAGCAAAGACATATGGTTGTGCATATCTGGAAGAAATTGCACAAAGTCAGCTGTGAATTCGAAAATTGCATAAAGATATTGCTGTATGTATGTCAAGTTTTTCTGTATATCCTTTATGAACATTGAGGGATTAAATTGACCAGAGAACACATCTATGATAAAAATAAAATAGAAAGATTTGATCTTTTCTTCTTAGATCTCTAGTGTTGCTTTCATAAGTTCTACTTATTATTTTAGAGAGCTTTGAAATATTATCCTTTTCCCCAATGATGGGGCAGTGGGGCTCAATTTTCCAACCTACTGCAATGCTTACATTGATCCTAAACAAACTTTAGAGATGAACTGCAGATACAGAAACTATGTTTTAACTAACAGATGTTAAAATTTATGCAGATACTTTCCCAGAAACTATGCAGCCAGGAAGGAGGATACTTTAAAGATACGGACACACTTGTTAAAATTCAACATATAATGTTATAAGAATGCAGGAATGACTTACCTGTATTCAGTCCCCGGGAACTCTTGTCTAATCGTCTAATTCGGCTTGTCGGAGGGGGAAAATCCCGAAAAGGAAAAAAATTTACCATAATCCGGAGGGGGGAAATCATTCTCCTCTTGGGGCCTTAACGTCGACCCAATCTTTTCCCATTGCAGCCAGCTTCTTGACGGAATTGAAAAGCTTTATTCCGAGGCGTTGTGGCGTGCGAGCTTTTCTCGGGAAAGAGGAACAATTTTCACAGAGGCGTCCGAATTGGAGGTCTGGGTGGGGGCGCCATGCGAACTGGAGGTCTGGGGTAGCAATGGCGTGCGAAATGGAGGCTGGAGCTTATGCGTATCGGGAAGAATAGGTGGCCATTAATTAGGTCACCTATTCAATTTATAATATGTTTTTTGTTATTATATGTGAGGCTAAATGGGTCAATCCGTGCTCCTCTGTCCGGAAGCTGGCCATTAATTAGGTCTCATCAATTGAATATTGGTTAATAGTTAATAGTACTATTGTTTAATCAACTAGTAAGTAATCATTTGTGTGATTTGGGCTCCCACACACCTTTGTCGACACATGAGTGTAACTGTTTACAAAAAAAAACTAATAAGTTATCCGTTGAGACTCGACGGACATAATTATATATTTTATATAACATATATACTTATATATTATAAAGTAATAATAAAGTATATTTTGAATAATAAAAAAAGGTGTAATGATTTTATATATATATTCGAAAGAGAATATATATGATAATATAATTTAATTATTTTTAAAATTAACCAAGAAATCATATCATATCGTCTTCTTTAAGTTACCCTTTCTTTCTTTCTTTTTTTTTTTTTGAGAAAAAAGCTTGTTATACCTTTCAAAACCAAAAGTTGGAGTACATCATTACAAATAAGAAGCCAAAACGCAACAGCAAACTAAAAGCATCATGCTCTGGAACAATAAAGTGACAAACCGCATCGGTGATCGCCAGTGTTCTCCAAAGTCCAATCCAATCACATGTTACAGAATAAGAGCAAAGCAGCATCGACGTAGTGCAACATCAGCAGCTATCGAATCAAGGACAACCAACCCACAATTTGGTGAAGGCCTGTGTAGTGTAGGGCAAACCAGGACCGCATCCTTTTGGAAGAAATCCAGGGAATGTGTTTCGGATGAGCTTTCGTAAGGCTGCTTGTGGACATGAAACAGGAACTCTAAAACATCCTTTTGACCATCCCTTAGCGCATATCGGCTCACGCGCAAAACAGTATCCTAAGCTTGCTTTAGGTATACATCTCCCCTGCAAAATACTCAAATCCAGCGCAAAGAAAACATAGGGGTATTGGAAGGGTTAGGGAAGGTCTCAGGTGGTTACCCTTTCTTTCTTTCTTTTGGGAATCAACTCATTCCTAAATTCACTCCAAATTGCACATACATTTTGGCAATTGTTGGTGAGTATTTGCTTTCAAATTTGTTTGAACTATCTACTTTGGTCATGCAAAGCTCGTTTTAAGATTTTGTTGAGTTTGGAGGAAGAAATTTGCATATGCGGATATTTGCTAAGGAGTTGGTTTATTGTGTGATTTAACTGAGAATATTTCTTCTGTCCACTCAATCAACACATTACTATGTGTATCTCAATTTATTTTGATTTTATAAATAATATTAATATTATTATTATTATTATTATTATTATTATTATTATTATTATTATTATTATTATTATTATTATTATTATTATTTTATCTTTTAAGGTTTTGATAAAGATTTGCAATTCCATTTATTCAAATTATATGCTCCACGAAAAAAAAATTATATGCTGCGCAAAAAGAAAATTATTCAAATTATATATTCATACAATCTAAACAAATCTATTAAAAATCGATCCAAATATATGGAGTATACATTAGTATAAACTTTGTTATATAAATTTACTAGTTCAATTATTCAAAACATCCCAAGAATTCTGAGATTTATTTGTAAAATAGTAATAAATTTATCGGTGGGTTCGGAAATACCCGAGAATCGAATCAGAAAAATTGGATGCGGAACTGACCCGTTGCCATCGCTAAGGACGGCAATGGGTCTACGTCAGACCCGGAGCCGAACCAGGAAGCGATCCAAACCCGACACAATTCCATCCGCATTTACCCGAAAACGGACCAAATACAAATAAATTGGGACAACACAATTATCATACTATATCATATATATATATAGAAATATAGAAATAGAAATAAAAATAAAACAATCTAATGTTCATTTTTTTTGGCCGATTTTTCAATAAAATATAAATAATTGGGGATACAAATATAGATTACAAATCTAATTATTCAAAAACTTAAAAATCTAATCTAACAAGAACTTTTAATTGGATACTTTTATGTGCAGTCTGCACTATAAATACTTGATTATACCTACCGGCTTCTTCCCCTCTTCATTGATTTCATTCCGATTTCCCTCGAGCCAACGTACAGCTTCGATTTCTTTGCTGCCGACTTATTATGCGAATCATGCAAATTCCGATCCAAGACTATTTGGTGTTTGTAGGTACAATTAATTATATATTGTGATGTGTTTTGTTTATTTTATTTTTCATGGATGATCTAGTTGTTATTAATTAATTCAGTTATCACGTCTCATTCTCATATTACTATTAAAAACTTGCTCATAAAGAGACAATATTAAGAAAGTTTGAGAACGAATGAATCCACTAATTAATTGTATTGAGACAATTTGATCACCGGAACTGTTGCTCCCAACATTTTTAGAATTTGATAAATTGGTAAATTGGGGTTGGTAAGTTGTCACATGAGATCTATTGTTTCACATATATGCGAATTCACTATTTTTCTATTTCTTTTTTATTTTTTATTTTTCCGTAGGGAATGTCACTACATTAGTTCTCTTTTTCTCCCCGTGGTAATATTTCTTCCTTCTCTTTATCTCTTCAATTATAATACATTAATTTCATAATTATAGTTGGATATTGTATGTGTGGCATAAATTATGCTGAATCTTTCTTTTGAAATTTTAGCCCAACATTTTGGAGGATTATGAAAAAGAAAGACACGGAGGAGTTTCACCCATATCCTTACTTGGCCACTATAATCAATTGCGTTATGTGGATCTTCTATGGCTTACCATTTGTTCATCCACATAGCACTCTTGTGATCATAATCAACTCTGTTGGCCTCTTTCTGCATACCTGTTATCTTTTTATATATTTTCTTTTATTATACATGCCTACAGTATCGTTGGCTCATTCTCATAATCATTTATATCGCCAACATGTTGTTGTGCCTCATCATTGGGATCATATTGGCTTTAGCCAAAACGCATGCAAAAAGGTCAATGGTTATGGAGATTTTCTGTATTATATTTGGAATCATTATGTATGGTTTCCCTTTATCTATTATTGTAAGTGCCAACTGCTCACTCATATATTTTGAATGTTGTTTTAAATAATCAAATATTATATCCATTCTAATGCCCGTGGCTATCTCAATTCACAGGGACACATAATCAAAACAAAGAGTGTTGAATTCTTGCCCTTCTGGCTTTGCCTAGCTGGTTTCTGCAATAGTATTATTGGGGCTGCTTCTGCTTTTCTTGTGTTGGACCCTTACCTTTCTGTAAGTCTATTTCACCCATTCACTGGTTCTTTTTATCTCATTCATTATTTACTTGTTTTAACGTGTGAACTACAGTAGTATAATGTTTAAATTGTCATTGTAGATCTTACATGGAGTTGGAGCAATATCGGGCCTCATCCAACTATATACATATTCATATTTCTCTTACCTAAAGAAGGTTGCAGACCAAAACGATACCAAGCTAGTGGAGTTCTAGAACACCAAGTATATAATGCATATTAGCTTCTCACCTTCTGGACATGAAGGGGGTATATAGCAATAAACTATTAGTTGTTTTTTTTTTTTTTGAGGACCAAACTCCAAACAATTATATAAGGCAAAGTCAACAAAGGTTACATGATGCATTATTACACTATACAATACTAATATATATATATATATATATATATATATATAAAGGGAGTGGCACCATATGCCTGTCTACAAACAATTACACACCCCTCTGCAGCAGCTATTTGTCCACTACTTATAATGGAAAATATCCAATGCATCTGGTCACCCCCCCACCCCATAAACACCTGCAATTGAACTCCATTCCCCACCTAACAAAATCACATGGACCTTCCCCTCTTTCTAATCCCCCCTTTTTCCCTTGTTCCAATCCAAACCCCTCTTTTTTTTTTTTTTTTTACAGAAATCAGAATCAATGCATTTTCTAATTATGCCAAGATTTCCATTTAAGAATGAAACAAGTCCTTTTCAATTGAGTAAAAACACCAAATGGTAAATAAATAATTGTTTGTTTACCAATTGGCTTGCAATTAGTAGGATCACCAATAATTGATGGGAACGCTGCCCCCTCTTCCTCCTACTCCTCCTCCTCCTCCTCCATTGTTGGAATGGTTGTGGAAACCTGTTGTTATTCTCTGTTTCTTGGCAAGTTGAGATTCTTGATGGCTTTGTTTTGCAGTACATGAGCCCTGGTTTACTTATTCTGCCTGGTTTTGTCTCAAATTTCCCTTTATTGGGGTGGAAAAACATGAAGCAAGATTTTCATGGGCTTCATTTGGTGATGATTTTTTATCATCAATGCATTCAGTGGCATGATATAAAAAAACCCATAATTATGAATTTATCCCATATTATATTATTCTTGTAATTTAAATTCGATATATATATATATATATATATATCATAGATTTAGCTTTTGTGTGGATTTCATGGCATGAATTGAGCTTAATCTTATAATAAATGAATACAGAAAATTTTGAACTCATTTGATAGGCACGAGGATTTCTTGGCATAAAATTGAACTTGTAATTAATATGTGTGGCTTATAACTGAACATGCAGAAAGGATCAAAATTTTGAACTCACTTGATTAGTATGAAGGTGGAAACATAGTGCGTTTGGTTATTTTTCTTTTAATTTATTTCAATTCCATCCTAATTTTATTTTGCCTCATTCAGTCCTCTAAGTTCACCTATTTTTCTAAATCTTTCTTAATTCACTATATTCCTATAAATTAGCACAATAAACAAATTGTGGGATCAACAGAACCCGTACAATATTCAAAATAAACTTAGAGGACCTGTACAATATTCAAAATAATTGTGTTTTGTTAATTTATAGGATTAAATTGAATTATGAAAGATTGGACAAAAATTAGTATACTTAGAGGACCGAATAAGGCAAAATAAAATTTTAGGACAAAATTGGAATACAAAAAACAATTTTAAAAAAGAAAAGGTCCAAATGTGTTATATTTCCTTATGGAAGGTTTCGCGGCATGCAATTCAACTTATATTATGTGTTGTTTACACCTGAACATAGAGAATGATCAAACTTTTGAACTCATTTGATAAGGATGATTTTTTTTTATTTTTTTTATTTTTTTTTATTTTTTATCGTTCTATCTTTTTTGTATACTCTCAATTTGTGCACTTGAATTTAAGCACCGGCAGCAGACATATAATTATTGGAAAAAAAATATCATTGGTCCCATAAATTTTCCGAATTTCGATTTCAGTCCTATATATATATATATATATATATATATATTTTGAGGAAAGATGGTTTTATTCCATAGAGTAGTTTAAAATTGGAATACTACCATGTTACAAACCAAACTGAGAAATAGACCCCTGAGGAGAAACAGGTCCATCAAAATCCTAACAGCGAAAGTAACGTACAGACCAAAAGCAAAAGCTGCTAAACAAAAATGAGCAAAAGTGGGCATCTACACGACTACACCTTCCAATTCCATGTTTGGGACAGGTTTCCGGAGCTCCATACAGTCAAGTCAAGTAATGCAAGCAGCATCAGCACACCTAGTTACCACAGCATCAAGAGTTTGCAGCAGCATCAATCCTATATTAATTTGATTAACACAATCAGTCCATTATTTATGCTAATTTTTGCATAATCCGTCCCAAACCCCCTTAATGATGCTTCTTTGCTAACTTGGCGTAGGATTATGCACAGTAATCATATTGCCACATCATGCCACATCAGCATAATCATGCGCCACATTAGCAAAAAAACGTCATTAAGGGGGTTTGAGACGGATTATGCAAAAATTAGCATAATAATGGACGGGTTGTGTTAATCAAATTAATAAGGATTGAAATTGAAATTTGGAAAATTTATGGGACCAACGGGGTTTTTTTTTTATCCCTATAATTATGTGTAGTTTGATTAATTAAATGAATTGAATTGGACTATCTTTTCAATTTTTTTTTTCTCCTAGCCCCATGAGGGCTGTCAAGCCAGAAAAAAAAAACTACTCTTATACATCCCAGAAAATCATATCATTATGAAATTTGTGATGATGGTGCATTCAATAATACTTTTGGCATAATTATTTCTAAATTTTAATTCACATGAGTATTTTCTTATATATTTTTTAATTTAATTTTGAAATATCTACATCGTTGTGAAATTTATAATTTCTCAAGGCGTTAAGGTGAATCAATATTAATTGAATCAATATTAATAATTAATTACCTTGTGCAATTGTGATTTCATGTCTTTTATTTGCATATGTATTGCATAATAGTCGTGAGTAGAAAGTCTTTTATCTTTCATATTTTATTTTTTCTCTTTTTAGACTATTGTTTATAGTATAATATTTTTTCAAAGTACTAAATTGTGTACATAAATTATTGGTAGTGACATATTGTCTATTACTCATTTATTATACAATGTATACATGTATTAATATAATGCTTAAAATAGTTTATGGAGCTTGGGGAATACAATTGACATAATATAATAAAATTGAACAATTTTATTTGTTAAATTCGATTTTTTATTCATATTTTTCACATTCCCGCCCATTGGGAGGGGGTAGTACGAGTTTGTACAATAGTAACAAATTTACCTATAGGTTCGGCCGAATCAGACCCGGTTTGGATTGGGGGTCTTGGTTCTTGAAAATTTGTACTAAGAATTGACCCGTTGCCATCCATAAGACCATCTCCATCCATCCATCTCACCCTTTAGATCAACCTCCATGTCACCATTTAATTAAAAAAAATTTAAAAAGTTAAAAAAATGATTGAGCAAGAAATAGCTAGGTCGACCAAATTATAAATCCAACCACTTCGTCCCTTGTGGTCTCATCTTCCTTGACCAATGGGATGGGGACATTTGTCTCCTTCCCATTGGTCAACTAAACTTTTTAAAAACTTCTATTAAAATTATTATATTTTTCATGTTTTAAAATAAAAATAAATAAAAAAATATACCAAATTTTATAACTTTTCATTCTCTACAAATAGAGACTACTCTTGCTATATTTTTATTAAATACATAATATATCAATCTTGATATATTTAACCAATTTTAGAATTTATATAATATAAAAATAAAGAAAAAATATATTAATACTTTAGTTTTTTTATACTTTATAAATAAGATAAATATTTTATATTTTTGATCATTAATTTTTTAATATCTCAATATAATTTTAAATATATAAATTAAAAGAATTATATATAATATTGTGGTTGGATGGTTGGGTGATTATTGATAAAGTATGTAGATTTGGGTGGTTGGGTTGGGATAAATATTGATGAGTTAGAAGATAGAGAGAAATTAATTAAATAATGAAATGGTTGGATGGTTGGGTGGTTGAGGTGGTCATTGATAATGATAGCCTAAGGGCACAAATGGGTCTTATAGGTAAGACCCAGAGCAGAACCGAACCCAAGCTTCGACTGGGTCTTAGGTTTTGCAGGAAGCGATCCAACCCTGACACATTGCATTCTACATTTACCCGAAAATGGACCAAATACAAATAATTCGGACAAAACGATTATTTCATCCATCCATTTAAAAAGTTCCATTTGGACTTTTAACACTGTTCATTATGCATGTTTAACCTAAATTTTTTCCAGTTATATTTTAAAAAAATTCATGTGGAATCTTGTTGGATTCATCATTTCACATAGTTTTAAAATATATAGTTTTTTTAAAAATAATTTTTATATTTTTAAAAATATAAAATATATTTTTTATAGCACTCTTGTGATCATAATCAACTCTGTTGGCCTCTTTTTGCATACCTGTTATCTTTTTATATTTTTTTATTATACATGCCTACAGTATCGGTGGCTCATTCTCATAATCATTTATATCGCCAACATGTTGTTGTGCCTCATCATTGGGATCATATTGGCTTTAGCCAAAACGCATGCAAAAAGGTCCTTGGTTATGGAGATTTTCTGTATTATATTTGGAATCATTATGTATGGTTCCCCTTTATCTATTATTGTAAGTGCCAACTGCTCACTCATATATATATATATGAATGTTGTTTTAAATAATCAAATACTATATCCATTCTAATGCACGTGGCTATCTCAATTCACAGGGACACATAATCAAAACAAAGAGTGTTGAATTCTTGCCCTTCTGGCTTTGCCTAGCTGGTTTTTGCAATAGTATTACTGGGGCTGCTTGTGCTTTTCTTGTGTTGAACCCTTACCTTTCTGTAAGTCTATTTCACACATTCACTGTTGTTTTTATCTCATTCATTATTTACTTGTTTTAACGTGTGAACTACAATAGTATAATGTTTAAATTGTCATTGTAGATCTTACATGGAGTTGGAGCAATATTGGGCCTCATCCAACTATATACATATTCATATTCTCTTACCTGGAAAAGGTTGCAGACCAAAACGACACCAAGCTAGTGGAGTTCTAGAACACACGTATATAATGCATATTTAGCTTCTCACCTTCTGGACATGAAAGGGGTATATAGTAATAAACTATTAGTTGTTAGTTGTTTTATGTAAAAAAAAACCCATAATTATGGTATTTATCCCATATTATATTATTCTTATGATTTAAATTGGATATATATATATAATATAAATATGGGGTTGGGGATTTACTCTGGTGGTCAAGTCATCCGTCTCCCAACCATAGGTTTGGGGTTCGATCCCCACTAGGCCCCCTATCTCTCCCTTTTATCTCCTTTGCAATTTGTGTGGTTTGGGCTTCCACGACTTTCCTAGCATATATAGGCTATTCTGCAAAAAAAAATTAGTTAAAATTTCCAACAAAAGAAATCGGGTAATCAATCAATTACTTTACTTTTTTTAAAAAAAAATATTTTTACTATATACTAACAAAACTTTATCATTGTAGTTTATAATTGTTGGCCTCTTTGTGATAGAACTTTGTTTGGTTTCAATTGTTATGGTCTTGACACTGAAATTATGCATAACAACCTCGGAAAAAGATAAGTTTGTGGGGATTTGGTGCTCTCACAAATGGCATTGTTATGTACTCCGCTCCTTTCTCCATCATGGTAAATTTAAATTTTCAATACTTGCTTTTATAGAATTAACATTTAGCTTGTGTGTCTATATTTCTAATGGAATAATTTTGACGGTGGAGAGTCTACACTACATAGAGTTGAATTTTTGCCATTCTAGCATAGTCTACTCGGTTTTCTTAACTCAAGTGTATGGACCACCTATGCTTGTTTAGGAAAGATTGATCTCTGCATTTTTGTAAGTCTTTCTTTCTTTTATTATTACTATTATTTTTGTTCATTTATTATCTACTTATTTATTAATCAAATTGTTTATTTCATTGTAGATTTCCAGTGCAATTGGAACAGTATTTGGGATCATACAACTCTCTCTATATATCTACTACCCTTGGTTCATCTCGGGCCCCCGCCTTAGCTCTGACCAAATTGTAGATGAAAAATGAAGACCAAAATGCACATGGAAATGAAGATGAAAATGTTGCTGGAAATGAAGAACAAAATATAGCTGTAAATGAAGAAAATTGTGACGAGATGCAACACCAGGCGGCATAGCTTTGATGTATATCTTATGTGCAACTTTAAAGTATATTTTCCTAATAGAAGCTAAAAAGGATTTCATTACAAACCATACAAGAATTTACGAGCTTCAGATGCTTTGAATTTCAACTTTTGTACTGTATAACATCTTTCAGAAAATAACTCTTTTGTCTCAATTCTTTCACAACTTTTGCCTGTTTAGCTCTCTTCCCGAAAACAGAAGCCATAGCATCTAAGGCGTTACTCTTTCCATTTCTATTATGAATTAGGAACAAGCACCGCTGCTGACAAGAAGCTCTAAACACAAAATATAAATCCCCAAATTTACAACAAATAGTAAAAAATTTAAATTAACATTAAAAGTAGAAATTTTAGAAACGGTCAAAATATTTCTATAGGCCAGCAGGGAAAAAAAAGGCTCAAATAGTCATTTTTCTTTTCAAAAAAGCCAAATCGGTCATTTTTAAATTTTATTGTCAATTTAGTCCTGTACCTATCCTAATTATATCCACTTTAGTCCTAAACTCACTAATGACGCTGACGTGGAAGTGATTATTATAAATCATACAGGTGGATCCGATTTGGATGGAAAATTCAACACACGTAGACATTTATTGGTGAAGCCCTAAAATTCCAAACAGAAACGACGCGAGTGAAAGGCGCCAGGGAACGAAGGAACCCGATTTGAAACCCGTGTTTCAATCATCTCCCACGGCGCAATTCGAACCTAATCCGACGGCGCAAAATCCGGCAACAAAGAAACGATAATGGGGTCGAAGAAGAGAATGGCTGGCCCCCTCCCGATTATGGTACATCTTCTCAATTGTTTTCTGAAATGTGGGTTCTTGGTTTGGGTTTTGCGTGTGGTGTGGTCAGTGTCGAAAAATAGGGTGGTATGGGACGTTTCTTTCTGTGTTATCGCAAATGGAGTTGAGGTTTCTGTTTTGGGGTTGCAATTATAAATAATGGCCGATTTTGTGTGTTCAGGGGTTGCAACTTGCCTTTAAATATACCTCCCGACAGTCACATGCCTTGGATCGCATTTAATAATGAAAAGGACGGTTGTGGAACTAAATTTATTGAATTTATGAGGTGGTCCAAGTTTGGTCAGTGCTTGATGGGTCCTATTGTGCTTTGTTTATTGTTCGGTTTTCTTCCCCTTGCTGTAGAAAATGGGTTTTGGTTGTTGGACATAACAGTTTCAGTTTTTTTTTTTTTTTTTTGGGTTTGACAGAGCCGGACAACGACCGGGTCACAATTGCCTTTCATTTCGGGGGAAAAATACAGCAAGGAGCTTACTTCGAGGAAGGGCAAGCTGTCAAGGTGTTGAAGTATGACCATGTCCCCTTGAATGTAATAGGTGTTGGAGGTATGCAGTTATTTGTTAAAACTCAAGTGACAACTGAGTTTAATTTATATTTGAAAAATAGAAGTGGGGTGAGAAGTCTAACAGATGATGCACAATTGTTTGCTGCAATTGCTAAGTTAGAGCCTGTTAGAGAAATTAAAATTTGCTGTGTACTGAAAGATGATATTAATGGGGATGTGTGTGAATTGGATTCTGGAAGTGAAGGAGATGATTCTCTTGCTGGGCTTAGTGATTTTAGTGAATCAGACGAGGAATACGAATACAACATGGGTGAAAGTGTTATGCCTGTTCATTTGGCACCTCATGTTTTTTCCATTGCTGCTGCTACAGGTGTGATATTTTGACAAACAACGCTTGTGAGACGTTCAATGGTAATATCAGGAAGTGTAGGGAGAGACCTATCATTACTATGCTTGAGCAAATACATGAAAGCTTAATGAAGAGATTTGCCAAGAATAGAGATAAAGTTTCCAAGTCTAAAAGATGGCAGGAAGTAATTTGCCCCCGGATCCAGATTTTCATTGACAATCACACCAATAAGCTTGAAGAATTCATTCCACAGAAAGCTGATAACACCAACTTCAGCATCAAGGGCATGCATGGTGATCAATACCATGTGGATTTGAAAGGAGGGGCATGTGCATGTAGGAAGTGGCAGCTAAGTGGATTCCCCTGTGTACATGCATTGAGTGCGATCAATTTCCTTCAAGCTGATGTGGAGCCTTACACTCACAAATGTTATGAATTAGCCACTTACAAGAAGACATACAAGGAATGTATTGTGCCAATTAATTCAAGGACTGAGTGGCCAAAGACGAGCATGCTACCTTGTGGACCACCTTTGTATTCAAGGAAAAAACCAGGAAGGCCGGCTCTGAAAAGGAGGCTGGAGCAGGGAGAACAAGCAGGTGGTGCACAGAGAAAGAAGTCAAAAGCTAAGCCTCTAATTGTTACTGGTTCTAGTGGTCTTAAACAACTTAGGAGACAAGAAACCAGGCCAAAGTGCAAGAAATGTGGGGTGGAGGGTCACAATATAAGGACATGCAAGATCAAATCCATTGCAATTACAATAGATCCAGAAATTCCATCGAGTGATCAAGCTGAAGAGATCATTGACTTGACGATTGGGGCTTATCCTATGGCCACTCAAGAAACACAAATGGAGCAGGTTTAAATGCAATTCTAATTACTTCTTAATTCATGAAAATCCATGCACTTACAACTTATGTGTTCTTTTTGGCTTATCAGTTCATCGTTTAATAGGTACCTGTTTGCAGATTCAATTCCCCCAATCTAGTGGTTTACTTTGATTCTATGAACCTGGATCATATCTTTATGAACTTGTTTTGTTTTGAATTTTTTATACTCATTTCATGCTTCAATCTTAAGTGTTTACTTCATATTGCATGATTTTATTTACTATATGTGCTAATTATGGGCATATGACATCTCTTAAGTGCTAATTATGATTTCTCTGAGTTTGCTGGCTGCATGGATAATTGGTTTTGATGACTAGAACGATCCCTATATTTTTGTAACAGCAATGGACTGATGTGCTGCTTGGCTGCCCTGCTGCTTGGTTTAGATGAATTTAGCAGCTTTCCAGTAGAAACATTGATTGTAAGTGTATGACTTAGCAGTGCACGAGCTGCTTTGGTGGAAATAAATACCATATTCCTAAAAAAAAAAAAATGGGCATATGATTTGGCACTTTATAATCTGAAGTTTTCTTTAGATGAAATTTCCCAGGATTGTGCTATTTAAAACCACCATATTTTGGCAATGAAATGTTTCTTTAGACACAATTATTATTACTTGTTGATTTCATGTTCTGAGTGGTTCTATTGTATTGAAATTTCCCAGGATTGCTACTGAAGTGTTTTTATTTTTGAAGTTTTGATCAGCACTTGTTTATTACTTGTTTATAAGCACTCTAATTGTTAGTGGTTCGATTATTACTTGTTTATAAGCACTTTATACTTTTGCTGTTTGGATTCACAATCTAACATAGCAAATACTAATTATATGTTGCATTACATTCTCAAAGTGTAGAATCAATTTGGCAGGAGTAAATTGCATATTTTTAGTATAGATAAAGTAAGAGCAACTTAATGAATTCAAATTCAGATTTCATTAAATAGCTCAGTCATTGTTCAGTAAGAGTACCATAATGGATATTTCAAAAAAGTCATTGTTCATTGTTCAAAAAAGCTGCTATTGAAGTGTTTTTAGCTGCCTTCAGTTAAGTTTTGATCAGTTCATATAGTTTTTGAGTAGTTGAAGTGTTTTTACTACTGCTGATCAGTTCATATAAAGCTGAAGTGTTTTTACTTTTTTATTGTCTGATTTTTTGCAGCTCTTTCCGGTTGGAGACAACTCAGGGAACGTCATGGAGGATCACACGGAGTTGCAAGGGGATACATTGCTGCAAGACATGCTTTCAAGCATACCAAACATGGACAACCAGGAAAACAACAACTCAAATGATGCTGCTGTCGGTACAAGTGAGCTGCCAATCATCAAGAAAAATGGGAAAGACTTCATGACACTGAAGAATGTCATTGCTAAAGAGAAAAGGAAGGGTAGTTGAGATTGGAAGTTGTAGTGTTGTATGTTTGCTGGTTTTTGTGAATGGCTCAAACAATTGCCTTCTTTTGAACAATGTTTATTTTGTATAGTGCACGGTCGGTGTGACCTCTAGATGAATCATATTTGCAAGGGGGTGGCTCCGTTTTAGATCAACTATATATGGTCATTTTGGGAGCACTACCCTTGCAAACTATTGTATTGCACCAAAACAATTGGCTACTGCATATTTTGAAAGCATGGAATGAAGTTGATCTTCTGCTTTCTAGATTCATTTGTGTGCTTTTTATTCTTGTTGATCATATTATTCACATCAAATGGTCTTCAGCAGGTAAACATTCACCCACAAATTTGTTTTCCAGATTCATTGCATCAAAACTATTGCATCAATCAGGAAAGCAGGTTTTAAGTGTGGAGTTGGATCTCTGCCTTTGGGCTTTTGGCATTCAATGCCCGTCTCTGCAGCATCATCAAACTCTCTCAATCTATTATTATGAGCATTATCCAACAAGTAAATATTAGAGGAAAGGCATCTCTGCCATTTTCAGGTACACAGAGAGCATTATCCAACAAAAAAAACACTAAGAATCACCCACATCTTTGCTCCAAACATCATTCATTCAAGCTAAAATAAAACAAGATACAAAGTGCAATTACACTCCCATCACCTACAAAGATCGAACATCCAAAATCCAACCACCCAACCATTTTACAGCCTTCCAAAACACACGATTTCCAAAATGGGGAGTATATGAACTAAGAGCAAATCATCTCCATGTTACAGCAAAACAAACTGCAAACAACAATACCATAAAACCCCACTTCCAGCCCCTGCTTACTCCATCCCTATCAATTCTTGGAGGCTCCACCCAAACATCACCATCTGAAATCCCTTCCCCAGAAGCTTCTGCCATTCCGTGCCCTGAGACTTCGGTCGGATGTCGAACATATTCACCACTTGGTTGCCACTGAGTCCGTGTCGGTGTTACCCATCCAATAAAACCACCACATCCATTCTTCCCACATGAGTAATACAACTTACCTTCATTCCCATTCCGATTTGAACCGACTACTCTAATTTCTGGTCTTTCACCGCATCTGCAATTGGGTGTTCTTGGATAACGTATATCGAGCGTATGGAAATTTGTGAAAATCTTTGCTAATTTTGTCATAAAAATTAGACCTTTACTTTTGGAAGCCAAAACCCCAATCTGATATCGACACAGAAATACACAAGATTATGAATAATCGATAGGATCAAAACCAGTTCCATAAACAATCAGCAATAAAAGAAAATACTCATAAACAATACTCACTCTGGTAAGTGGTAACCAGTGCCACCACTTTCTTGCAGGTTTCTGTTTTTCTTTAATTTCTTTCCGTCCCTCTATAAAACCCTTCTTTCTTCACCAACCCCTCTTCACCTGTTCACTATTCCCAGGAATCTTTCCATAACCCACATTCTTGAAAGGGGTCTTCGGAGTTAGTGGCCACTGGGGATCCATTTATATGGTTCGTCCCCATTTCAAGATTTTTGGTGGGAGTTTTCAGTTTTACATTGTGCGTTTTGGTCTTCAATGGGTTCTACAATCTTGATTTCAAGATTGTCGAATTGCGTCGTGGGAGATGATTGAAACACGGGTTTCAAATCGGGTTCCTTCGTTCCCTCTCGCGTTTGGAATTTGAGGGCTTCACCAATAAATGTCTACGTGTGTTGAATTTTCCATCCAAATCGGATCCACATGTATGATTTATAATAATCACTTCCACGTCAGTGTCATTAGTGAGTTTAGGACTAAAGTGGATATAATTAGAATAGGTAGAGGACTAAATCGGCAATAAAATTTAAAAAGGACCGATTTGGCTTTTTTGAAAAGAAAAAGGACTATTTGAGCCTTTTTTCCGGCCAGAAAATGAATGGGAAAACTAAGGCCCTGTACCCATAGACAAAATATTATAAGAGTCAAAGCCCCTCCATTTCAAACATTGTATTTTAGGCTCTATGTAATAACCTGGTAAATCACATACCAAGAACTTGGTAAAGCACATACCAATACAATGGTAAAACACTACCAATAACCTGGAAAATGCCATAAGGTAATCGTGGTAAAGCACATACTAAAAACTTTGTAAAGCACATATGATATATGTGGAATAACTTGGTAAACACCATAAGATATTTGTGGTAAAGTGCATACCAATAACTTGGTAAACACCATAAGATATTTGTGGTAAAGTGCATACCAATAACTTGGTAAACACCATAAAATATTTGTGGTAAAGCACATACCAAGACTTGGTAAATACCATATGTTGTATGTTGAATAACTTGGTAAACACCATAAGATATTTGTGGTAAAACACATATAAAAAACTTGGTAAATATCATATTGTATCTGTGGTAAACCATACCTAAACCCTAAACCCTAAACCACGTACTAATAACTTGGTAAGTACTAATATATGGTAGTTATGGTAAAGCGCATACTATACAGTGATAAACCACATATCATTAACCTAGTAAATACCATATAATATCTAGGTAAGACACATACAAATGACGTGGTAAACCAAGTCAAATATGTGATGAGTCATCCCAATGGAGAACGATCCTCTGGAAATATAAAAAATAAGGCTTTCTTCATTTTTTATATATAGGGCTACGAGGGCGTTAAGGTTCCAGGTCATTCACCAAGGCACAACCGGGTAAGGGTTCAATACAGCTCGACCGATAGGGTGAGGAGAGGACTCAAGGCCATAAGGAGTGAGAGTACAAAGTGTAATAAAATTGGAATGGAGCCAAAAAAAAATGGAATGATTTTTACAAAGGGCATGGGCTCGAGGGTAACGCCTGTATAGTACCGTGATTTACCATAATTTAAGTAGTCCAATATTTTAATTATAATATTTCAAATTTAAGTGTAATAACTTATAATAATAATAATAATAATAATAATAATAATAATAATTATTATTATTATTATTAATAATTATTATTATTATTATTATTATTATTATTATTTATTTTTACATTATAAATTTATTCAATATTTTTTTGTACTCTTTTTGGACTACTTTATTTGTATTGAATAAATTAAATTGTTTAGTTATTCTATAGTAAATTATATTTACTTCATCTGAATTCTTAGTCTCTTTGTAAATCATTTATTTTATTGTTATGGATTTTGATGTTCAATAAATGTGTGTATGTATCTATTATTAATGTTTTTTTTTCATCTATCAAACATAGCCTTTAATTCTTACTTGAACAAATTTTATTTGTTTCATTTGTTCAGACAAATTTGGGCAGATAATATTAGTACTTCAAGGTTATTTTATTTCAATTATATTATTACTTCAAGGTTATTTTATTTCAATTGTTTGTCCATCCTTAATGCATTTGGTTATTTTGTACTATTTAGAATAGAAAATTTATACATAAATATTTTGTCTATACATTCCCGCCCATTGGGCGGGGTAATACTATTGTTGATTTATAACGGGAATATATAAAATGATAAGAAAAAGTTGAAAGTCATTTGATAGGCATGAGTGATGTGTAGGTAGGAGGCTGGATTCGGATCTGTTGGAAAACATTTTATCTCTATTATGAAGTACTTCCTCGGTTTTTCAATATTTGCTACGGACCCACACAACACGCAATTCAATGCACATTTTAAACCATCGATAACTCATGTTCGGTACAAATAAAAATTTTAAAAGTTTGATATTTAAAAACTACATGACGAGACGAATCTAATAAGATCTCATTTGGCTATATATTTAACTTGTATAACTATGATAAAACTTTAAGTGAAAGTTTGTGTGTAAATAGTACCACATTACTTAATGTAAACATCATAACGAGATGGATGAAGTACTACCTCCGTTTTTGTGATTCTGCAACATTTCAATTTTTGACACTATTCATTGTTTAACTTTGATTCAAATTTTTACATAGTTATACAAGGGAAAACATAGTCAAGTGAGATATTGTTGGATTCGTCTTATCTTGTAGTTTTAGAATATCCACTTTTTATAATTTTTACATATACACAATTTAAGTTATCAATCATTAAAGATGTGCATTGAACTGCGTGCAATGGGGGGAACGTTGCACTTTCAAGAGAACAGAGGTACTATTATATTACATCACATACAAGACCCGTCCTAACATTACAGGTGCCTAGGCAAAATAAAATCATAAGTTCCAATTGAAGGTGCCTAGGCAAAATAAAATCATAAGTTCCAATTGAATCTAGAGAAATAGTATAAAATATAAATATTTTTCAAAAATAAAAATTTATCGATATAAATAATTTTTCTTAGGCCTTCCCCAACCCACCATGCAATTTGCATATTTGCAGGTGGGGCTCCAACACACCCTGCAAAAATGGGGAGAGCACCGTTCATCCCTGCATTTCTCCTCTTTTTTTTCCTGTTTTTTTAGTTAATAATAAAAACAAATATATTATTAGTATTTTTTATAAAAATGTTTATAAATATTATTTATAAATTTAAAAAGGATTTATAAAATAGATTATATAGGGAATATTCCTTAATACTGTAAAAATAGAGGATTGAGTTGAAGATGAAATTACTGTAGCTATTCTGCGAAAGTAGAGATTTGTACTGCAGTTCCTGCAAAAAATAGAAAATCACTATATACGGTTTTCTATATAGTGAAAATCACCAATTGGTTAGTGTTTAGGGTTTAGGATTTTAACCATATAAGGTAGTACTACTGCTAAAAATTACTGTGGCTCTTCATACGGATTTCTTTCCACCATATGAATTTTGTTTGTTGGTATTAGACCACTATATACTACTATCCACTATATACTGGGTATCCCAAGCCCACAAGACCAATTAATTTATTTTGTGTGATATCTAGTACTATGTATATATCGGTCCCTGATACAGAGCAACTGCCATGAAAGTAGTGGTGATTAATGAGTAGAACTACTCAAACTCAACTCCAGACTCGGCTCAGAAAAACTCGACTCGTGTTCGAAAAATTTGAGTCGAGTCGAGCGGAGTATCAAGTACTTGACTTATTTTTTCAATAATTTTTTTTATAAAATTTTAAAAAGGAAAATGCAAAAAAATAAAATAAAATACTCGATGAGCTCAAGTACTCGACCCGACTCGAGCTCGAGAACGGAAAAAAATAAAAATAAATAAATAATCGAGCTCGAGTAGCTCGACTAATCGACTCGATTGATTAAAAGAAAAATACTCGAGTTACTCGAACTCAGGTCGAGTCGAGCTCGAGCTCGACTACTCGAGTCGAGCTCGAGTAGCTCAAAAATGCTGTCAAGTCCAGCTCGAGTACCCCACTACTCGAGCTCGACTTGACTCGATATCACCCCTAATTGAAAGGCCAACCCACTACAAAAATGATGTCTCCAACCAATCTGCACTGGCCACGGGCTTATTGGTTTCATACATTCTAAGCAAGTTTATTCAAAATGACTACAATATAAAAGACGTGGGGCCTGTTTGGGAATTAGCTTGCAGCTTAATTGATTATGTGAGTAATAATTAGTTAAAATTAGCTGTTTGACATTTTCGAGACCAACTTTTTGCCTAAAATAAGCTAAAATCTAAAATGCTGCTATTTGCAGCTGTTTCAAAAATGACTGATTGAACACACTATTTTAAGTTGTTTTGTGTTTTTAAATAAGCTAACTTGTTTCATATTGCATTGAATAAGCTAATTCCATTTAGTTGTATTGTCAAATACGGCGTGGATTTTGAGAATATATATATACAAAATTTCATTCAAAAGACTAAAAAAATAAATTCAATAATTAAGATAAAACAATTAAAACATGAATTAAGATAAATTCAATAATTAAGATAAAACAATAAAAAAATAAATAAAACAAAAAAATAAAATCCAAAATACAAAATATTGTTCGTTACAGTGGTGAGTGCATTGTACCCGCCTCTGCCATCTCCCTTCTCCACTACACTCCACTGCCCTCATCGCCTCATCGCCTCATTCTCTCTTTCAGCATTCTCCCTTTGCTGCCTTCTCTTCCAGCTTTTTTATTTTGTTGTTTTTTACTGTTTCATACTTTCATTTTCAATCCCGTCATAACTCTGCAAAGAAGAAGAAGAAGATGATGCACATGTAGCTAGCCCGGACGATAATGGGGGCTGTTGGTGAGTTTTGATTCATTGTGGAGTTTCTAAATGGTTTGTTCTAATTTACTCTTTTTTTATTATTTAAAATTCATTGTTGTTTATCCTAATAAGTAGGGGTGAACACGGTTTGGGTTGGTGCGATTTCGCACCAAACCCAAACCAAACCGCAAAAAAATGGCCTGAAAAAAAATCAAACTAAACCAAACCATTTAGCATAACGGTTTGGTTTGGTTTGGTTACGGTTTTAACTGAAATTTTAAAAATAAAAAATCCTATGAATTACAGTTATAAGTGTAACAGTCCAAACTCTAAAATGCTAATTAACAGTTTAAAAAAAAAATTCACCGTTTACAAGCTAAATATTTAATTTAATAAAACTAGAACTATGAGAATCTCTTGGAATAAAATAAAACTACAGTTATAAATACATCGACAATGATTCGAAAGCAAGTAAATTGAATCTTAATCATGCTTGATTTTGTTACTCCAAGCTAAATAACCTATAGAATAAGAAAACAACAAATTATGTAATTGATATTAAATATATAACAATGAAACAAAAAGAAAAATTAAGGGTTTAAAACACTTGAAGTGAAGTTGAAAAGCAAAAAAAGGGGGAAAAACAGAAACGATGAAAAAAGAATTAAAGAAGTAAACTGAACATATATATATATAAATTTATATTTATTATATATATATATATAATACGGTTTGCGGTTTGGTTTGGTTAAATTTTTTTCCAAACCAAACCTAAACCGCAAACCAAACCAAACCTTCAAATTACGGTTTGGTTTATGGTTTGGTCTGGTTTAGACCGCACTCTGAACAGCCCTACTAATCAGTCATATGGGTGTTAATTAATTCATGTAATATGCCATTCCCGCGACTCGTCGTCTCGGCATACTATACTGTATATATGCATATATATATATATATGCAAGATTCGGTTATACTTTTGAGAAAGTTGCTCGGCATACTAATCGGCATACTTTTGAGAAAGTTGCTGGACATAGTTGATAGTCCCCTTTAATATCAAGATTCGGTTATGGGTGTTGATGCAATGTTCTAACTACGGTTTGTCAAAAGCAATAAAGAACGCAGCAAATTTGTTAACCCAGTTCGGTCCGTCCGACCTACGTCTGGGGGATACCAATCCAGGCGAACTTTACTAGACTGAAAAACTAAGAACAGAAACACGCTAACAAGTACCTAACACCTGAAACCAAACTCTACCACTAGACAAACAATCCAGTCGAGCAGACGTTGTTGAGACTCCCCCTCAACACATCTGTAGGGAACTCACCCTAATTGGAATCTTCAAAGGCACGAACGCTGTTTGTCATTCACCATGTTTTCATCTTGATCGCTGAATTTCTCCAGAACTTCTTAAATGAATGAAGATCGCAATATCTCCAGATATTCACAGTGTAAACTCAATCTCTAATCTTGCTCTTCTAATAATCTTTCTATGAATTCTTGAAGAACATTTACAAGACTCTCTCTCTGTAATCTCTAAGAATGAATAATATGAAATCGCTCAAAACTCATACTCAGATTACAGACTCTGCAATATTTAAATGGATACAATACAAATAACTTCTAGCAGAGATAACTGTCTGTTGTCGTTATCGGAATGTGCGAACACCTGTAGATCATCTCAATGAAAAGTACACGGTTAGGTTGTCAAAGCAATGTATTAACAATCTCCCCCACATTTCATGGAGATGATGATCCATCAAACAAGGTGTCTATCAGAAATATCAATAATGAAAGCATTAAGCAAATAAGAACATGATAAGCAAGCACATCAAACAATATAGCAAAAATATCATCAATGTAAAACATCAAACATCAAAGACGACAATTCAGAGAGTCCATAGTCCATCACAATCCATCCAAAAACAATCATCAAAATACAGTGTCATCAGCAGAAAGTTTCAACATCCATCAGAATATTACAAAAATCATTAAAAGTCATAGTCAGAAAGTCGTTACCCAAATGTGTCAACAACCTTACCACACCATCAGATCTTCAAAATAGACACACCAGTAGGCAGCTTGTTCTCCCCCTTGATGGATCAAACAACTCCATCAAAAGAATCTTCTTCTTCATCAGCAAAGGGATTTTGCTCCTCAGAACGAGCTCCACTTGAAGAAGCCTTGCAGGTAGGAGATAGTGAGCCTGGAAGCATACTCATAATCTGAGCAATTATCCGATTGGTGGCTATTGCTTCTTGGCTAATTTTGGTCTGTTTGTCACTTAGAACAAGCAACCCAGACTTAATTTGCTATATAAGATCAGCGCCAGATGGTGGTGGTCCTTCCTTGAAGTCATTGTGCTTATCACGAAGATCAGTAGAAGGTGAATGCACATTAATCTTGATCAGATCATCATTCTTCGTTTTAATTCCATTGTGGTGTAGCAAGAGTGTTATAAGACCAGGGTATGGAAGGCTTGCAGACTTTGTGATTAATCACGAGAGTAACCTAACATTCTTTTCAGAACAAGAAGACCAAAGTTCATTAGTTCAATACCAGAATCAATGCAAAATAAAAGTTTACCCATCTCAAGAGAAGGCTGTGAAGCATTGGATGTCGGCAGAATGTTAGCACGACAAAAGTAGAATAAGCAGTGAAACTTCATGGTCAAATCTGAGACGCTGCACTTGTGTCGACCAAAGTCAAAAGCCCTCTAATTCGAGATAGTGTAAGCTATATCAGCAGGGGAATGAGGTAGATACTCCACAGGATCTCCAAGGTCGTCGTTGGGCGCAAGTTCTAACAACGAGTTGATAGCAGTAGGGGTTAGATCAATGAACTTGCCACGAATGTACATCTTATCAAACCAAGGAGAGCTTTTGTTCAGAATCTCAGGGTGCAAGTTTGCATAGAACTCCCTGACTAAAGTTGGAGAGTAGGCTTTGAAGACTCGTGCCCACTTCAGCAAATGCCTCTCTTCAAGGAATTCGTCGAACCCTATTTCAGTGTAAGTAGAATGAACAAATGTCTCTTCTGGAATAAACTTCCTGTTGACAAGATCCTTTGTGCCAAACAGCATCATCTCCTTAGAAAAGTATGTCATGTTGAACGGCTTTTGAGATTGTAAATCCCTTTTAAGCTTCTCTGGTGTCCTGCGCGGTTTAGGTCGTTTGGCCGCTGTGCCAACATCGCTTGTAGAAGTACTTCGCTTCTTCTTCTGAGTGGATCTGGTATATGGTCGTCGGACCTCTGTTTCAACTTCAGCTTGATCAGGAACCTCTGGTTCATCGTGCGACAGAATGTGATCATCTTCTTCATGAACTTTTTCCGCTCCGGGTTCAGTGGGATTAGGCAGGTTTTCTGTAGGATTCTCAGTAGGTTCTTGAGCAGGGTTTGGAGGAGGGTTTTGAGTAGGATCTCGAGGAGGAGAAGGAAACATGGTAATCAAAGGCTCAGCATTCTCAGCAAACTCAGTAATTTGGGTTTCGGAAGTGGTTTAAGTAGTGTTTTCGGGTGTAGCAACATGTTCCTCAGCAACATTCTCAGAAGGGTTTGGTGTTTCTGATGTAATGGGAGGTTTCGAGGTAGTTGGGGCTTGATTGGAAACCTTCTCGGGATGATTTGTGGAGGAAGACGAAGCCATTTCTTTGCATAAACTGAAAACTCAAACTAAGAAACTGAAATGTGGTAAACTGAAAGCCAAACAACTGATTTAAAGAGAGTAAAATGAAGACGAAGAGGCAAGAGACAGTTTCTCCCTGACGTGCGACGTGATTGATGGTGTCAGTTGTGCAGTCACCATTACTGTGAGACGACGGTTTCTTTCAACTCTATCTAGAAAGTATTTGGGCCTACAAAATCTCATGGGCTAGATCAAGTGTAAATATGTAAAAAATAAACATAAACATGATCAAATTTAACAAGAGTAACAAAGGCCCATAATAGATCTAAGTGATTCAAACCTTTCACCATCGAGTGCTTTTGTAAGGATGTCAGCACGTTGTTCTAACGTCCCAATATGTTCAATATTGCACACACTGTCTTCGACCAAGTCTTTTATGAAATGATACCTTATATCAATGTGTTTTCTGCGACTATGTAGAACATGGTTCTTTGAAATGTTGATTGCACTTGTATTGTCGCAATAAACCTTGAAATCATCCTTCTTAATCCCATAATCACTCAAAACTTGTTTCATCCACATCAACTATGAGCAGCACCAGGTTGCAGCTATGTATTCTGCTTCCGCTGTAGAAAGTGCCACTATGTTTTGTTTTCTAGAGAACCAACATACAAGGTTGTTCCCAAGATAGAAGCAGCCTCCTGTCGTCGACCGTCTGTCATCACAATAGCCAGCCCAGTCCGAATCTGTGTACCCTATCAAGTCCAAACTTGATCTTTTAGAGAACCAGATTCCTAACCCAAGAGTTCCTTTCACATATCTCATGATATGTTTAACAGTTTTCAAATGCACTTCCTTAGGATTTGCTTGAAATCTAGCACAAACTCCCGTGCTAAAAGATATGTCGGGTCTAGTGGCTGTTAAGTAAAGTAGACTGCCGATCATGCTTCTATATAATTTCTGATCCACACTTGCTCCTTGATCATCTTTTGAGAGTTTCTGTTGTTGACCTTGTGGAGTCCTAGCAACCTTGCTATCTTCCAACTTAAATCTCTTTAGCATATTATGTGCATACTTCTCCTGACTAAGAAATATTCCATCTTTCATTTGCTTTACTTGTAGTCCTAAGAAGTAAGTCAACTCTCCTAACATGCTCATTTCAAACTCTAACTGCATAGCTTTAACAAAGTTGTTTCTGAGATGTTTCTGAAACCAAACTCTACACCTAGACGAACAATCCAGTCGAGCAGACGTCGTTGAGACTCCCCCTCAACACATCTGTAGGGAACTAACCCTAATTGGAATCTTCAAAGGCACGAACGCTGTTTGTCATTCACCATGGTTTTCATCTTGATCGCTGAATTTCTCCAAAACTTCTTGAATGAATGAAGATCGCAATATCTCCACATATTCACAGTGTAAACTCAATCTCTAATCTTGCTCTTCTAATAATCTTTCTATGAATTCTTGAAGAACATTTACAAGACTCTTTCTCTGTAATCTCTAAGAATGAATAATATGAAATCGCTCAAAACTCATACTCAGATTACAGACTCTGTAATATTTAAATGAATACAATACAAATAACTTCTAGCAGAGATAACTGTCTGTCGTCGTTATCGGAATGTGCTAACACCTGTAGATCATCTCAATGAAAAGTACACGGTTAGGTTATCAAAGCAATGTATTAACAATAGTAACAGTAACAAACGAGAGTCTATATAATGCAGAACTGTTTGGTAGGTTGAGACCTAAGAGATGTGCTATTGCCTCTGAGAAAACTCTGTGGTTGGTGCGTGATTCCAAAATGAATTGTTTTTTAAAGGTTTTTATGTTTTCTTGCCTCAAATTTATCTGTTAACTTGTTCTGCAAAAGTGCAGATGTATATATAGTTTCATCAACTCAATTAAGAAATCACATTCCAAAATTGATTGCCGCCGGTTGCTTCTCAATATAGTTGATGGCTAATGAATTTTTTTATGAAATAGTGAGGTGTGAGGTGTGTACGCGTTAATCAGGTTAACTTTTTTGACATTTACTATTTGTTTGTTACAAGTCGTATACGAGTTGGAATATTTGTTTTCTCAGTTAACTTTTTTGACGCTTACATGGGATTAATTTGAGCTTTTGGGAAACCAGTGGTGAAGTTCATATTTGACTGTTTTTTTTTTAACAACTGCTATGACGTGGTAATGCAAGGTTTTGCTTTAGTTTCAGTCCGTACAATGACGCATCAATAATGAACCCATTGCAAATTCAAGTCTTGAGTCTTGACCCTGATCTAACTTATACTACAATCTATGAAATTGTTGGGGCCACAAAGAATAGCGGGCCACGGAGAAAAAATTGGGCCATAGAAGATGGGCCGAAGAAGGATTTCTAAAGAGAGTTGAGTTTGAGATCCATTGGGCCGAGGAATCAAAAGAGAACGATCCAGAGCAGAAGAAAAGACCCGAACGGAAGAAGGCTTCGGGAGGAAAAGATTTCGGCCGAAATGAGATCAAATCAGCCGATTGAAGCAAACAGTGGAGTCGGCTTAGGGGAATCGGCCGGAGAGCGGTTATTGCAGCTCTGGCTATAAATAGGGGATGTCATACACAGAATCAGAGAGATCAATCCAATCCCCAAAATCCCTTTATCAAATTTACTTCTTTGTATCTTTACTGCTTTCCTTTACTGCTTTCCTTTACAGTTTTTCCTAGATTCTAGCTTAGCTTGTAGCGGTTACTTCCAAGTCCACCGTTGTTTCTCAACAACCGGTAGTTTGGTTCTAGTTTTTCCGGTAAATTCGCCGTTGTTTCTTAACAACAGGTAGATTCTCCATTGTATTTTGTTGTCATTCGAATATTAAGGACTATTCAGTCAAGTTTGGGCGTAATTTGTCAAGTTTGGGCGCATTATCATTAATCCGGACCCGTAACCGGTTTGATCCTTTCTCCGGTAGCCTCCCTTGAGGAGAAAAAGGTCCTTTTGGCACAGCCAGACAACGGCCAGGCCAAAACAGTGGCACGCCCAGTGGGACGCGAAATGGCATTTGAACAAACAACTCCAGCGGTTAACATGGCGGCGAGGACTGATTTGCCGCCGATCCAGGAAGAGCGCGCAGCAGGAGCCGGAGAATTCCCCCCAGGTTTCCCCGGACCATCAAACTTCCACAATCAGGAGTTTTCAAACGATGATTTAACCCCGCGGTTCCGAGATCAGGTTCAATTTATGGTTGAAGCGGCGGTTACTAATTCGGTTCGCCAGATAGAAGGCAATATCTTGGCAGCAATGCCAGCTATGTTCAGAGCCGAAATAGCCAGGAATATGTATCCGATGGGAACGCAGCAAGCACCAATGGCGCAAAATCCCCCATCTACGATGCAAAATCCTCATAATTTTCAACAGCAGGCCTATCGGCCGCCAGGAGGGCACGGACCTCGGCCTTTTGTCCCTCCGCAGCAAAGGTACGATCAGCAACAGAATCAACCGCCTCAACCAGTCGTTCAACCGCCTGCTCCAGTGGTCCAACAACATTACGCACCACAGCAGCAGAATCCACCACAGCTGGTTGACAGGGAGTTAATTGCTGAGATTATTCGTACTCAGTTTGGAAATATCATCGGCCAGGAGAATAGGCCGATGTATCGGAAACCTTATCCAGACTATATTGAGGAGCAGTATCTACTGCCTAGAGGGGTAAAGGTTCCAGATTTTAACACTTTTTCTGGAGAAGTCGGCCGCTCTACAATTGAGCATATTGGCCGATTTACAGCTCAATGCACCAGAATCGCGCAAAATGATTTTCACAAGTTGATATTGTTCAGCTTATCGTTAACTGGCCCGACATTTGAGTGGTACATCAATTTTCCAGCGGGATCGGTCAATACATGGACCGAGATGGAGCGGTTATTCCAAGACCGATTCTATAATACCAGTCCTGAAGTTTCGGTAGTTGATCTGACGTCAACCAAGCAGAAGGCGTCCGAATCAGTTACTGAATTCATTGAAAGATTTTATGCAGTGAAGGCTCAGATGAAAACAATGCTGCCTGAACATGAATATATTCAAATCCTGAAGCAGAATTTGAAGTTTGCCATCAAGGATAGATTGATGGTTACAAGACCAAGGACTGTGGCTGAATTAACGGCCGAAGCTATAAGGATGGAGACTTATTTGGCAGAACAAGCGGCTTTCAAATCAAGCCGAAGTCAAAGTGGAAGATCACAACCTATCCAGTCAGCTGCTTCATTTGCCGAGTCTCTGGATAGATGTGAAGTCCAGGAAGAGTACAACACGGATGACGTTCCAGCACTAGCCGAGGTTGCGAGGGCAGAATTAATCATTAAAAAGCCTATGACTTGTCCCGCACTTCGGCCAGCCAGAGGCAAGGAGAAAGAAGGAGGGGATGAATCTCAAAGATTTTATTCTTTTGACTTGTCACAAATGGACGAAATATTCGATTATTGCCAGAAGAACGAATTGCTGGAGTTTAAAGGAAACCATCCACAGCCCACCAAGGATCAATTGGAAGCCGGATGGTGTAGATTCCATGGATCGGCTACTCATTCCACGGCGGTTTGTGGACATTTCAGGAAGCTAATTCAGAAGCATGTCGATGATGGGAAGCTGAAGTTCCCAGACAGGCTTATGGCGATCGATAAGAATCCGTTCCCTGTTGCCAACATGGTGATGGTGCATCCCGACCAGAATAGATCTGTACATGACCGATTGGGGGATCAAACATCATCTAGCAAAAGTTCTATGCACGATCGGCTTGGAGATCGGCCATCGGCTCGGAAGTCAGGTGTATGGAAACGATTAGGATCTCCGAAGGGGAGGGAGAAAGTTGCAGATGTGTTCGACCGATTGGGGAATTATGAAGTAAAGGAGTGGATCAAGCAATCGGAGAAACGTCAGGAGATCGAGATCGGGAATAAGAGCGAGAAGCCAACGTTGAAAATCATAACTAACGGATGGGATTCAGAGATGAAGTTAACAGCCGACAAGCAGAATGGAAAGACTGTGATTCAGATCACAGTCCCTGAAGAAGCTGTCAGTCCCGAAATGAAGAAGCTCAGAAGGCCACCAGCAAATACTTAGGTAGGCCGATGGGTCCAAAATTCTCCAGAAAAGAGGCATTTCGGCCAACGCCGATTTGACAATTCCGCCTGGAGGGCAGAAGAGAGAAAAGTTCCGAAAGGAAAGGGATCATATCGTACTTTCAAACGAAGAATGCAACGGCTTAAAGCAGCTGCTGCTTCTGAGCAAGAGGAGTACGATATGATGCATATGGAAGAAGACTTTCCAGACGATTGTTCGTTCTCGGAAGGAAGGATACTCAATAGAGTATTTTCTGCTCGTTTGAAGTCAGCCGAAGGGAAGGAAGAAACGAAGCCGAAAGAAGGACAGGATCGGCTAAAAAACAAAACTGGATTTCGGCCGAAAGTAATACAGCCGAAAATCGAAAACGAACAGCTGAAGGCAAAAGAAGAGTGAAAACCAGACCAGTCCGAACAAGGGAATGGAAGCCAAAAACAAATATTGTCCCGAATAGTGATACATTTTCGATCGGGCAGTTCAAGTTCGACTTCGGGTCTAGTGCAAACATGGTAGGAGTGACCGCAACAACAGAGGAGGAGTACTGGTCTGATTCCGAACCAGCCGTGGTCTTCTGCCAGAAAGAGGGAGAATATTTCGGCGATGAAGAGCCCATTGTGGATTTCTGTTTCGCCAAACTTGAAGCATTTCGGCCTGAGGCCGAAACTGAGAAAGTAGTCGAAGAAGGCTATGAGGCGTTTGTCCCAGAAGCTCAACCAAGCACGATTCTACCGCCGACTGCAAAGATGTCTCAACATGTGAGACCTTTGTATGTGAAGGGTTGGGTCAATGGGAGACCGCTCAGAAGAATGTTTATTGACGGAGGAGCAACCGTCAATATCATGCCATTGGCTACACCGACGAAGATAGGCCGTTCAAAGGAAGATTTACTCCCTACAAGGATGAAAGTATTGAGTTTTGTGGGAGCCCAAACCGCGGCCGAAGGGTGTATTTTGGTGGATGTAACGGTCGGAACGATATCGATTCCGACCATGTTCTTTGTTGTAGATGCCGAAGTCCCGTATGCGGCCCTTCTAGGCCGATGCTGGATACATACTATCTCGTTGTTTGCCATCAACGCTGCACCAGAAAGTGTGGTTCTGGAAAAAGGATGGCGCAGTTGAAGAAGTGGAAGGAGACCAACCTCCGTTTCCAATCAGCTCAGCCGGCCGAATTGATGCGGTATTATATGAAGAGCCCATACAACCATTCCTAGCAGTGGTAGGGGATCGGTACCCGCAGGTTGTCGAGTGTGATTGGACAGATTTGGGGTTTGAGGTCAGATATCAGGCCGACGAACGACCAGTTGAGGAAGAAAGTAAATGATGGGTGCACGACCGAATCAAGCGATCGAGTTCGAATCGGCCGAACTCGGAGTTTCAGACGACAAAGCAGGATGGAGCGAATTAATGGATGCAATTCCAAAACGAACACCGGATCTTAAAGCTCAAGACCCCTTGAAAATGGTCAATGTTGGTACAGATGAGCACCCGAGGGAGATCCCATTGAGTGCAAATTTAAATCAGCAGATGGCGAGCCGATTCAAGGAGGTCCTAATCGAGTTCAAGGATTGTTTCGCATGGGACTATACAGAGATGTCAGGACTGGAGCGATCGATTGTGGAGCATAGACTGCCAATCAAAGAAGGGTTCAGGCCGCATAAACAACCGGCCAGGAGGGCAGCGCCCGAAATAGTTCCAAAAATAAAAGAGGAAATAGAAAAATTGTTAGCGGCCGGGTTTGTGGCCAGCTAAATATGTAGAGTGGTTATCGAATATTGTTCCTGTAATCAAAAAGAATGGGAAGTTGAGAGTTTGTATCGATTTCAGAAATCTTAATATAGCTACTCCTAAAGATGAGTATATGATGCCTATTGTTTATTTGCTGATTGATTCGGCCGCAAAACAGGGGATGTTGTCATTCATGGATGGATATTCAGGATACAACCAAATCTTTATGGCCGAAGAAGACGTGCATAAAACTGCATTTCGGTGCCCAGGAGCCATAGGAATATACGAATGGGTAGTAATGCCATTCGGCTTGAAGAATGCAGGAACTACCTATCAAAGGGCCATGAATTATGTTTTTCATGATCTAATAGGGGAATGTGTCGAAGTCTATATCGATGATGTCATGGTCAGATCCAGAGATATGGAAAGCCACTTGGACGATTTGCGAAGGGTATTCACACGAATGAGATTACACGGAGTGAAGATGAATCCAGCTAAGTGTGCTTTTGGAGTGCAAGCAGGAAATTTTCTTGGGTTCTTGGTACACAATAAGGGCATAGAAGTTGATGCGAATAAGACCAGAGCAATCCAAGAAGCCAGGCCTCCACATGATAAGAAGAGTCTGCAAAAATTCCTTGGAAAGATCGGTTTCTTGAGGCGATTTTTGGCAAATGCGGCCGGAAAGTCGAAACCATTAACCGATTTACTAAGATTGAAGAAAGAGGAGGAATTCATATGGGGAGTTGATCAACAGAGAGCCTTTGAGCAATTGAAGCAAGCTTTGGTGAATCCACCAGTGTTGGTCCCTCCAGTTTTGGGTCGACCGCTCAAATCGTACATAGCAGCGGCCGAAGAGTCTATTGGAGCGTTGTTGTCTCAAGAAGACGATGAAGGAAGAGATCGGGCGATTTACTATCTAAGCCGAATCCTTAGGGATGCCGAATTAAGGTACTCGCCGATTCATAAATTGTGTTTAAGTCTTTATCATGCATGTCAAAAGTTGGAATATTATATTCAACCACGGCAAGTGATAGTGGTAGCTTCGGTTGATATAGTGAAAATTATGATGAACGATCCAATCAGTAGCCGAAGAATGGCCAAGTGGGCCATGAAGTTAAATGCATATGACTTTAAATATCAGCCACTTAGGGCTATGAAAGGGCAGATTGTAGCCGATTTTTTTGCCGATCATGTAATGCTCCCAGTGTCCGACGACATCGGGGATCAAGTTCGGCCGAAAGAAATAAATGAGGAAGGGATTGTATATCTACAACCATGGATAATGATGTTCGATGGTTCAAAAGCTGCTTCAGGAGTTGGAGCAGAGTTTACTCTACATACACCGGAGGGCAAGATATACAAGTATTTCGTACAGTTACCGAAGTCCTATACGAATAACCAAGCTGAATATAAGGCACTGATCTCGGGATTACGACGACTAATAGAAGAAGGAATAAGAGCTATCGTAATCAGAGGAGATTCACAAGTAGTTATTCAGCAACTGTTAGGAGATTTTTCGGTCAAAAGTTCCCAACTAATCGGATTGTACGAAGAAGCAATCGGTTTGTTAGAAGAATTCGACGAGGTATACATCGAATACATCCCAAGGGAGAAAAATGAATTAGCTAACGAACTGGCTCAACATGTGGCCAGGTATCGCCTGATGCCGATAGCGGGAAATTTGGAAATATATTTGGCCGAAACTGAAAAGGCCGAATGGATAAAAAAGATAGCACAGACGTTGGAAAATCCATCCGAAGCTAGTCCAGTCGAAAAGCAGAAGGTGATGGATTACATAGTGATAGGAGGGTTACTCTTTAAGCGAGCCATTGATGGAGTGTTACTCAGATGCGTCGGAGAAGAAGATGCTAAAAGAGTAATGGGAGAAGTTCATGAAGGAATATGCGGCGCACACCGTGCAGGAAAATCGATGAAATGGAGTATTATTCGGCTGGGATATTATTGGCCGAATATGGGAATTGATTGTGAGAAATATGCTAAAGGATGCCGCGAATGTCAGAAGCATGGGCCGATTCAAAAGTTACCGGCCGAAGAAATGCATATAATGATTAAGCCATGGCCATTTCGAGGATGGGCTATGGATATAATTGGGAAGATTCATCCTTCTTCATCGAAAAGGCATGAGTTTGTGCTAGTAGCAACGGACTATTTCACAAAGTGGGCCGAAGCTCAGGCATATGTCAGAATTTTGCAAGAAGAAGTGATCGAATTTATTAAGAGACAGTTGATATATAGATTTGGAATTCCGCAAACGATTCTGACAGATAGAGGAACTGTATTTGTGGGAGAAAAAGTCAAGGCCTTTGCGAAAGAGTATGGGATAAAGATTGTGCACTCGTCGCCATATTATCCACAAGGGAATGGACAGGCAGAGGCCACGAATAAGCAGTTGATAGGAATTATAAAGAAAATGATAGAAGATCAACCAAGAAAGTGGCATGAGAAGTTATCGGAAGCGTTGTGGGCTTATCGAAATGCCAAGACTTCAGCCACTGGATTTACACCATTTCGGCTGACTTATGGAATGGATGCAGTACTTCCAGTCGAAATAACAGTGCCGACCTTAAGGACAAGCCAAGCAGATTTAATGACGGCCGAACATATGATTGTGCGATGAAAAATGAATTATTGGAAGTTAATTCTGATCGGGTGCAAGCCTTTGAGAATTTGCAGAAAAATAAAGATATTTTGGCCGATTGGTATAATAAGCGAATCCGTATGAAACGATTTGAAGTCGGCGATTTAGTTTGGAAAGTTATATGGCCACCTAAATAGAAGAATGGCCGATTAGGTAAGTGGAGCCCCAATTGGGAGGGGCCGTTTATTGTTCAGACGAAATTACCAAATGGAGCATACATGTTAGTGGATGAAAATGGTGAGCAGATGTCAAATCCAATAAATGCAAGATATATGAAGAAATATTATCCATCAGCGTGGGATTAAACATTAAGCGAGGCGAAAAAGTAAAGATTTTATTGAATGAACGAGCATTACAAAAACGGTACTACTTCGGCCGAAAACGGCGTCGATAGTCCGAAATTACAATATACAAGGGAAACGTCCTATTCTATGCAGGCATATACAAGGGAAAGGTCCTTAAAGGATGCTCAGCCTTGTAAAAATGCCGCTAAAACTATCGGCAAAACAGAAACAGGGCACAGTTGCTTGCCCCAGAGCAGTATTGCCGATTTTAGTCCTACCACCGAACTTCTACTCTTGGATACGATAGAATGAATGGTACAACATCCCAGAGGTAGAAGTCAAACTCGGGTACAGCATCCGCACGACCTCAGACAGAAGTAGGAGGAGTGCAGCGAGGCAGTCACCCAAAAACGGTTGAAGGGGGAAGGGATTGAGGAATAACTAAGGGTAGTTATTCCCCCCATTAGAAAGTCCGACCGGATATGCAACCGCAAAGTCGAAAAGAGGAACACATTTGCATAGCCGTCGAGACCTGCATTTGGAATAATAAATAGAGATCCTCGCCCATACTAGCGTGATGAGAAGGGTGTTAGCTGAACTCGTGCCGCATGGGCGGAAAGTTTTCGTATCACGTCTGGAAATCCTTGAAGATACATGATCCAGAAACCATGGGGGCACTGGAGATAAGGGATTGAATAAAGGAGAAAGGAAAGCCATATTAAGTTGAAGAAGTGATGGATAAACATTGATAAAAGCCGGGTATTTATAGAAGAATGATAAGTACTTGGCAGAGGAAGCGGTCAATATTAAATGTTATTTATGGGAAAACGTTACACCTGATTCCCGGAAAAAGCTGCTAACATCCAGGAATCAGTAATGAAGAAGACCGAAAAAATCATGGAATGAATCAGATACGAATCATATTGCAGAAATAAAAAGATACGAATCCAAGTACATTCCGTCGGCCAATACAATCTACAAAAAAAGAAAAAAAAAGGCCCGACAACAGTTGGTGAATATAGCCGAAATTCATATTCAAAAGCAAAACATGGCGAAATTTCGGCCCATATACATAGTCAAGTAACACAAAGGAAACTAATGATCCGCGCTGTCGTCAAAATGGATATCGTCGTCCAATCCTTGGAGGGCGTCGATAGAAGGGTTAACTGCAGACATCATCAAATCCGAGCCCGCTGTCGAAGAAGGGCCAGGAACGCTGCTTGAAGAAGGACGATCGGTGGCCAAATTAGCGCCAGCATCAGATTTCCCTAAGATAAGTAAAAGAAAAGGGACGATGGAGTAAGAGGACATAAAAAGCAATCAAATGACAAAACGGGAAAAGATAGAGTACCTGCAGGGGCTTGTGAAGATGAAGGAGCATCACCCGACGGGGAAGATTCCATCTCCGACGGGTCCAAAGGAAATAAAGTTGGGGGAGAAAGAACATGAGCAACACTTTTCCCACCAAGGCTTTTAATAGCCGAATCGAGATGGCCGACTAAGGATTGAGTTTCGGCCCATTTTTCTTGGAAAGTGCCAAGTATGTAATCATTAAAACTGGACCGCATGGCAAGGTAGGCAGCATCTCGTTGAAAGTCCAAGATCATGGCTTTGGGGGCTTCGGTTAATTGACGAAGAACTTTTATCGATTGCTTTAAATCGGCCGATTTTCGTCTAGTCTGGTCCAAAGCTGATTCCAACTATCGTTCTTTTTGTTGAAGTTCGGCTATCTGCGAGCGAACTAAAGAAAGATCTTCATAATGCTTATGCTCCAGAGACTCCGTTTCAGAGATAGCATTCATTGTGGTCTGGTATTCCGTCGAGTAGTTATCAAAGATGGCTTGAGAAGAGGCCGCAGCCTCACGTTCGGCAGCAAGTTTGTTCCGCATCACCAAATGAGCTACTAGCTCTTGGTCCATAGAAAGGACAGACTTCATAATCATCTGAAGAGAACTACTCGGATTTAGGGAGACCATCTCTGCATGAAAGTGCTGTTCGAGATGAGATAGGAGGATAAGAATCGGTTTTGGATTGACAAATTCCACATCGGGTTGCCTGGCGATCAGATTGCACAACCGGGCCAAAAACTCGCCAAGATGAGTCGAGGGGTGCGATGGAAGAGAAGAATGAGGGACAGGAGAAAAGAAGTCATCCATAATACGCCGATCAGGAAGTGGAGATGAGGGAATTTGATCGGCGGAGGCATCACCAGTAACTGTGCCACCAAGAGAAGGATTGGAGGGTTCCAAAGTAGCCAAAGATGAAGACACAACAGAGTCTCCAGCAAGTTGAGGAGGATTGACCAAGGGAGAAATAACAGGATCGGTCAAAATAGGGTCTTGGGCCAATTCTACAGGAATGGCCGAAGAGGAACCAGCACGAACAACCGAATTATTATCATCAGGCGGTTTGCGTGGTTCAGTTGAGAGAGGACTCGGAGCAATAGTCAAAATCGAGGATATACTGGATACTGGTAAGGCAGAAGAAGTTCTGCCAAAAGGTGAGCGAGATGAACGCCTTCTAGTCTGAGTTGGAGGGAGAGAGCCGACAAGAGGGTCTAAAGACGAAGCGGGCCTCTTTCGACCAGGATCCGAGGTAGAAGAATGAGGAGCATCTAAAGTCAAGAAAAAAAAAGGGAGATGAGAAATGTGAAAAGGAGAAAGGAGACTCTGAAAAAAGAAAGAAATTTACCTGGATGAGAGGAAGAAGGCGAACCAAGAGTGCGCTGGGGAGTAGAATTCGGCGAAGATGAAAGGCACAAGGGAAAAGCCAGAATAGGAGAGAAACCACCGCGCCGTAAGAGTGAATTGAGATCAGCGCCGAAAAAAGTACGAGCAACGCCGTCCCACCAAGTCCGAAAACGAGAAGTAGCAAGTCCAGGACGAACATTAAATTTCACCACCTTGAAGTCAAGTAAGCGCTTATGGTACAAGGAACATTGTGCGCGGCTAGCAGAAGCAGAAAGGCGCTTATCGGCCCTGAGAGCTATTACCAAGTCTTGACCGAAGCCGAATTGACGGCTAACCAAGTGGGGATTATAAAACTCAGAGGGATAGCAGTCTTGGTGGACAGAAATGAAGAACCATTGAAAATGGGACGGGGAAGTATGCATCTATTCCACATCTGAGCAAGAGATACATGAAGGGTAGTCCCGAAAGGGGCAATGGCGATCTACCTCACCCAGTCGAATTCGGTCCTCCTATAATGATAATGGGAAAAAGACTGATTGACAGTTCGGCCCAAGAAATAATTGATCCAATGTGGGATCGATAGGGCAGGAAGGGATGACCTTAGGAGATCAGGGGCGGCAAAATAACTAGGAGAGATATCTTGAGCAGGAAATTTGGAAATATCACGGAAATGCCAAACCAGCCACAGATGAAGAAACCATAATGGACCACGGGCTTTATGGGGGAAACCCTTTTCCCAGCCCGACACTGTAGTCGTTATGCCCGCGTACAGATGAGCAAGGAAGAAATCGGCTAAAGGTATAGCAACAAGGTTAAGAATCGCCGAGGCCAGGGGTTGCGTCTCAAGGAGAACTCCTTTCGAGGGAGTACACCAAAAGAACCTCGTGAGGAAATACATCATAAAGGCCAGGGGCTCCGAAGGGTGCGGAGTAGGTGAAGCAGGATCACTCTGGTGAGTGACAATCCAATCCTTGAAAGAGTCACCAGAAGAAAAACTGGCATTTTTCTCCTTGGGAATAGACATAACACCGAGGTTCTCCCCCACGAACAGAAAGGCCTAAAAGGAGTTTCACATCCTGGATAGTGGGGGTCATCATACCCCAGTGGAAACAAAAACAGTTTACAGAAGGATTCCAGAAACAGAGGAGAGCCTGAATAGGATGGATATCCGATGGAAAAGACATAGTACTGAGAAGAATCATGCGACGAGTACAAGATTTAGCCCAGGATTCGCGGCAATGAGGTTCAAGATGACGGTACCATTCCACATAAACAGAAAAATCCGAAGGCCAACTAGCAAATGACGGGGGGAAAAGCTTAGAAGAGAAACAGGAAGAGTATAATGGTATGGAGCGATTCTCGAAGATACGAGCAGTACACTCGTCAATTTCTTCGGGAATCCCTAATGGACCAAAGGAATAGTAGCCTTCAGGAAGGAGACGCACGGCGGAGTAAGAAGCATACGTATTCTCAATCTTAAGAAGATCTGAGGAAAGAGCAGTAACGGGAGGAGGATCCATCGGAGAAGACAAACAAAGAGGAAGTTGAAAGGGCGGTTTACTACAAAGACAAAACGGGATATGTAAATAGAGTGATGATGACAGGAGCCCTCGAGGAAAAAAATAACCGCCAAAGAAAAGAAAGAGAGAGGAGTTACTTGAGCTCTTTTCCAAATGAAAAATCGCCCAAGTAAGGAGGGCATCTGTTGGGGCCACAAAGAATAGTGGGTGCCACGGAGAAAAAATTGGGCCATAGAAGATGGGCCGAAGAAGGATTTCTAAAGAGAGTTGAGTTTGAGATCCATTGAGCCGAGGAATCAAAAGAGAACGATCCAGAGCAGAAGAAAAGACCCGAACGGAAGAAGGCTTCGGGAGGAAAGATTTCGGCCGAAATGAGATCAAATCAGCCGATTGAAGCAAACAGTGGAGTCGGCTTAGGGGAATCGGCCGGAGAGCGGTTATTGCAGCTCCGGCTATAAATAGGGGATGCCATACACAGAATCAGAGAGATCAATCCAACCCCCAAAATCCCTTTATCAAATTTACTTCTTTGTATCTTTACTACTTTCCTTTACTGCTTTCCTTTACAGTTTTTCCTAGATTCTAGCTTAGCTTGTAGCGGTTACTTCCAAGTCCACCGTTGTTTTTCAACAACCGGTAGTTTGGTTCTAGTTTTTCCGGTGAATTCGCCGTTGTTTCTTAACAACAGGTAGATTCTCCATTGTATTTTGTTGCCATTCGAATATTAAGGACTATTCAGTCAAGTTTGGGCGTAATTGGTCAAGTTTGGGCGCATTATCATTAATCCGGACCCGTAACCGGTTTGATCCTTTCTCCGGTAGCCTCCCTTGAGGAGAAAAAGGTCCTTTTGGCACAGCCAGACAACGGCCAGGCCAAAACAGAAATTAAAAACCTAACTAAAAGATGAGATGGCTTCGTGATTTGGATTCGGAGGAAATGTTGCTGGTGGTTTGGTTTTTTTGCTCAATTGGCTGATGCTGGTACTTTATTGTTTGTTTCTACTTTTACTATTTTCCATTTAAATTTATTCTACTTTACTGTTTTCTAGTTTATCTTTGTCATATACTGTATATGTGTTGTATTATTGATACAACAACAATAGTATAAAACTCACCAATAAAAATTAAAGTCAAAGAATTTGAAAAGCAACATAATTTATCCCATCCCTTCGTCTTGTGTGGAAACAAATATATGCATGCATGATTAGGGTTAGCATAATCCAATTTGAAATGTGAACCCACGAATAGGAGCCACATAAAAAATTGCTCTAAAGTATGCTTCCACAACCAACAAAACATCAATCCAATTCTAAACCAAAAAAGAAAAGAAAAAGTCCAATATAACAAAAATATGAAAGATAGGAGGACTACAGACCCAAGCTCAGAGACAAAATGTAATAAACTAACACATATTTGAACAATGGAATCAAAGTTAATGTCCAGAATACAAACAAATGACAAAACCCCTTATCTCTCTCCTCATTAATTGGTCTCTGAGTGGTGAATGTCCTCAGCAAAATCTCTTGAACACATACACTGGGGAAGTGCTTAAGTCTCAGCAAAAGCTATTTCTTCATCTCATTTTTTTTGGATGAACTATTCAATTTGTATTTAAAATATTAAAATGGGATTACTTATTTTATAATTTTATATGAATATGCGTATAGAGTTTTAACAAAAAAAAAAGTGCCACAATATAAATTTATTTAAATAAATACAAAATGATAAAAAAATTAATAAATGTTATTAAATAAATAATACTCCCTTCGTTTTTTTTAAATTCCAATATTTGGTTGAGAACTACTGTTCACACAGATAATTTAACTTAAAATTTTATCATAGTTAAGCAAATTAAAATATAGCAAAGTTGTATTTTGTTAGATTCGTCTCATCGTGTAGTTTTTAAAATTGAATTTTTAGAATTTTTACTTATACCGAAGTTGAATTATTAATGATTTAAAATGTGTATTGGACTGCGTTCACTATGGGTCCGTAGCAATTTCTAAAAGACGAAGGGAGTATTATTACTTTAAAAAAATTCTTTATCACACTATTTGTATATGTAACCAAATGGAGTCCAACTATAATTTTGAAAATATCCCGTAACAACAGTTAGCTTCAGTAGTAATGTGGTTTTAACAGTTTAAGCTAAATTTATATTATTTTTGAATTTAGGCCCCTAAATTTTTAAATTATTCACTTTTACCCCATAAAGTTTTAAATTTTTATAGTTTAGTCTTCACTTCTAATTTGAGCAATTTAGTCCTCATAACATATTTATATTTTTAAAACTGAGGACCAAACTAAAAAAATTAGAAACTTTTTGGGTAAAAGTGAATAATTTAAAAGTTTATGTATCTAAAATTGAAAATTAAATATATTTAGGACTATTTCGACTAATTAAATATGAAAGTTATAGGATCACTCACCCAATTCCGCTTCAGTCAAATCTATTGATAAATCCCATTCCATTACAGATCAATTTAATTTTTTTTTTGGAAGAAGATCAATTTAATTGAGAAAAGGAACTAATAAACCCATAATTTTTTTAAAAGAAATTATTGTTTACTTTATAATAAATAATATAATATCAGTGAACAACTTTTTTGGAAAGCAATGAAGAACTCAATTAGAACATAGAAATTGAAGTTGGAGATTTCTGACATCCCACAAGTAGCAACAACAAAAGCAATGGATAAATGCAAACCCCATGAATAGTAGGCACCCACAATTGCACCAAACTATGCTCTCCACAACCAACAAAACATAAATCCATGTAGAAATACAAACTACTTTCCATTTTCTTTCTCCATGTTATTCTATTCAGCAGCAAACAGTCACAGAAATTAACAATAATGCATAAGAGACTTGAAACATATTGCCTCAATGAGTGAAGATTCTAGAAAGGAAAGGGAGACAATCAATAAGTGAAAATGGGATTCAACTATATTTGATACACTCTTTTTTCATTTTAAAATTTCAGGTTGTAAGGATAGATTACACAGTTTCAATTTTTTTCTTCACAATGTAGAAACATCAATGCAATAATTTAAAGCATAGATTACTATATGTTTAAGAATTTGATGTGAATTATGTTAGGAACATTCTTCAACTTTACACCTTATTACCACTGTGAAAGCAATTTGACTTTTATTTAAAACATAAATTTTGTCCTGATAAAAAGAAAGCCCACAAATAAAGCATTTTGATTAAAATTCTACATAACTTTCCTTGTCCTAAGATTGGAAAAAAAAAATGCCAATATAAAAACCTTTTCATCAATCTTTTTCATCTTTTTGTTTTAAGTGCTTAAAATCTTCTCGATATTTCAGGTCGTGCCTTTCAAATTCTTTAAACTCATCTTTGCAATGCCTGAGTTCACTATAATTCACAAACGTTTGAAAAGACAACACTTTTTCATTTATAGCGAGTTTAGGATTTTCCAAAACGGCAAGAAAAAACATGGACAAAAGAAATGATATAACAAGTATATATACAGATGGGAAGGGCAATGAGGGCTAGCCAGCATAAACTTTAAATTGCAAACCACTTGTCTTTTCATAGACTTCATGTGCAAGGTTTCAAGCCCTGTTAATGAAAACTAACAAATGTGATCAAAATCTAAACTAACAAATGTGATCAAAATCTGATTGCCTAACTTGTTTAAAGTTTCGCTCATGTTTCAAAGCTATTATTATAAAACTGCACCTCCAAGCATATAGTCTTCTGATTTGTTTTTCTTTGTGATATGGTGTTCCATAATTTGTTGTTATTTTTTTTTAAAAAAAATAGTATTAGGTCTAGAATTATGTTTTCATCATGCAACTTTGTTGTTCTTTTAAGTGTATATGGTGCTGTGATTTTTCTTTTGATTGTTGTGCTGTGGTCTAGAATTATGATGCTATTTTGATGTCTAATACATAGTTAAGGGGAATTACTGAATTGATTTCTATCTTTTTTGTAGGCGATTTTACTGGAGTATTGCTCGTATTCTCTGCACTGTAATAATTCATTTTTGTTATCACTTCACTTATCGAGCATTTCGATTAGTAAATATAGTTGGATATTGTATGATATATATTTATATATAAATCATTGTTTTAAAACTGCAGGCCTACATTTTGCACGGTTATAAACATAGGAAATACCCAAGGGTTCCACCCGTATCCATATTTAGCTGCAACACTCAACTATATGTTATGGATACTTTATAGTTCAAGGTGGATTCATCCTAACCATTTGATCCTGATTATAAGTTCAGTTGGGCTTGCAGTGAACGTTCTTTACCTGATTGTGTTTCTTGTCTTTACCCATAGGCAAAGATACCGGGTAATCAATCGCTCACCTTATTATTATTTATTTTTTTTGTAAAAGAATAAAGAACAAAAATTATTACATACTAACAAAACCTTTTATATCATTGTAGTATATAATTGTTGGTGTTCTTGCCGTGGAATGTTGTTTGGCTGGAATGATCATAGGGCTCACTGTGAACAAAATGGCCACGACAAAAGCCACAGTTGTGGGGATTTTGTGCCTCATAACTGGCATTCTTATGTATGCTGCTCCGTTATCAATCATGGTAAGTGTTAATTATCAGTATTTGTTTTTATAGAAACTGTAGGGTTTGATAGATTTTTACTTATTTATAATTTTTAGAATCCATTTATATCTATAAAGAATTAAAATCCATACACTTTTGAATTACTATAAAATTTTTGTAACTTTTTAAAATACGTATCGAATACCTCTAGATTTTTAAAGACTTTTTCAAATATGTATTGAATACCTCCAAAAAAAATCTTAGAGTCTGGATTGAATGTACCCTCCTTGATTGCTTCTCAATTCTAATGTAATTACTCAATTTTGACAGTGTAAAGTGTGCAGCACAAAAAGTACTGATTTTTTGCCATTCTGGCCTAGCATATTGGGTTTTATTAACTCAATTGTCTGGACCATTTATGCATTACTTGGAAAGATTGATATTTTTATTGCTGTAAGTCTTCATTTACTTTATTATTACTATTACTTACGTTTTTTTATTATTTAATTATTTACTAATCCAATTATTTATTGTTATTATAGTTATCAAGTGGAGCAGGAATCTTATTCGGGTTTGTGTAGCTTAGTGCACACATTTTGTTTCACCCTACCCCAAACCAAAATGTGGCAGCTGACCCAACACACCAAAATGTGGCAACCGACCCTGAAAATCAAAATGTGGTAGCTGACCTAGCTGACCAAAATGTGGCAGCTGATCCAGCAGATCAAAATTCAGAAAATGCTGGATGATGAACAGGTTCATTTCCATCTTATTTCTTATTACAAGCATTTCTTATTTCTTCACGTGTCTTCTGGTGTTAATTAATGCTACCAACTCATGAAGAGTTATGTGATCTTTATTAACTGTATAGTGTTGAGTAGCGACTTTGAGTATAAGATGCCAATGTTGTATAGTAGTTGTGGGTTTAGGAATTGTGAATTGTTTGGTCAAATATACATGATGAGTGAGAAATGTTTTTAAGTGTAGTTTGAGGACTTGTAAACCTTTGAATTTTGATCTATTAAGTTAAAAAGAAATGCAAATAGTCTAGCTTGAGAATAAATGGAACATGTTGGTTTTGGATTAATTTGTGTGTTGTAAGTCACAGTAAAACTTTATTTTTACTGAAAAGTTTGTGCTAGCCTATCAATTGATCTATTTAACAATTTGCTCTATTGGTTTTATAGATACCTGGAAGGTGCAGATCACTCTTCAACGAAAAAACACAAGAAATTGGATACGGAAATCCGAGATGTGAAGGAGGCATTTTAGAGAGGGAAATGAATTTGGGGAACACTTGACATGGATGGCCCATACTTCTTATCTTTTTCTTTGATTAGGATTTTCGTGATTCGACTTTGTTGTTTGATTTGATCATCCATAATGAATTAATGATCCATGGCAACACTCAAATGTTAAAAGAAATGAAATAGGTAGAGATTGGAAGTTTCCATGCTTATGTTGATTGTTAAAAAAAGAACTGAATGCATCTGGTAATATTTTGTTTTTTTCCATTTATATTGACAAAAAGTTCCCATTCACAAAATTGCCCAAGGACAAGTTACACTATTTATATAATGAGGATTTAAAAGTGTAGAACAGATGTTGCCTCTTTCATTCAGTGACCAATCTCAAAAGCAATCCCAGGGAGAAATCCCAGCTTCTCGACGGAATTGAAAAGCTTTATTCCGAGGCGTTGTGGCGTGCGAGCTTTTCTCGGGAAAGAGGAACAATTTTCACAGAGGCGTCCAAATTGGAGGTCTGGGTGGGGGCGCCGTGCGAAATGGAGGCTGGAGCTTATGCGTATCGGGAAGAATGGTTTAGGGTATTCGAACATAGGGAAGAAGGGAGTCGGGAAGAAGGAAGAAGGGATGGGTGATTTGGAGTTGGGTTCAAGCTCTAGACCCATAATCACAATGCACTTTAGGGTCGGGTTGACTATTTTATTGGCATATTTTAATACTCCTTACTCCTTAGAATAGAATAGGTGGCCATTAATTAGGTCACCTATTCAATTTATAATATGTTTTTTTGTTATTATATGTGAGGCTAAATGGGTCAATCCGTGCTCCTCTGTCCGGAAGCTGGCCATTAATTAGGTCTCATCAATTGAATATTGGTTAATAGTTAATAGTACTATTGTTTAATCAACTAGTAAGTAATCATTTGTGTGATTTGGGCTCCCACACACCTTTGCCGACACATGAGTGTCCCTGTTTACAAAAAAAAAAACTAATAAGTTATCCGTTGAGACTCGACGGATATAATTATATATTTTATATAACATATATACTTATATATTATAAAGTAATAATAAAGTATATTTTGAATAATAAAAAAAGGTGTAATAATTTTATATATATTCGAAAGAGAATATATATGATAATATAATTTAATTATTTTTAAAATTAACCAAGAAATCATATCATATCGTCTTCTTTAAGTTACCCTTTCTTTCTTTTTTTTTTTTTGAGAAAAAAACTTGTTATACCTTTCAAAACCAAAAGTTGGAGTACATCATTACAAATAAGAAGCCAAAACGCAACAGCAAACTAAAAGCATCATGCTCTGGAACAATAAAGTGACAAACCGCATCGGTGATCGCCAGTGTTCTCCAAAGTCCAATCCAATCACATGTTACAGAATAAGAGCAAAGCAGCATCGACGTAGTGCAACATCAGCAGCTATCGAATCAAGGACAACCAACCCACAATTTGGTGAAGGCCTGTGTAGGGCAAACCAGGACCGCATCCTTTTGGAAGAAATCCAGGGAATGTGTTTTCGGATGAGCTTTCGTAAGGCTGCTTGTGGACATGAAACAGGAACTCTAAAACATCCTTTTGACCATCCCTTAGCGCATATCGGCTCACGCGCAAAACAGTCTCCTAAGCTTGCTTTAGGTTTACATCTCCCCTGCAAAATACTCAAATCCAGCGCAAAGAAAACATAGGGGTATTGGAAGGGTTAGGGAAGGTCTCAGGTGGTTACCCTTTCTTTCTTTCTTTTGGGAATCAACTCATTCCTAAATTCACTCCAAATTGCACATACATTTTGGCAATTGTTGGTGAGTATTTGCTTTCAAATTTGTTTGAACTATCTACTTTGGTCATGCAAAGCTCGTTTTAAGATTTTGTTGAGTTTGGAGGAAGAAATTTGCATATGCGGATATTTGCTAAGGAGTTGGTTTATTGTGTGATTTAACTGAGAATATTTCTTCTATCCACTCAATCAACACATTACTATGTGTATCTCAATTTATTTTGATTTTATAAATAATATTATTAATATTATTATTATTATTATTATTATTGTTATTATTTTATCTTTTAAGGTTTTGATAAAGATTTGCAATTCCATTTATTCAAATTATATGCTCCACGAAAAAAAAATTATATGCTGCGCAAAAAGAAAATTATTCAAATTATATATTCATACAATCTAAACAAATCTATTAAAAATCGATCCAAATATATGGAGTATACATTAGTATAAACTTTGTTATATAAATTTACTAGTTCAATTATTCAAAACATCCCAAGAATTCTGAGATTTATTTGTAAAATAGTAATAAATTTATCGGTGGGTTCGGAAATACCCGAGAATCGAATCAGAAAAATTGGATGCGGAACTGACCCGTTGCCATCGCTAAGGACGGCAATGGGTCTACGTCAGACCCGGAGCCGAACCAGGAAGCGATCCAAACCCGACACAATTCCATCCGCATTTACCCGAAAACGGACCAAATACAAATAAATTGGGACAACACAATTATCATACTATATCATATATATATATAGAAATATAGAAATAGAAATAAAAATAAAACAATCTAATGTTCATTTTTTTTGGCCGATTTTTCAATAAAATATAAATAATTGGGGATACAAATATAGATTACAAATCTAATTATTCAAAAACTTAAAAATCTAATCTAACAAGAACTTTTAATTGGATACTTTTATGTGCAGTCTGCACTATAAATACTTGATTATACCTACCGGCTTCTTCCCCTCTTCATTGATTTCATTCCGATTTCCCTCGAGCCAACGTACAGCTTCGATTTCTTTGCTGCCGACTTATTATGCGAATCATGCAAATTCCGATCCAAGACTATTTGGTGTTTGTAGGTACAATTAATTATATATTGTGATGTGTTTTGTTTATTTTATTTTTCATGGATGATCTAGTTGTTATTAATTAATTCAGTTATCATTTGTTTTTACTTAACAGACTATACAGGGAAAAACAATGGCTTCCCCTACGCTCTCTCTTGATCCTCCCCCTGACTCGTCCCCCTTGCCTGCTCCGGTGTCAACCCATTTGCCAGAATCCCCCTCTTCCTTCTGTGATGTAGTTAAGGGTGTGCCGGCTCCTGAGTCTTCCCCTCCCCCTCACATTGCTGCGGCGGAACTTCTCAATAATAAGTTGGCTTCGATTGACTGTTCAGGCTCGCATGCACGCTGCCCTAAGGTTCGGTTCGCTGATTCTGTGTTGCAGTCGTTTTATGCCCCTTGGTTAGATACGTTGGTGTTAAAACCACTTGGTATCAAAGTTGGTTATCTTGCCATGAAAGAACGCATGACTCGTGCATGGAAGTTAGCCGGGGAATTTGAAATTTTGGACATCGGGCATGGTGTCTTTTACGCAAATTTGCCATGCCAGAAGATAGAGAGAAAGTTCTCACGCACGGACCGTGGACCATCTTCGAGCATTGCATAGCGGTTATGAGGTGGCACAAGGGGTTCAACCCGGCTTCTTCTACTGTCACCACTATCCAGGCATGGGTCAGATTCCCTGAATTACCACATGTTTATTACAATGAGCATGGGTTGAGTGTTATTGCTTCTGCCGTTGGGGTTCCGCTTAAATTCGATAAGAACACTCTATCGATTCATCGTGGCCGATATGCAAGGGCTTGTGTTGAGATTGATCTCACAAAACCCTTGGTTGGTAAAGTCGACGTTGAAGGTGAAATTATTCAAGTTTCATATGAAGGTCTCCATCAACTTTGCATGAACTGTGCCAAATTCGGTCACTTCCAGGATGCATGCCCGAGTAAGGTTCTCTCTGGTAAAACAAAGGGAGATCCCCGCCCCTCTGAAAATGCTAACGATGGGAAGGGTGATGCGGCTACAGGTGGTGATGCCGCCGGGAAAGGTAAGGAAACGGTCAATCCTCTGGAGTTGAGGGTTACTACTTCGGTGGGGGTTGAGGAAGGTGGTTCTACTGGTAACTGTATCTCTGTGAACGTGGAGTGTGATGATGATTACGTGGGTGATTGGATGGTGGTACAACGTAGGAAGCCAAGGAAAAAAGGAGTTCAGGGTACTAGGTTGCCTGCTACTGGGCCTAAGTTGCCGGATCCATCGATCTCTTCTCCATCGGACTCTGGGGCCATGAAAGGGACTATTATTGGGCCTGTTGATTCTTTGCCAAAAATAGATGGGCCCTTACCCACAGAATTTCATGCTGGGCCAGCCCAAGTGGGCACATCCAGGGCCAAAAAATATTTTATGGGAAATAAAAGAGTGCGGGTTGAACCTCATCTTCACTTCCCCCAAATTGGAAAGCTGTTGAACACTCCGGGGAATGTTGCTGCTCAGCGAGCGGATGGGGAGCCTCCAGCTTCGCAGCCACCGGGACCGGAGAAGGATAACGCTATGGATTTCTCGACGGCAGATCCTACGGGAGATGCGAGTGCAGGGTCGGATTTGGTTATGGCAGATCGATCGGAACAGGATGTTGTTCCGGCTAGTCAGTGTTAAGAGGATGGCCGTTGTGACTGGTACGGTGTCGGCTCTCCCCTATTTATTATATTTATGTCTAAATTTCAAGATTTCACCATTTTTTCTTGGAATGCACGGGGTTTTTTGAGTACTGCTTCTCATCGGACTTTCTCGGATTATATTCATCGACATCGGCCCTCGATGGTCATTTTGTTGGAGCCCCAAGGGGGATTTGATCGTGTGCGAAATTTTGTTTTCCAGCTTGGTTATTTTCCGATCAGCATTCAGGAGTCTGTTGGGCGTGCTGGCGGAATTTGGGTCTTAGGCCGTTCTGGCCTCTCCCTTATTTTTGATGAATTTGAGCGCTCAGCTAGATTCTTGACTGTCTCTATCCGCTCTGGTAATGTCCTTTGGTTCTGCACTGCGGCTTATGCCTTTCCTAGCTTTCAACGGCGTCAGCAAGGGTGGTCGTACCTTGTTGAGCTCGCTTCTCGCATTGATGCTCCTTGGTTATTGGTTGGAGACTGGAACGAAGTGCTTCTTCCCTCAGAGGTAATAGGTGGTGCCTTCATCCAAACCCGTGCTGATCTCTTCCGAGACTGCATTTTGTCATGCTGTCTATTTCATGTCCGCACAGAAGGTTCTATTTTCACTTGGTACCGCCACGCCTTGCACTCCCAATTCATCAAGAAACGTTTGGACAGGGCGCTTGCAAGTCTTGCTTGGATTGATCTTTTTCCCAATGGCCATGTCCGAGTTCTTCCGCGGGTTGGATCGGATCATGCTCCCCTTCTTGTTCATTGTGGTGTGGCTTGTCCTTCACTGTCTCGTCGGACATTTCGCTGGGAGGCGATCTGGGGCCATAATCCTTCCTATCAACAATTTGTGAAGGATGTCTGGACGGATCCTTCTGGACCAATCTCTTCCCGCTTGGAGCGTATGAGGGATGTCTCCCTTCAACACTGTCAAGATGACATCCGGAAGCTTCGTAACAGGAAGAAGAAATTACTTCGAAGGTTAGCCGGGTTAGATCGGGCTATGCAAATTGTGGACTCACAGCGTCTTATTTTGCTGGAACGTCGCCTGCAAAAGGAATTGGAGGATCTGCTTGCTCGTGAGGAGACCTTTTGGTTTCAGCGAGCACGTGATAACTGCATCCGGATGGGGGATAGGAATACCCAGTATTTCCACGCCCAAGCTAAATTTCATCATCATAGGAGTAAAATTCATGGACTTCTTTCGGATGATGGAACATGGTGTAGTGATCCGACACAACTTAAGCAGATGGTCCGGGCATTTTATTTGGACTTGTTTGCCGATTCTGGTCAGGCTCCCGTGGCTGGCCACTTGGCCCCTCTTCGGCCAATCTCTGATGATGATGGGCAGGTGTCCGCTGGAGAGGTTGCTCGAGAGGAAGTCAATCAGGCCTTGGCGCAATGTAAACCTTTATCGGCACCGGGTCCGGACGGATTTCCAACACTGTTTTATAAGGAATATTGGGACATTCTTGGTGATGATATCATAGCTGTGGTTCGTAATGCCCTGGCCACCGGATCTTTTGAGCCTACTCTTGCCAGAGCATACATTTGCCTAATTCCAAAGGTAGATGTTCCGTGTAATATTCGACAGTTCCGACCGATCACTCTTTGTAACGTCCTCTACAAGTTTATCAGTAAGGTCCTTGTTAATAGACTTCGTCCGGTCTTGGCTAATTACATCTCACCTCTCCAATCGGCATTCTTGCCTGGGAGGGGCACAGTGGATAATGCCATTGTGCTACAGGAATTGATTTATTCTATCTCCAGGCCTCAGTCCCGGATTCAGGCTATCATTGCTAAAATAGATCTGCAGAAGGCGTATGACAGCGTACGATGGCCATTTCTGGATGAATGTATTCGACAGATGAACATTCCGGATTCTTTAAGACGCATAATTATGCAGTGTGTTACCTCTCCAACTTATTCGATCCTCTAGAATGGGGAGCCCTTGGAGGAGTTTCGGCCATAAAGAGGTCTTCGTCAGGGTGATCCACTCTCACCTTACTTGTTCAATATAGTTATGGAACGATTATCGGTCAACATTCAAATGGAGGTGGAATCTGGGAATTGGAGGCCGCTATATTTGTCTGCTGGCGGGAGCGGTATTTCGCACCTTTTATTCGCTGACGACTTAATTCTATGTTTTCAGGGAGATGAGTCCAGCATAATGTCTTTCGCCAACACCCTTGCTTTTTTTGCTTCGGCTTCAGGATTAAGGGTCAATGCCTCTAAATCTATGGCATTTGCTTCCGCCAATATTACACAGCATGATAAGGACTTATTTACTCAGGCTACCTCGATTCCCTTTAAGGATGAATTAGGCAAGTACCTTGGTTTCCCGATACATCATGGGCGAGTTAGGGCCTCGTCCTATAATTATATTCTGGAGAGAATGGATCGGCGTATATCAAGTTGGGCCATGAGATTACTGAATAAGGCGGGCCGGATCACCTTGGCGCGCCATATACTTTGTTCTATACCTACGTATCCTATGCAAATCGGTTGGGTTCCTCAGTCTGTTTGTAACCTGATTGATAAACGCGTCCGTACGCTGGTCTGGAAAGATCGTTCTGGTAAGGGTTTAAACCTTGTTCGATGGGATTCAATTGCCATGCCCAAGAAGTATGGGGGTTTGGGTCTGCGTAAGGCTCGGCTAGCTAACACTGCCTTGTTGGGTAAGTTGGCTGATGACCTTATTCAGCGCCGTCCTAAACTTTGGGTTCAGGAGTTTCTGCAGAAATATTGTCCTGGCGGGTTGATGTCGGATCTGCTGCCACGTGTTGGATCTTTCACCTGGAGAAGTTTATGCAAGGCTTTTTCGCAGATGAAAGGAGGATATTCCTTCAGAGTTGGGAACAGATCCAGCTCTCTATGGTCTGCCCCCTGGCTTGGTGATAGGTCGTTGGGGCCCCAAGTTTCGTTTGTAGCTGTACAGGACCTTGACCTTCGGATATCGGATATTATGGATGGCCACCGCTGGAGGCTGTCTCATTTGTATACTATTATACCGAGCCACCTCCTTGATGACATCACTAGTCGGCCTCCGCCCCGCTTGCATCCACGATGTCTCGATGGTTGGCAGTGGAAGGGGTCTCTTGATGGCATGTATACGGCCAGAGCAGGGTATATGTTTTTAAGTAAAGCTGATCCTAATGTGAAGGGCTGGACATGGCTGTGGTCTTCTTCCTTTCCGGAGAAGGTATGTCTCTTACTATGGTGTCTTAGTCATATGGCTCTACCTTGCAACTCTCTTCGGTTTCACAGGAACTTGGCATCGTCCCCACTTTTCTGTATTTGTGGGACAGAGGAAGAATCTTGGTTTCATGCTCTCTTTTTTTGTCCTTGGGTCTCTTGTGCTTGGTTGGCGGTTGGGATCAACATCCCCCTGGATTTGGATACCTTACACAGGAATGAGGTGCGGTTTTGGTTATATGGCATGTTCCGGCAGTTTGGTTTTACTTTCATTGCGGCTGTTTGGGTTTTTTGGATTGAACGAAATTTGAGAGTTTTCAAAGGTCTGTCCTCCAACTTGCCACAACTCCAGCGTCGGGTCAATCATCTGCAGGAAGCCTTGTCTGCTGCCCGGCCTCCGCCTCGTCAGGGGCTGCTGCAACCGAGGTTGGTTTGTTGGAATATGGGGGACTGGTACGGTGTATTCATTCACTCGGATGGTTCTTATTTGGTTGATAGAGGTCGTGCGGGCTTCGGGGCGGTGTTGAGGGATGCTGCAGGTGCATGGCTTGGAGGGGTTTCTGGCTTCTTGGGGGAAGGCTCGGTATTACAAGCAGAATTAATGGGGATTTTGGAGGGGCTGCTTCTGGCAAAAAGCATGGGCATATTGGATGTAATGTGCAAGTGCGACTCAATGCATGCGTTGAGACTTTTGCAATCGCCTACGTCCAGTGGTCATTGGTTGTATTCCATTGTGGCTCAGATTCAGGATGTACGGGGATTCTTTAATACGTGTCGATTTGAGCATATTCTGCGGGAGGGGAACATGGTAGCTGATGGTCTAGCCCGGTTGGGAGCGGATAGTGAACTCTTCTACACCACCTGGGCTTTTCCCCGGATTGCCTAACTCCGCTTCTGGCAGCGGATGCGTTAGGCACTTGGTTTCCTAGGCTATAATCTTCTTATTGCCTGGCCTAGCATTTAGTTTGTTGTCTTCGTTGCTTGCTGTTATTTTGTTTTCTTTTTGTTGATTTCTTTCCTAACCCTCTCGGGCTGTAAGCAAAAAAAAAAAAAAAAAATTAATTCAGTTATCACGTCTCATTCTCATATTACTATTAAAAACTTGCTCATAAAGAGACAATATTAAGAAAGTTTGAGAACGAATGAATCCACTAATTAATTGTATTGAGACAATTTGATCACCGGGAACTGTTGCTCCCAACATTTTTAGAATTTGATAAATTGGTAAATTGGGGTTGGTAAGTTGTCACATGAGATCTATTGTTTCACATATATGCGAATTCTATATTTTTCTTTTTTTTTTATTTTTATTTTTTATTTTTCCGTAGGGAATGTCACTACATTAGTTCTCTTTTTCTCCCCGTGGTAATATTTCTTCATTCTCTTTATCTCTTCAATTATAATACATTAATTTCATAATTATAGTTGGATATTGTATGTATGGCATAAATTATGCTGAACCTTTCTTTTGAAATTTTAGCCCAACATTTTGGAGGATTATGAAAAAGAAAGACACGGAGGAGTTTCACCCATATCCTTACTTGGCCACTGTAATCAATTGCGTGATGTGGATATTCTATGGCTTACCATTTGTTCATCCACATAGCACTCTTGTGATCATAATCAACTCTGTTGGCCTCTTTTTGCATACCTGTTATCTTTTTATATTTTTTTTATTATACATGCCTACAGTATCGGTGGCACATTCTCATTATCATTTATATCGCCAACATGTTGTTGTGCCCCATCATTGGGATCATATTGGCTTTAGCCAAAACGCATGCGAAAAGGTCCTTGGTTATGGAGATTTTCTGCATTATATTTGGAATCATTATGTATGGTTCCCCTTTATCTATTATTGTAAGTGCCAACTGCTCACTCATATATATATATGAATGTTGTTTTAAATAATCAAATACTATATCCATTCTAATGCCCGTGGCTATCTCAATTCACAGGGACACATAATCAAAACAAAGAGTGTTGAATTCTTGCCCTTCTGGCTTTGCCTAGCTGGTTTCTGCAATAGTATTATTGGGGCTGCTTCTGCTTTTCTTGTGTTGAACCCTTACCTTTCTGTAAGTCTATTTCACACATTCACTGTTGTTTTTATCTCATTCATTATTTACTTGTTTTAACGTGTGAACTACAATAGTATAATGTTTAAATTGTCATTGTAGATCTTACATGGAGTTGGAGCAATATTGGGCCTCATCCAACTATATACATATTCATATTTCTCTTACCTGGAAAAGGTTGCAGACCAAAACGACACCAAGCTAGTGGAGTTCTAGAACACATGTATATAATGCATATTTAGCTTCTCACCTTCTGGACATGAAGGGGGTATATAGTAATAAACTATTAGTTGTTAGTTGTTTTATGTAAAAAAAAAAAACCCATAATTATGGTATTTATCCCATATTATATTATTCTTATGATTTAAATTGGATATATATATAATAAATATGGGGTTGGTGATTTACCCTGGTGGTCAAGTCATCCGTCTCCCAACCATAGGTCTGGGGTTCGATCCCCACCAGGCCCCCTATCTCTCCATTTTATCCCCTTTGTAATTTGTGTGGTTTGGGCTTCCACGACTTTCCTAGCATATATAGGCTATTCTACAAAAAAAATTAGTTAAAATTTCCAACAAAAGAAATCGGGTAATCAATTAATTACTTTACTTTTTTTAAAAAAAAATATTTTTACTATATACTAACAAAACTTTATCATTGTAGTTTATAATTGCTGGCCTCTTTGTGATAGAACTTTGTTTGGTTTCAATTGTTATGGTCTTGACACTGAAATTATGCATAACAACCTCGGAAAAAGATAAGTTTGTGGGGATTTGGTGCTCTCACAAATGGCATTGTTATGTACTCCGCTCCTTTCTCCATCATGGTAAATTTAAATTTTCAATACTTGCTTTTATAGAATTAACATTTAGCTTGTGTGTCTATATTTCTAATGGAATAATTTTGACGGTGGAGAGTCTACACTACACAGAGTTGAATTTTTGCCATTCTAGCATAGTCTACTCGGTTTTCTTAACTCAAGTGTATGGACCACCTATGCTTGTTTAGGAAAGATTGATCTCTGCATTTTTGTAAGTCTTTCTTTCTTTTATTATTACTATTATTTTTGTTCATTTATTATCTACTTATTTATTAATCAAATTGTTTATTTCATTGTAGATTTCCAGTGCAGTTGGAACAGTATTTGGGATCATACAACTCTCTCTATATATCTACTACACTTGGCTCATCTCGGGCCCCCGCCTTAGCTCTGACCAAATTGTAGATGAAAAATGAAGACCAAAATGCACATGGAAATGAAGATGAAAATGTTGCTGGAAATGAAGAACAAAATATAGCTGTAAATGAAGAAAATTGTGACGAGATGCAACACCAGGCGGCATAGCTTTGATGTATATCTTATGTGCAACTTTAAAGTATATTTTCCTAATAGAAGCTAAAAAGGATTTCATTACAAACCATACAAGAATTTACGAGCTTCAGATGCTTTGAATTTCAACTTTTGTACTGTATAACATCTTTCAGAAAATAACTCTTTTGTCTCAATTCTTTCACAACTTTTGCCTGTTTAGCTCTCTTCCCGAAAACAGAAGCCATAGCATCTAAGGCGTTACTCTTTCCATTTCTATTAGGAATTAGGAACAAGCACCGCTGCTGACAAGAAGCTCTAAACACAAAATATAAATCCCCAAATTTACAACAAATAGTAAAAAATTTAAATTAACGTTAAAAGTAGAAATTTTAGAAACGGTCAAAATATTTCTATAGGCCAGAAAATGAATGGGAAAACTAAGGCCCTATACCCATAGACAAAATATTATAAGAGTCAAAGCCCCTCCATTTCAAACATTGTATTTTAGGCTCTATGTAATAACCTGGTAAATCACATACCAAGAACTTGGTAAAACACATACCAATACAATGGTAAAACACTACCAATAACCTGGAAAATGCCATAAGGTAATCGTGGTAAAGCACATACTAAAAACTTTGTAAAGCACATATGATATATGTGGAATAACTTGGTAAACACCATAAGATATTTGTGGTAAAGTGCATACCAATAACTTGGTAAACACCATAAGATATTTGTGGTAAAGTGCATACCAATAACTTGGTAAACACCATAAAATAATTGTAGTAAAGCACATACCAAGACTTGGTAAATACCATATGTTGTATGTTGAATAACTTGGTAAACACCATAAGATATTTGTGGTAAAACACATATAAAAAACTTGGTAAATATCATATTGTATCTGTGGTAAACCATACTGGTATAGTGTGCTAAACCACGTACCAATAACTTGGTAAGTACTAATATATGGTAGTTATGGTAAAGCGCATACTATACAGTGATAAACCACATATCATTAACCTAGTAAATACCATATAATATCTAGGTAAGGCACATACAAATGACGTGGTAAACCAAGTCAAATATGTGATGAGTCATCCCAATGGAGAACGATCCTCTGGAAATATAAAAAATAAGGCTTTCTTCATTTTTTTATATATAGGGGGGCGTTAAGGTTCCAGGTCATTCACCAAGGCACAGCCGGGTAAGGGTTCAATATAGCTCGACCGATAGGGTGAGGAGAGGACTCAAGGCCATAAGGAGTGAGAGTACAAAGTGTAATAAAATTGGAATGGAGCCAAAAAAAAATGGAATGATTTTTACAAAGGGCATGGGCTTGAGGGTAACGCCTGTATAGTACCGTGATTTACCATAATTTAAGTAGTCCAATATTTTAATTATAATATTTCAAATTTAAGTGTAATAACTTATAATAATAATAATAATAATAATAATATAATAATAATAATAATAATAATAATAATAATAATAATAATAATAATAATTTATTTTTACATTATAAATTTATTCAATATTTTTTTGTACTCTTTTTGGACTACTTTATTTGTATTGAATAAATTAAATTGTTTAGTTATTCTATAGTAAATTATATTTACTTCATCTGAATTCTTAGTCTCTTTGTAAATCATTTATTTTATTGTTATGGATTTTGATGTTCAATAAATGTGTGTATGAATATCTATTATTAATGTTTTTTTCATCTATCAAACATAGCCTTTAATTCTTACTTGAACAAATTTTATTTGTTTCATTTGTTCAGACAAATTTGGGCAGATAATATTAGTACTTCAAGGTTATTTTATTTCAATTATATTAGTACTTCAAGGTTATTTTATTTCAATTGTTTGTCCATCCTTAATGCATTTGGTTATTTTGTACTATTTAGAATAGAAAATTTATACATAAATATTTTGTCTATACATTCCCGCCCATTGGGTGGGGTAATACTATTGTTGATTTATAACGGGAATATATAAAATGATAAGAAAAAGTTGAAAGTCATTTGATAGGCATGAGTGATGCGTAGGTAGGAGGCTGGATTCGGATCTGTTGGAAAACATTTTATCTCTATTATGAAGTACTTCCTCGGTTTTTCAATATTTGCTACGGACCCACACAACACGCAATTCAATGCACATTTTAAACCATCGATAACTCATGTTCGGTACAAATAAAAATTTTAAAAGTTTGATATTTAAAAACTACATGACGAGACGAATCTAATAAGATCTCATTTGGCTATATATTTAACTTGTATAACTATGATAAAACTTTAAGTGAAAGTTTGTGTGTAAATAATACCACATTACTTAATGTAAACATCATAACGAGATGGATGAAGTACTACCTCCGTTTTTGTGATTTTGCAACATTTCAATTTTTGACACTATTCATTGTTTAACTTTGATTCAAATTTTTACATAGCTATACAAGTGAAAACATAGTCAAGTGAGATATTGTTGGATTCGTCTTATCTTGTAGTTTTAGAATATCCACTTTTTATAATTTTTACATATACATAATTTAAGTTATCAATCATTGAAGATGTGCATTGAATTGCGTGCAATGGGGGGAACGTTGCACTTTCAAGAGAACAGAGGTACTATTATATTACATCACATACAAGACCCGTCCTAACATTACAGGTGCCTAGGCAAAATAAAATCATAAGTTCCAATTGAAGGTGCCTAGGCAAAATAAAATCATAAGTTCCAATTGAATCTAGAGAAATAGTATAAAATATAAATATTTTTCAAAAATAAAAATTTATCGATATAAATAATTTTTTCTTAGGCCTTCTCCAACCCACCATGCAATTTGCATATTTGCAGGTGGGGCTCCAACACACCCTTCAAAAATGGGGAGAGCACCGTTCATCCCTGCATTTCTCCTCTTTTTTTTTCCTGTTTTTTTAGTTAATAATAAAAACAAATATAATATTAGTATTTTTTATAAAAATGCTAATAAATATTATCTATAAATTTTAAAAGGATTTATAAAATAGATTATATAGGGAATATTCCTTAATCCTGTAAAAATAGAGGATTGAGTTGGAGATGAAATTACTGTAGCTATTCTGCAAAAGTAGAGATTTGTACTGTAATTCCTGCAAAAAATAGAAAATCACTATATACGGTTTTCTATATAGTGAAAATCACCAATTGGTTAGTGTTTAGGGTTTAGGATTTTAACCATATAAGGTAGTACTACTGCTAAAAATTAATGTGGCTCTTCATACGGATTTCTTTCCACCATATGAATTTTGTTTGTTGGTATTAGACCACTATATACTACTATCCACTATATACTGGGTATCCCAAGCCCACAAGACCAATTAATTTATTTTGTGTGATATCTAGTACTATGTATATATCGGGTCCCTGATACAGAGCAACTGCCATGAAAGTAGTGGTGATTAATGAGTAGAACTATTCAAACTCAACTATAGACTCGGCTCAGAAAAACTCGATTCGTGTTCGAAAAATTTGAGTCGAGTCGAGCGGAGTATCAAGTACTTGACTTATTTTTTCAATAATTTTTTTATAAAATTTTAAAAAGGAAAATGCAAAAAAATAAAATAAAATACTCGATGAGCTCGAGTACTCGACCCGACTCGAGCTCGAGAACGGAAAAAATAAAAATAAATAAATAATCGAGCTCGAGTAGCTCGACTAATCGACTCGATTGATTAAAAGAAAAATACTCGAGTTACTCGAACTCAGGTCGAGTCGAGCTCGAGCTCGGCTACTCGAGTCGAGCTCGAGTAGCTCAAAAATGCTGTCAAGTCCAGCTCGAGTACCCCACTACTCGAGCTCGACTCGACTCGATATCACCCCTAATTGAAAGGCCAACCCACTACAAAAATGATGTCTCCAACCAATCTGCACTGGCCACGGGCTTATTGGTTTCATACATTCTAAACAAGTTTATTCAAAATGACTACAATATAAAAGACGGGGGCCTGTTTGGGAATTAGCTTGTAGCTTAATTGATTATGTGAGTAATAATTAGTTAAAATTAGCTGTTTGACATTTTCGAGACCAACTTTTTGCCTAAAATAAGCTAAAATCTAAAATGCTGCTATTTGCAGCTGTTTCGAAAATGGCTGATTGAACACACTATTTTAAGTTGTTTTGTGTTTTTAAATAAGCTAACTTGTTTCATATTGCATTGAATAAGCTAATTTCATTTAGTTGTATTGTCAAATACGGCGTGGATTTTGAGAATATATATATATGCAAAATTTCATTCAAAAGACTAAAAAAATAAATTCAATAATTAAGATAAAACAATTAAAACATGAATTAAGATAAATTCAATAATTAAGATAAAACAATAAAAAAAAATAAATAAAACAAAAAAAATAAAATCCAAAATACAAAATATTGTTCGTTACAGTGGTGAGTGCATTGTACCCGCCTCTGCCATCTCCCTTCTCCACTACACTCCACTGCCCTCATCGCCTCATCGCCTCATTCTCTCTTTCAGCATTCTCCCTTTGCTGCCTTCTCTTCCAGCTTTTTTATTTTGCTGTTTTTTACTGTTTCATACTTTCATTTTCAATCCCGTCATAACTCTGCAAAGAAGAAGAAGAAGATGAGGCACATGTAGCTCGCCCGGACGATAATGGGGGCTGTTGGTGAGTTTTGATTCATTGTGGAGTTTCTAAATGGTTTGTTCTAATTTACTCTTTTTTTATTATTTAAAATTCATTGTTGTTTATCCTAATCAGTAGAGGTGAACACGGTTTGGGTTGGTGCGGTTTCGCACCAAACCCAAACCAAACCGCAAAAAATGGTTTGAAAAAAAAAACCAAACCAAACCAAATCATTTAGCATTTCAAACCAAACCAAACCAAACCGAAAATAACGGTTTGGTGCGGTTTGGTTACGGTTTTAACTGAAATTTTATAAGTGTAACAGTCCAAATTCTAAAATGCTAATTAACAGTTTAAAAAAAAGAAATTTCACCGTTTACAAGCTAAATATTTAATTTAATAAAACTAGAACTATTAGAATATCTTGGAATAAAATAAAACTACAGTTATAAATACATCGATAATGATTCGAAACCAAGTAAATTGAATCTTAATTATGCTTGATTTTGTTACTCCAAGCTAAATAACCTATAGAATAAGAAAACAACAAATTATGTAATTGATATTAAATATATAACAATGAAACAAAAAGAAAAATTAATGGTTTAAAACACTTGAAGTGAAGTTGAAAAGCAAAGAAAGGAAGTGAGGGAAAAACAGAAACGATGAAAAAAGAATTAAAGGAGTAAACTGAACACATATATATATATAAATTTATATTTATTAAATATATATAATACGGTTTGCGGTTTGGTTTGGTTAAATTTTTTTCCAAACCAAACCTAAACCACAAACCAAACCAAACCTTCAAATTACGGTTTGGTTTATGGTTTGGTCTGGTTTAGACCGCACTCTGAACAACCCTACTAATCAGTCATATGGGTGTTAACTAATTCATGTAATATGCCATTCCCGCGACTCGTCGTCTCGGCATACTATACTGCATATATATATATATGCAAGATTCGGTTATACTTTTGAGAAAGTTGCTCGGCATACTAATCGGCATACTTTTGAGAAAGTTGCTGGACATAGTTGATAGTCCCCTTTAATATCAAGATTCGGTTATGGGTGTTGATGCAATGTTCTAACTACGGTTTGTCAAAAGCAATAAAGAATGCAGCAAATTTGTTAACCCAGTTCGGTCCGTCCGACCTACGTCTGGGGATACCAATCCAGGCGACCTTTACTAGACTGAAAAACTAAGAACAGAAACACGCTAACAAGTACCTAACACCTGAAACCAAACTTTACCACTAGACGAACAATCCAGTCGAGCAGACGTCGTTGAGACTCCCCCTCAACACATCTGTAGGGAACTCACCCTAATTGGAATCTTCAAAGGCACGAACGCTGTTTGTCATTCACCATGTTTTCATCTTGATCGCTGAATTTCTCCAGAACTTCTTGAATGAATGAAGATCGCAATATCTCCAGATATTCACTGTGTAAACTCAATCTCTAATCTTGCTCTTCTAATAATCTTTCTATGAATTATTGAAGAACATTTACAAGACTCTCTCTCTGTAATCTCTAAGAATGAATAATATGAAATCGCTCAAAACTCATACTCAAATTACAGACTCTGCAATATTTAAATGGATACAATACAAATAACTTCTAGCAGAGATAACTGTCTGTTGTCGTTATCGGAATGTGCTAACACCTGTAGATCATCTCAATGAAAAGTACATGGTTAGGTTGTCAAAGCAATGTATTAACAATCTCCCCCACATTTCATGGAGATGATGATCCATCAAACAAGGTGTCTATCAGAAATATCAATAATGAAAGCATTAAGCAAATAAGAACATGATAAGCAAGCACATCAAACAATATAGCAAAAATATCATCAATGTAAAACATCAAACATCAAAGACGACAATTCAGAGAGTCCATAGTCCATCACAATCCACCCAAAAACAATCATCAAAATACAGTGTCATCAGCAGAAAGTTTCAACATCCATCAGAATATTACAAAAATCATTAAAAGTCATAGTCAGAAAGTCGTTACCCAAATGTGTCAACAACCTTACCACACCATCAGATCTTCAAAATAGACACACCAGCAGGCAGCTTGTTCTCCCCCTTGATGGATCAAACAACTCCATCAAAAGAATCTTCTTCTTCACCAGCAAAGGGATTTTGCTCCTCAGAATGAGCTCCACTTGAAGAAGCCTTGCAGGTAGGAGATAGTGAGCCTGGAAGCATACTCACAATCTGAGCAATTATCCGCTTGGTGGCTATTGCTTCTTGGCTAATTTTGGTCTGTTTGTCACTTAGAACAAGCAACCCAAACTTAATTTGCTATATAAGATCAACGCCAGATGGTGGTGGTCCTTCCTTGAAGTCATTGTGCTTATCACGAAGATCAGTAGAAGGTGAATGCACATTAATCTTGATCAGATCATCATTCTTCGTTTTAATTCCATTGTGGTGTAGCAAGAGTGTTATAAGACCAGGGTATGGAAGGCTTGCAGACTTTGTGATTAAATCACGAGAGTAACCTAACATTCTTTTCAGAACAAGAAGACCAAAGTTCATTAGTTCAATACCAGAATCAATGCAAAATAAAAGTTTACCCATCTCAAGAGAAGGCTGTGAAGCATTGGATGTCGGCAGAATGTTAGCACGACAAAAGTAGAATAAGCAATGAAACTTCATGGTCAAATCTGAGACGCTGCACTTGTGTCGACCAAAGTCAAAAGCCCTCTAATTCGAGATAGTGTAAGCTATATCAGCAGGGGAATGAGGTAGATACTCCACAGGATCTCCAAGGTCGTTGTTGGGCGCAAGTTCTAACAACGAGTTGATAGCAGTAGGGGTTAGATCAATGAACTTGCCACGAATGTACATCTTATCAAACCAAGGAGAGCTTTTGTTCAGAATCTCAGGGTGCAAGTTTGCATAGAACTCCCTGACTAAAGTTGGAGAGTGGGCTTTGAAGACTCGTGCCCACTTCAGCAAATGCCTCTCTTCAAGGAATTCGTCGAACCCTATTTCAGTGTAAGTAGAATGAAAAAATGTCTCTTCTGGAATAAACTTCCTGTTGACAAGATCCTTTGTGCCAAACAGCATCATCTCCTTAGAAAAGTATGTCATGTTGAACGGCTTTTGAGATTGTAAATCCCTTTTAAGCTTCTCTGGTGTCCTGCCGGTTTAGGTCGTTTGGCCGCTGTGCCAACATTGCTTGTAGAAGTACTTCGCTTCTTCTTCTGAGTGGATCTGGTATATGGTCGTCGGACCTCTGTTTCAACTTCAGCTTGATCAGGAACCTCTGGTTCATCATGCGGCAGAATGTGATCATCTTCTTCATGAACATTTTCCGCTCCGGGTTCAGTGGGATTAGGCAGGTTTTCTGTAGGATTCTCAGTAGGTTCTTGAGCAGGGTTTGGAGGAGGGTTTTGAGTAGGATCTCGAGGAGGAGAAGGAAACATGGTAATCAAAGGCTCAGCATTCTCAGCAAACTCAGTAATTTGGGTTTCGAAAGTGGTTTGAGTAGTGTTTTCGGGTGTAGCAACATGTTCCTCAGCAACATTCTCAGAAGGGTTTGGTGTTTCTGAGGTAATGGGAGGTTTCGAGGTAGTTGGGGCTTGATTGGAAACCTTCTCGGGATGATTTGTGGAGGAAGACGAAGCCATTTCTTTGCATAAACTGAAAACTCAAACTAAGAAATTGAAATGTGGTAAACTGAAAGCCAAACAACTGATTTAAAGAGAGTAAAATGAAGACGAAGAGGCAAGAGACAGTTTCTCCCTGACGTGCGACGTGAGTGATGGTGTCAGTTGTGCAGTCATCATTACTGTGAGACGACGGTTTCTTTCAACTCTATCTAGAAAGTATTTGGGCCTACAAAATCTCATGGGCTAGATCAAGTGTAAATATGTAAAAAATAAACATAAACATGATCAAATTTAACAAGAGTAACAAAGGCCCATAATAGATCTAAGTGATTCAAACCTTTCACCATCGAGTGCTTTTGTAAGGATGTCAGCACGTTGTTCTAACATCCCAATATGTTCAATATTGCACACACTGTCTTCGACCAAGTCTTTTATGAAATGATACCTTATATCAATGTGTTTTCTGCGACTATGTAGAACAGGGTTCTTTGAAATGTTGATTGCACTTGTATTGTCACAATAAACCTTGAAATCATCCTTCTTAATCCCATAATCACTCAAAACTTGTTTCATCCACATCAACTATGAGCAGCAGCAGGTTGCAGCTATGTATTCTGCTTCCCCTGTAGAAAGTGCCACTATGTTTTGTTTTCTAGAGAACCAACATACAAGGTTGTTCCCAAGATAGAAGCAGCCTCCTGTCGTTGACCGTCTGTCATCACAATAGCCAGCCCAGTCCGAATCTGTGTACCCTATCAAGTCCAAACTTGATCTTTTAGAGAACCAGATTCCTAACCCAAGAGTTCCTTTCACATATCTCATGATACGTTTAACAGCTTTCAAATGCACTTCCTTAGGATTTGCTTGAAATCTAGCACAAACTCCCGTGCTAAAAGATATGTCGGGTCTAGTGGCTGTTAAGTAAAGTAGACTGCCGATCATGCTTCTATATAATTTCTGATCCACACTTGCTCCTTGATCATCTTTTGAGAGTTTCTGTTGTTGACCTTGTGGAGTCCTAGCAACCTTGCTATCTTCCAACTTAAATCTCTTTAGCATATTATGTGCATACTTCTCCTGACTAAGAAATATTCCATCTTTCATTTGCTTTACTTGTAGTCCTAAGAAGTAAGTCAACTCTCCTAACATGCTCATTTCAAACTCTAACTGCGTAGCTTTAACAGAGTTGTTTCTGAGATGTTCTGATGTCGCACCAAAAATAATGTCATAAACATATACCTGTGCAATTATGAAGTGGTTGTTCTCATGCTTTATAAACATCGTCTTATCAGCTTCTCCTCTCTTGTAACCATTGCAAATGAGGAAAGAAGATAATCGGTCATACCAAGCTCTAGGGGCTTGCTTAAGTCCATAAAGTGCACCCTTCACTCGATAGACATGGTTTGGTCTAGTCGGATCTTCGAAACCAGCAGGCTGTGCCACAAAAATCTCCCATTTGATCTTCCCAGTTAAGAAAGTTGTTTTGATATCCAACTGATACAACTTAAAATCCATTGAACATGCAAAGGCTAATAAAATTCTGACAGCCTCCATTCTTGCTACAGGTGCGAAAGTTTCTCCATAATCCAATCCTTCTATTTTTGTGAAACCTTGAGCTACCAAGCGAGCTTTATTCCTTATAATGTTCCCTTGCTCATCAGTCTTATTCCTAAAGACCCATTTCGTACCAATAACATTGATGTTCTGTGGTTGTTCGACCAATTCCCAAACATCGTTTCTTTCAAATTGGATCAACTCATCCTGCATGGCAGCTATCCAATATTCATCCTTAAGTGCTTCAGACACATTCTTTGGCTCCACTCTGGATATGAAGCAGTTTAATCCAGTTAATTCTCTGCAATTAACCTTCTTGCTTCTAGTCAGTCGTTGAGCACTTGGATCACCTATAATATCTTGCTGTGAGTGATGCTTTAGAGTCCTTGGACCTCTTCTCTTATCAGATATATCAGCTTTAGAACTTGATTCATCATTCTCTGGTTGTTGTTCATGATCAGCTTCTTCATCATCATCAATAACTATTCCTTCAGACTGTTGTTGACTGGATGTACCAACATCAGGGTTGTCTGAGGCAGTATCAACACTAGTGACTGTATCATCATCATTTCCTTTAGGCAAAGAATACTTATCCTCAAATAGGACATTTACTGTTTCAATAACCTTTCTGGATTGAATTAGATAAACTCGATAAGCTCTTGAGTTATTGGAATAACCCAAAAACCAACCTTCCTCAGCTCTAGCATCAAACTTCTTAATTTGCTCTCTATCCCTGTAGACTAAACATTTACATCCAAAAGTATGAAAATATTTAACAGTAGGAGTTTTACCATTCCAGATTTGATATGGAGTGTTGTTAGTGTGAGGTCTCAACAACACACGATTGATGATGTGACACGCTGTATGAATTGCTTCGGCCCAAAATGACTTCCCAAGGGCACTAGCATGCAACATAGAACGAGCCATCTCCTGAAGAGTTCTGTTCTTCCTTTCAGCAATCCCGTTCTGTTGAGGTGTCTTAGGTGCTGAGTACTCATGAAAAATTCCATGGTTGTTACAGAAAAGTTCAAACTCCTGGTTCTCAAACTCGCGTCCATGATCAGATCGGATTCTTTGGATTTTGGTTTGCTTTTCATTCATCAATTTCAGGCTTAGCTTCTCAAAATCTTGGAAGGCTTCATCTTTGCTCCTGAGAAAACATACCCAAGTGAATCTCGAAAAATCATCAACACAAACTAAAACATACCTTTTGCCATTTAGGCTCTCAGTTTCTGTTGGACCCATAAGATCCATATGGATTAGTTCTAGACAATGATCTGTAGAGATTCCATCTGTCTTCTTATGTTGAGCTCGGGTTTGCTTTCCTTTTGAACAATCCACACATGTAAGATCTTTGTTATTGTGTAGTTTAGGCAGACCTCTGACAGCAGCCGAACAACTCAGCTTGTACAATGTTTGGTAGTTGAGATGTCCAAGCCTTTTATGCCATAAGTTTGTGAGGTCATCTATGCTTACAAATGCTTGGGCTAGATTAGTTTCCAAAGTATAGCAATTGTTCTTTGAACGTTTGCCTGTCATGATGTTGTCTCTCCTGTAATCAAATACTTGACAAAAATACTTATTAAAGATAACAAGAGAATCTTCATCACATAATTGACTAATTGAAATGAGATTAGTAGTAAGTCCTTCAACATGATAAACTCTAGAAAGTTTAGAAAGTTCACAATCCTTTACATTAACATAGCCTGCGATTTTGCTTCTAGCACCATCACCGAAAACCACAATCTCCACAATCTTTATCTGTAAAGTTATTTAGAATATCCTTACTACCTGTCATGTGCCTTGAACAACCTGAATCAAAATACCATTTTTTGGACCGCGGTTGTTGTTGCGATGATAGAACAACGAGGCATTGACTCTCCTTTCTCTTAGGCACCCACTCCATTTGAATTATGATCTTTTTCTTTAAATCTTCATGGGGCCAGACCACTGGACGACCATTCATGAGATCACGAACAATTCTCATGCAAGTTTCAACTGTGTGACCAGGTAAGCTGCAATAGAGACAGTCTCTACGTCGTTTTGGTGATGTAGGAACATCCTGATGTGACAATGAGCTTGACTCAGCATTCAAATTTCCACCACTAACAAAAAGTCTTTTCCCAGTAGATACTTGATTATTGTAACCAATTCCAGTCATATCTCTATAGCTCTTTCCAATGGACAGAACTTCATCAAGTTTGCCTTTCCCTTTAGTCATCTTCTCCAAGTCAGCAACTCGAATTCTCAGTTTAATAGACTCATCTCTGAAAGATTCCTTCTCTTTGGTCAAAGTAGCAACCTGAAGCTTCACTTCATCATACTTTCCCTTAAGAACTTTTAGATCATCAATAGCCTTAAGTTTGTCAGCTTCAGCTTTATCCAAAGTCAAACCGATATCAGTGAGTTGTTTTGACAACTGCTCATTCTCATGTACAACTTCTTCATACTCCTCTTTGAGTTCTTTATAAATATCAACTAGTTCTTTATAGAGACTACCTGATTCAGCTGTAACAATAGAAGAGATGTCAGTAATTAATTGTATTGACTCAGAGTTACCTTTAGAAGGGGTAGGACTGGCTTCTCTTGTCACGAATGCAACAATATCTTCATCATCACTTGATTGATCATTCTCAGCTTCATCTTCAGAGTCATCAGTCAAAGTGGCTTGAAGTGCTTTCCCTTTCTTCTTCTTAGCAGTAGGACATTCAGCTCTAACATGGCCTTTTCCTTCACATTCAAAACATCAAATCTCAGAAGATTTGTCAGATTTATCATCATCTTTATCCTTCTTAGGCCTCCTGAACTTTCCATCAGTTCTCTTCTCAAATCTGTTGTGCTGCTTCTCGGTCGTCACCTGTTTGTCAGAACATCAATTTTTCTTCTGAAATTTCTTGAAATGCTTATTCTGAAGCATCTTTCCAATCCTTTTGGAAAGTAAAGAAACCTCCTCTTCAAAACGTTCAGCAGGCTCATCCTCGGCTTTGAATGCAATATTCTTGTTTGATTTTTCTGAGGCTAAATGATTGATTTCGTAAGTTTGAAGAATACCAACCAATTCCCTCAATGACATTGTCTTGATCTTCTCAACTTCTTCAAGGGCTGCCACTTTTGCAGAGTATTTCTTATAAACAGTCCTAAGAAACTTTCTCACAAGCTTAGATCCTTCAAAAGTCATTCCAAGGGTTGTGTCTTGATTCACTATATCTTGAAATCTACCAAAGTATGATGTGATATCCTCATCATTTGTCATCCTCAAGCTGTCAAAGATCGATTCTATCCGCTGTAGACGGGTTGTCTTGACATCTTCAGAACCTTCGTGTTGAGTCTCCAAGAAACTCCAAGCTTCATAGGCAGACGTACAATTAGCGATCATCCTGAATTGTGCTTCATCCATGGCACCACTGATAGCATTAAGAGCTGTATAGTTCGCTTGTCTTGCAGTTCTCTCGGCCTGAGTGAGTTCGGCGTTGGTGGCCGGTCGGATTGTTGTAGTAGCCGTCTCTCCTTCTCTAGTGCGAACCTGTCTTGTCGGTTGAGTCCATGGCTCCAAAACTGAATCCCAAATTCCATCTCATTGGGCCAAAAGATAGTTCCGCATCCTAGCTTTCCAATAGGCATAGTCATTTCCATCTAACAATGGGGGACGGGTGTTAGACGCTCCTTCTCGGTTCATGTTTCTTGAATCTTGAATGAACGGAATTCCTCAGCTACTTTTGAGGATTAGCTCTGATACCAATTTAGCGGTCCCCTTTAATATCAAGATTCGGTTATGGGTGTTGATGCAATGTTCTAACTACGGTTTGTCAAAAGCAGTAAAGAACGCAACAAATTTGTTAACCCAGTTCGGTCCGTCCGACCTACGTCTGGGGAATACCAATCCAGGCGACCTTTACTAGACTGAAAAACCAAGAACACAAACACGCTAACAAGTACCTAACACAACCAAACTCTACACCTAGACGAACAATCCAGTCGAGCAGACGTCGTTGAGACTCCTCCTCAACACATCTGTAGGGAACTCACCCTAATTGGAATCTTCAAAGGCACGAACGCTGTTTGTCATTCACCATGGTTTTCATCTAGATCGCTGAATTTCTCCAGAACTTCTTGAATGAATGAAGATCGCAATATCTCCACATATTCACAGTGTAAACTCAATCTCTAATCTTGCTCTTCTAATAATCTTTCTATGAATTCTTGAAGAACATTTACAAGACTCTTTCTCTGTAATCTCTAAGAATGAATAATATGAAATCGCTCAAAACTCATACTCAGATTACAGACTCTGCAATATTTAAATGAATACAATACAAATAACTTCTAGCAGAGATAACTGTCTGTCGTCGTTATCGGAATGTGCTAACACCTGTAGATCATCTCAATGAAAAGTACACGGTTAGGTTATCAAAGCAATGTATTAACAATAGTAACAGTAACAAACGAGAGTCTATATAATGCAGAACTGTTTGGTAGGTTGAGACCTAAGAGATGTGCTATTGCCTCTGAGAAAACTCTGTGGTTGGTGCGTGATTCCAAAATGAATTGTTTTTTAAAGGTTTTTATGTTTTCTTTCCTCAAATTTATCTGTTAACTTGTTCTGCATAAGTGCAGATGTATATATAGTTTCATCAACTCAATTAAGAAATCACATTCCAAAATTGATTGCCGCCGGTTGCTTCTCAATATAGTTGATGGCTAATGAATTCTTTTATGAAATAGTGAGGTGTGAGGTGTGTACGCGTTAATCAGGTTAACTTTTTTGACATTTACTATTTGTTTGTTACAAGTCGTATACGAGTTGGAATATTTGTTTTCTCAGTTAACTTTTTTGACACTTACATGGGATTAATTTGAGCTTTTGGGAAACCAGTGGTGAAGTTCATATTTGACTGTTTTTTTTTTTAACAACTGCTATGACGTGGTAATGCAAGGTTTTGCTTTAGTTTCAGTCCGTACAATGACGCATCAATAATGAACCCATTGCAAATTAAAGTCTTGAGTCTTGAGCCTGATCTAACTTATACTACAATCTATGAAATTGTTGGGGCCACAAAGAATAGTGGGCCACGGAGAAAAATTGGTCCATAGAATAAGAAAACAACAAATTATGTAATTGATATTAAATACTACCTCCGTCTCACTATAATCGCTACGGACCCACCTGACACGTATGCCGATACATATTTTTAACGGTTAATAACTTAAATTGTGTATAATAAAAAATTATAAAAATTTGATATTCTAAAACTACAAGATTAGTCGAATCTAACAAGATCTCACTTGACTATGTTTTTTCTTACATAACTATGATAAAAATACGAATCAAACTTAAACAGTGAATAGTACCAAAAAGTCAAACGTGACAATCAAAATGAGACGGAGGAAGTATATAACAATGAAAAAAAAAGAAAAATTAAGGGTTTAAAACACTTGAAGTGAAGTTGAAAAGCAAAGAAAGGAAGTGAGGGAAAAACAGAAACGATGAAAAAAGAATTAAAGAAGTAAACTGAACATATATATATATAAATTTATATTTATTAAATATATATATAATACGGTTTGCGGTTTGGTTTGGTTAAATTTTTTTCCAAACCAAACTTAAACCGCATACCAAACCAAACCTTCAAATTACGGTTTGGTTTATGGTTTGGTCTGGTTTAGACCGCACTCTGAACAGCCCTACTAATCAGTCATATGGGTGTTAATTAATTCATGTAATATGCCATTCCTGCGACTCGTCGTCTCGGCATACTATACTACATATATATATATATATGCAAGATTCGGTTATACTTTAGAGAAAGTTGCTCGGCATACTAATCGGCATACTTTTGAGAAAGTTGCTGGACATAGTTGATAGTCCCCTTTAATATCAAGATTCGGTTATGGGTGTTGATGCAATGTTCTAACTACGGTTTGTCAAAAGCAATAAAGAACGCAGCAAATTTGTTAACCCAGTTCGGTCCGTCCGACCTACGTCTGGGGGATACCAATCCAGGCGACCTTTACTAGACTGAAAAACTAAGAACAGAAACACGCTAACAAGTACCTAACACCTGAAACCAAACTCTACCACTAGACGAACAATCCAGTCGAGCAGACGTCGTTGAGACTCCCCCTCAACACATCTGTAGGGAACTCACCCTAATTGGAATCTTCAAAGGCACGAACGTTGTTTGTCATTCACCTTGTTTTCATCTTGATCGCTGAATTTCTCCAGAACTTCTTGAATGAATGAAGATCGCAATATCTCCACATATTCACAGTGCAAACTCAATCTCTAATCTTGCTCTTCTAATAATCTTTCTATGAATTCTTGAAGAACATTTACAAGACTCTTTCTCTGTAATCTCTAAGAATGAATAATATGAAATCGCTCAAAACTCATACTCAGATTACAGACTCTGCAATATTTAAATGAATACACTACAAATAACTTCTAGCAGAGATAACTGTCTGTCGTTATGGGAATGTGCTAACACCTGTAGATCATCTCAATGAAAAGTACACGGTTAGGTTATCAAAGCAATGTATTAACAATGGTAACAGTAACAAACGAGAGTCTATATAATGCAGAACTGTTTGGTAGGTTGAGACCTAAGAGATGTGCTATTGCCTCTGAGAAAACTCTGTGGTTGGTGCGTGATTCCAAAATGAATTGTTTTTTAAATGTTTTTATGTTTTCTTGCCTCAAATTTATCTGTTAACTTGTTCTGCATAAGTGCAGATGTATATATAGTTTCATCAACTCAATTAAGAAATCACATTCCAAAATTGATTGCCGCCGGTTGCTTCTCAATATAGTTGATGGCTAATGAATTTTTTATGAAATAGTGAGGTGTGAGGTGTGTACGCGTTAATCAGGTTAACTTTTTTGACATTTACTATTTGTTTGTTACAAGTCGTATACGAGTTGGAATATTTGTTTTCTCAGTTAACTTTTTTGACACTTACATGGGATTAATTTGAGCTTTTGGGAAACCAGTGGTGAAGTTCATATTTGACTGTTTTTTTTTTAACAAATGCTATGACGTGGTAATGCAAGGTTTTTCTTTAGTTTCAGTCCGTACAATGACGCATCAATAATGAACCCATTGCAAATTAAAGTCTTGAGTCTTGAGCCTGATCTAACTTATACTACAATCTATGAAATTGTTGGGGCCACAAAGAATAGTGGGCCACGGAGAAAAAATTGGGCCATAGAATAAGAAAACAACAAATTATGTAATTGATATTAAATATATAACAATGAAACAAAAAGAAAAATTAAGGGTTTAAAACACTTGAAGTGAAGTTGAAAAGCAAAGAAAGGAAGTGAGGGAAAAACAGAAACGATGAAAAAAGAATTAAAGAAGTAAACTGAACATATATATATATATATATAAATTTATATTTATTAAATATATATATAATACGGTTTGCGGTTTGGTTTGGTTAAATTTTTTTCCAAACCAAACCAAACCTTCAAATTACGGTTTGGTTTATGGTTTGGTCTGGTTTAGACCGCACTCTGAACAGCCCTACTAATCAGTCATATGGGTGTTAATTAATTCATGTAATATGCCATTCCCGCGACTCGTCGTCTCGGCATACTATACTACATATATATATATATATGCAAGATTCGGTTATACTTTAGAGAAAGTTGCTCGGCATACTAATCGGCTTACTTTTGAGAAAGTTGCTGGACATAGTTGATAGTCCCCTTTAATATCAAGATTCGGTTATGGGTGTTGATGCAATGTTCTAACTACGGTTTGTCAAAAGCAATAAAGAACGCAGCAAATTTGTTAACCCAGTTCGGTCCGTCCGACCTACGTCTGGGGGATACCAATCCAGGCGACCTTTACTAGACTGAAAAACTAAGAACAGAAACACGCTAACAAGTACCTAACACCTGAAACCAAACTCTACCACTAGACGAACAATCCAGTCGAGCAGACGTCGTTGAGACTCCCCCTCAACACATCTGTAGGGAACTCACCCTAATTGGAATCTTCAAAGGCACGAACGTTGTTTGTCATTCACCTTGTTTTCATCTTGATCGCTGAATTTCTCCAGAACTTCTTGAATGAATGAACCCAAAAGAACATCAAGAAACTAAGAGGTAAAATAAAAAGAACCCCTCTTTGCTGTGAAAATAACGATTTTCCAACAATTATAGGAGAATCGGAAGAAAAGAGAAGAAAGAAGAAAAGTCGAGGCTCATTGATGCACCCTGTGAAACCACATTTAAATGAGCTTAAATTATGTTAAAATGGACCTAAATTGCATGCATGTGACCCTATTTTACTACTTTTTAGTGTACATTTCGTGTGGTTTATAAATATTAATAAGACTGGTTAAATTGAGCTTATTTGAGTTTAATTTACCTTTTTTTATGCTTTTTAATAAGACTTTGGCAATTCTAATACATTGCAATGATGTTTCAGGCATTAAAATGAAGAAAGAAGATGTTCGGAGGACAAAGGATATCAAATTCGGAATTTTCAACACTGGAAAAGCTTCAGAATGCGCCGCATGGGCATGTCGGCACCCAAATCGAGCCCTGAGCGCCACATCAGGCGCCGCATCAACACTTGGGAAAATTTCGGATGGAAAAAGCTTCAGGATGCGCCGCATAAGCTTGCGGCGCCTAAAACACCTCCAGAGCGCCAAAAAATGCGCCGCAAACAGAAATTTGAAAAATCTTCGTTATGCGCCGCAGCTTCTTGGTGGCGCCTGAAACCTCTTCCGAGCACCACTTTATGCGCCACCGTCGCGGTTGGGCAGTTTTCTAACTTCCCGAACTCGGTTTTAAATGCCGTTCTTCGTCATTTTTCTTCATTCAGACTGCAAAAACTCGAAAAATACATTATGAAAACATCTGCTAATGGGAGAAGAAGGCCGGAAACACAAATTCATGCCGGAGGAATGCATCAAGAACACTGTTCTGGGCGTGTTCTTCTTATTCTAGGTGTTCCCTTTCTTTTTCTTGCTTTGTAATGTTTAGAATTTGCCTCTAAATGTAATCTGCTATTATGTTTCGAATTTGTAGACGGATTTCTGAGTTGTTCGTGTTAGAAGTGTTCTAGAACGGGAGTTCAGAATCACTTTGAAGTACGAATTCATCTTTTATAGAAGCAATATAATATGTCGATGTTTTATTCTGAAATCTGGAATTATGATTAATCTGCCTTTGATCGATATTCTGTGTTTAGAATAAAAATCTGATATTTATGATATTAGACTGGATTAATCTGTCAGAATTGTTAGAATTTAAATTAGGATTGTGTATTGGTTGCCTGAATTGATCGATGATTAAGAATTGTGGAAATCTGGAATCTGTAATGTTATTATGCTGAATCTGATTTGATCGTACAATATGTTTTAATCTGCTTTAATTAAATCAGGCATAATACTGATCTGTTTACATTCTAAAATTAGTAATTAAATCCAGTTTACCATGTTTTATTATTATTTTACCTTAATTGATAGATTATTTACACTGTTTTGCATAATTTGAATGTTAGAATCTAATTCCATAATTTCTGCTTTGCTAAATCGGGAGATAAAAAGTAGAATTCATATTTTAGTACCGGAATTGGGAATAAATTACATTAAAAATGGATTCTGGCATGTGCACAATGATTTGGAAAATGAAAACTGCCTATTAATTGCTATAGAAAAATTTGTATGCTTGGGAAAGACTCAAATTTAGGCCTAGAACAATGATTGCAGAATGTTAGATAATCTAATCAGCTTCCATGAAGTCCGTTTAAGCATAATTTGGATTTTTAGTAGATTATTATATTTTTAATCTTTATAAAAATAATTAATTTTAAGAAATTGATCTTTAAAACATTGGGAAATGTTAAATCATAATACAATTTCTATTTTATAATAAAGATGTCAATATTTAAAACATTACAAGCAGCTCCCATTTATATTATTATTAATTAGAATTTTAAATTGCTTTATTTTAATTTTAATATCACTGTTTTTAATTAAATTATCTTTAGGATTAAACAAATCTTTTCAAATATAAAATATATTTAATAAACTTAAAACAATTAAGATATTCTCCAGAATGAAATAATATTCTGAATTCCCTTGGGTTCGACCCGGTATTCACCGGTATTTATTACTTGATGACAACCATCCGCTTGTGGTAAAATATGAGTAGTGAAAATCACTCATCAAGTTTTTGGCGCCGTTGCCGGGGAATTATTTGTGAATTTTTAGTTATTTTTAGTTTATTTTATTAAATCTAATAGGTTAAATATTAATTTAACTAATCCTTATTTTATTTTTATTTTATTTAAATTTGCAGTGCGAAGCAAACAGGCAGAAATAGCTTATGATCCTAAAATTGAGCGCACTCTTAGAGCAATTAGGTTAGGAAAACGTAGGAGACCAGCCCAGTTGGAAGTTTTAATTAATTCATCCTTTGATGAAGAAGACTATTCTCCAACGACTGGAGTTTCAACAATACAAACTAATCGATTAATTGCTCAATTCAATAGGCTAAACATGGCAGCAAATAATGAAGATAATAGGGGTAATAATGGAGGTAATGGTGGTGATGTGGAACAAAATGATCAAGCTGAAAAGACCATTGAGGAACATTTACAAGGAACTAGTGGTAATCTGCTTAATAGAACTCCAAGGCCAGATATAGATGCTTTAAGCTTCACACTTCAACCAGCATTAATCACAATGGTTCAAGCTAATCAATATAATGGAGCACCTACTAATGATGTTGTAGAACATATAAGAAATTTCTTGGACTATTGCGATACAGTGAAGATTAATGGTGTTGCTAGTGATGAAATCAAGCTAAGGTTGTTCTCATTTTCACTTAGGGATAAAGCTAAAACCTGGTACAATTCACTTCAATTAAGGGATGTTACTACTTGGGATAAAATGCTAGAAGCTTTCTTAGAACAGTTCTTCCCACCTTCTAAGGTTTTAGAATTGCAAGAAAAGATAAAAGAATTTGTGCAAGATGAGGATGGGACTTTACTTGATGTGAACTGAGGAGCAAGTGGAAGATGTGAACTACATGGGAAATAGGCAGCAAAACTACAACCAAAACCGACCTCAAAACCAAAATTTCTACCCTAATCAAAATTCTCAATTTCAGCAAAATACTTACCCTCAAAATAACCGTCCACCTTACCCACAAAACCAAAATCAAAATTACCCAAATCAAAATCAAAACTTTCAAAATCAAAATCAAAATCAGAATCAAAACTTTAATCAAAACAGAAACCAAAATCAATCCTTCTACCAAAACCAACAGCCAAGAAACTTTCAACCCCAACAACAGCTGCAACAGAAGCAAGAAGGAGATGAGGTCAATCTAAAAGAGTTAATGAACACAATCGTGTCTCAACAACAAACAATCCAACAAATGCAAGCCTCAATGAGAAATCTGGAAGTTCAAGTTGGTCAAATTGCTAGGGATACCTCAAAGAGACAGCAAGGAACATTGCCAAGCATGCCTGATCCTAATCCAAAAGAACAATGTAAGGCAATCACTTTAAGGAATAAAAAGGAATTACCTAATCCTTACCCTGCCTTAGATGATCCAGAGGTTTCAGCTGATACTGTAGACGACCACGGTGAGGATGCAGAGGAGGAAAGTCAGCAGAAAGACTCTGATGAGCCTAAGGAGAGCGAGAGACTGAGTGTTGACAAGAGTAAGGATAAGGGAAAGTCTACTGTTCCAGTCAAGTCATATCAACCACCTCTCCCGTATCCACAGTGTCTTAAAAAGGCTAAGGAAGATAAAGATTATGCTAAATTCTTAGAAGTCTTTAAGAATTTAAGAATTGATATTCCTTTTTCTGATGCCATTGCACAAATGCCCGTGTATGCTAAATTCTTAAAAGAAATTCTATCAAAAAAGAGGAGTGTTGATGATGAAGAGAAAGTGACATTGACAGGGGAGTGTAGTGCAATCTTACAAAGAAAGCAACCTACTAAACAAAAAGATCCTGGGAGTTACACTATTCCGTGCATTATTGGTACTAAAGAATTCAACAAAGCTTTGTGTGATCTTGGGTCTAGTATTAATCTGATGCCTTTACATGTCTTTAGAGAGCTTGGAGTAGGAGTTGTAAAGCCTACTAGGATGCAGCTACAGCTTGCTGATAGATCTATTAGGACTCCTTTAGGCATTGTAGAAGACGTTCCTGTTCAAGTAGAGAGCTTCATTTTCCCTGTTGATTTCGTAGTTCTAGATATGGAGAAAGACATGGATATTCCTCTGATTTTAGGTAGACCATTTCTGCAAACTGGTAGGGCTATGATAGATATGGATGATGGTAAAATTACACTTAAGGTAGGTAATGAACAAGTGTCGTTTGACATTTCTAAGACAACTAAAACACAACACGCTAGTTCTGATACCTACCCGTGTAATAGAGTCACAGCTATCTATCAGGAGGATGAGGTGATTGAGAGAGAGTTCTTTGCTAGACATGATCCCTATAGGAAATTTGAGCAGTTAGAGGAGAGTTGTGAGGACTTAGCTGAAAGTAAGTGTGAGGGAGGATTACCTGTGCAAGTAGCTTGTGCGATAGAAGAGTCTAAGTTAGTCCCGTCTGTTGAAAAGCCACCTACGTTGACATTGAAGGAGCTGCCATCACACTTGAGGTATGTTTTTCTCGGTGAGAATGATACTTTACCTGTTATTGCAAGTAATAAATTAAATGATGATCAATTAAATGCATTAACCCAAGTGTTGAGTAAGCATGTTAGAGCAATAGGTTGGACGATAGCTGACATCAAGGGACTGAGTCCAGCATTGTGCACACATCGGATTTACATGGAGGAGGACGACAAGCCTGTTTGGACAGCCCCAAAGGAGATTGAATCCACATCTACAAGAAGCTGTAAGAGCAGAGGTGATTAAACTACTCGATGCAGGTATTATCTATCCTATTTCTGATAGTCAGTGGGTGAGTCCAGTACAAGTAGTGCCTAATAAAGGAGGTATGACTGTGATTAGAAATGAAAATGGTGAATTAGTACCTACTAGACCTACTACTGGATGGCGTGTTTGCATTGATTATAGGAGATTGAATGATAAAACTAGGAAAGATCATTTTCCATTGCCTTTTATTGATCAAATACTAGAGCGTTTAGCTGGTCATGAATTTTATTGCTTTTTAGATGGCTATTCTGGTTATAATCAAGTTCCAGTTGCACCTGAGGATCAAGATAAAACTACTTTTACATGTCCTTACGGTATATTTGCATATAGGAGAATGCCATTTGGTTTGTGTAATGCTCCAGCTACATTTCAGAGATGCATGATGTCTATATTTTCTGATTTAATTGAGACATGCATTGAGGTATTTATGGATGATTTTTCTGTGTTTGGGTCTGACTTTGAGAAATGTTTAATTAATCTGGAAAAAGTTCTGATTAGATGTGAGGAGTCAAATTTAGTTCTTAATTGGAGAAAATGTTATTTTATGGTTAATGAAGGAATTGTCTTAGGACATAGGATTTCTAAAAATGACATTGAAGTTGATAGGGCTAAAGTAGAAGTGATTGCAAAAATTCCACCTCCTAATAATCTAAAAACTTTGAGAAGTTTTCTGGGACATGCTGAGTTTTATAAAAGATTTATAAAGGATTTTTCTAAGATTGGATTGCCCCTGTTTAAATTGCTGTGTAAGGATGTTGAATTTAATTTTTCTGATGAGTGTGTTGAGGCGTTCAATAGGATCAAGGAAGCACTGATAACTGCACCGATCATTCAGCCACCTGACTGTAGCCTGCCATTTGAGATCATGAGCGATGCTAGTGACTTTGCTGTTGGTGCAGTATTGGGTCAACGAAAGGATAAGAAACTTCATGTTATTTATTATGCTAGTCAGGCTTTAAATTCTGCACAAAGAAATTATGCTACGACTGAAAAAGAATTATTATCTGTTGTGTATGCATGTGAGAAGTTTAGGCCTTATCTGATTGGTTCTAAAACTGTAGTTTACACTGATCATGCTGCAATTAAATATTTGTTTACAAAGAAAGATGCTAAGCCACGGTTAATTCCATGGGTATTATTGATACAGGAGTTTGATTTAGAAATTAAAGATAGAAAAGGTGAAGAAAATCCTGTAGCTGATCACTTGTCGAGATTGGAGCATGAAAAAAGGGAAGAAAAATTAATAAATGATGCATTTCCTGATGAAAATCTGTATTTAATAAATAATACTTCCTCTGATCCATGGTTTGCTGATTTTGTAAATTATTTAGCATGTGGTGTAATTCCTGATAATTTAAAATGGCATAGTCAGAAGCAAAAATTTAAAACTGATGCTAAATATTTCATTTGGGATGAACCTTATTTGTTTAGACTGTGTGCAGATCAAATTATAAGGAGATGCATCCCTGATGAGGATTTTGAGAAAGTTTTAAAGGCATGCCATGAAGGACTCGGAGGAGGACATGTTGGACCAAATAGGACAGCTTATAAGGTACTTGAAGGTGGTTTATATTGGCCTAATATTTATAGGGATGCTAGATCATTTGTTCAAAAATGTGACGTATGTCAAAGGGCCGGTAATATCACTAAAAGAGATGAAATGCCATTAAAAGGAATTATGCCTGTTGAGTTGTTTGATTTGTGGGGAATTGATTTTATGGGTCCATTTCCACCGTCTAATGGGAAATTATATGTTCTAGTTGCTGTAGAATATGTGTCAAAATGGGTAGAAGCCAAAGCATGTGCTTTAAATGATGCTAAACAAGTGATTAAATTTCTAAAAAAGCAAATTTTTACTCGTTTTGGTGTGTCTAAAGCAATCATTAGTGATGGTGGATCTCATTTTGTCAATAGGGCTGTTAATCAATTGCTATCTAGATTTCATGTTCATCATAGGATAACAACACCCTATCATCCTCAAGCCAATGGTCAGGTATAAGTCACTAATCGAGAGATTAAAAAGATTTTGGAAGCCACTGTAGGAAAATCTAGAAAAGAATGGGCATTTAGGCTAGATGAAGCATTATGGGCTTATAGGACAGCATTTAAAACACCTATAGGGATGACCCCGTTTAAATTGGTTTATGGTAAGGCTTGTCACTTACCTTTTGAACTTGAGTTTAAATCACTTTGGGCTATGAAGAAATTAAATTTTGAATTTAAGGAAGCTCAAGAGAAAAGAAAGGTAGATCTTAATGAGCTAGAAGAAATGAGACGTCATGCTTATGACAATGCTCTAATTTATAAAGAAAGAACAAAGCTTTATCATGATAAAATGCTTAGGCCTAAGGTGTTTGAAGCTGGTCAGTTAGTGCTTTTATATAATTCTAGATTTAAAGTGTTTCCTGGTAAATTAAAGATAAAGTGGTCAGGGCCTTTTAGGATTGTTAAGGTGTTGGATAATGGTGCAGTAGTTTTAAAAGCTGATGATGAAAGGGAATTCACTGTAAATGGTCAAAGACTTAAACATTATTTTGGAGATGAAGTAAAATTCATCGAACAAATTAATGTTAAGCCTTTGGTTATTTAAATCTGCTTATTGAAGTAATTGCATTGCATATCTTTAATTTTGTTAAGTTTTTATTTATTAAGTTAATGAAAACCCATAAAAATTATAAAATGAAAGAAAAAGACAAAAATATTTTATATCTTGTGATGTTGTGCTTTTATTTGTTTTATTATTAGTATTGTTTTAATTGAGTAAATGCTGCTTTAGATTAAGTTTATTTTGTTGGATTTCATGCTGCTTTCATAATTGAATTTAATAAACCAAATAGTGCATGTTACTGATAATGGGAATAAATGCAACAATAGAGCTGTGTTTTGTCTGACATTATTGATAAATTGATGACAACAATTTAGGTGAAAGATGGAAATAGTGCTAAATAGGGAAATGTGCGTGAAACTATGCGCTGATTCATCGGGATCGATTTGCTGATGTCTCAAGTGCTATGAACGTGTCTAGTTTCTCACACAGATCATTCTAGTCTCCTTGAAATTCGTTCAAATCGTTGTCATTCAGATACTTACTATCAATTAGGGCCAAGAGATCACTGTCGGCACGATCTAGCAGCTGAAGATATTTATTGATGTGCATCTCTAGATCGTTATCTTCCCTATTAGCATAAGCCGTAAGGTCTTGCAGGCTGTCTCTGCATCTTCGGCATAAGTTAATCAAATCACTGTATCGAGTGTCGTTGTCAACATATTTAGGGTATTCATTGAATAACCTATCTGTAAAAGCAATTGCACTTTCCAGTGCGAGTTGCCCCCGACGAGAGAAATTGAATTGATGGACTAGTCGGAGTAGCAGGGTTTCGAATTCTGAGGCATTAGTGTCGGTAGGAATATCCTCCGTAATGAAGCGAGACTGCTCAGCAACCCAATTGTCATAAGTAATTTCTATAGGGTATGACATGCTTAATGACTGAAAGTGAAATAAGGGAAGATGAAATGTAGTAGATTTGAGAGGCGAGAGAAGAGGTGGAGTGTGAAAAGAAGGAGGAAGTATAGCAAATGTGAGTGCACAATTTAATAAGTAAATGATCCGAGAAATGTGGAAAGTGGCACATAAGAAGGTCTGACTGCCTAAATTAGGTAGGAAGGAATCAACCTCCACGTGAGTAAATTGAGCCTGAATTTCGAATCTGAAATACTCAGTCAAGGCGCCGACTGTGCTGTGTGGTGCATAAATCCCTTCTGGAGCGCCATTTTTGGCGCCGACTCTGACTCTGGATCAATTTAGGCGCCACTCTAGCACTGTGGCGCACAAGATGGGCCTCCAGCGCCACTTTGGCGCATTTTCTGGACAGAATTGTAATCGGAGTCAAATTTTTGTCCTTCACGCAAATTCCACTCCTTTTTCCTCAGTTCACTCAGTTTTCAGTCTTCTATCTGTTATTTGCCGTCATCACTTTTCTCCCGTATATTGATAAGCATGGAGTTTGAACTTATTATAGTATTAGTAGGCTTGATATTATGATGTTATTTTAGGCCTATTAATGTTTTAATTAAGTTCATTACGCGTATTTATTAAGCACAATAGTTATTTATTTATTTGTTTTTATTTTTATTTTATTTTTATTATTATTCAATAGTTGCCTATGAAGCCAAGTGATGTAATAGTGGGAGTACATGCTAAACCCATGAGCAGAGAAACATTGGATAATTGGGAACAATAGAAAGTCTTTATTATGATTATTACAATGATGGAACATTGAGAATAATTATTTAGAAAACTGCTTGGAAAAATAAAGGAAATAATTATTGAGAAGAGTAATAAGCTTGATCATCAAACTGCTTGAAAAAGAGGGGATCTTCCAGGTGAAATGGGTAGAATCATCAGAAACGCATTGCGGGTGCCTCAAGGGCAATAAGATCATCAAGCTCATCACGCAGCTCATTCCATGCCGTCTGGAAAACTTCCATTTCGGTGTCATTGTGCCATTTGGATTGCACAACACCTTCATAATCCCTATTAATCATTTCCAGCATGCGGCGATACTCGCAGATGCACACGCCCAGGTCGTTATCCCTCCAATTCACATGCGCAGTAAACTCTTGCACATTGTCTCGGCAGTTTTCAAGTAGGGTCATTGCTTCCCGGAATCTAAAGTCATTGTCTAGGAGTGGAGGGTACTCTGTTAGTAAGCGCCCTGAAATGTCAATTGCCTTATCAAGCGTGCGTTTCCCTCGAAGGGAAAAATGTAGCCTGTAGATCAGTTCATGCAGTAAGGCATCAAAATCATTTACGGTCGCACCTGAGGGTACCTCATCCACTAGGAAACCGTTCAGCTCAGAAGCCCAGTTATCCTGTGTAATTTCTGTAGAGTAGGCCATTTATGTGATGAGAAACAGGAGTGAAGCAAAAAGGTGATAATTGAAATAATAGGTGTGCGTGGGAAATTGTAAAAGAGAGTGAAATTCTATGTAGTGAAAATGGGAAAAAAGAGTAGAAGAATTTATAGCAGCTCCATAAGTCCTAATTTAGTAGGGGGAAGTCCGAGCAAAAAGGGAAATTTGGATGTTGATTTAATCCTCCATTTAGACTGAGTTTTAACAGGAAATTCGAGGTCAATCTGACTCGGTCTAGGCGCCGCATGACTATGGTGGTGCCAAGATCGACCATTGAGCGCCATTTTCAGCGCCGGATCTGGATTCCAAATTTTGAGAGTCAGTTTTTGCGCCACACATACTGTGTGGCGCCTAAAATTGTCTTGGAGCGCCACAAAATTTGTGGCGCTATCCTGGCGCATTTTGTGGCGCTCCAAGACAATTTTAGGTGCCACACAGTATGTGTGGCGCAAAAACTGACTCTCAAAATTTGGAATCCAGATCCGGCGCTGAAAATGGCGCTCAATGGTCGATCTTGGCGCCACCATAGTCATGCGGCGCCTAGACCGAGTCAGATTGACCTCGAATTTCCTGTTAAAACTCAGTCTAAATGGAGGATTAAATCAACATCCAAATTTCCCTTTTTGCTCGGACTTCCCCCTACTAAATTAGGACTTATGGAGCTGCTATAAATTCTTCTACTCCTTTTCCCCATTTTCACTACATAGAATTTCACTCTCTTTTACAATTTCCCACGCACACCTATTATTTCAATTATCACCTTTTTGCTTCACTCCTGTTTCTCATCACATAAATGGCCTACCCTACAGAAATTACACAGGATAACTGGGCTTCTGAGCTGAACGGTTTCCTAGTGGATGAGGTACCCTCAGGTGCGACCTCCATTCCGAAAGGAATAGCATGGTGGTCCAAGAGTAAGGCTAGGACATACAAAACTGGACAAAGAACAGGAACGACGGAGAGTTCATCCCAAGGCTCAACTAGCTCAGCAGCAAGGAGCACGGGAAGAACGACGTCAAAGAGAACGTTCAGACGAGCCCATACCCGAACCAACGAAATTTTCAAGGACTGAAACTGTTAGAAGTTGGTAGGGCCAAGTATAATTTTAAAAAGTCTGAATCGCCTAAAGTTGAACAAAATGTGTTTGTAATGGCCGAAAATCATAATTCAAACTTATTATGGCCCAAAAGCGGAAATGACTCCTTATAGATAAGCTACCTCCTCGCTTTAACTCTATCTCCCCGGCTGAAAATTATTTCCTGCATCCTGGAAAGCCTTTATTGGATCAACTAGTTTATTTCTCATTGTTCTTAATTAATGCTTCAACCAAACCGGTTTCGGTCCGATTTTAACCCGATTGGCTTTGTTTTTATTGGAAAAATTTAAAATAAAAAAAAAATAAAAAAACCAGTTTAAACCGGAGGTTAATTGGATAAACTGTTGGTTAATTGGCTACTTAAACTGGTTTTTTACCTTTTTTTTAACTTTTACAAAATAAAATTTTAATAATAATAATAATAATAAAAAAGAAAAAACCGGATGGGCCGGTGCAGTTACGGTTCTGCCAGCCGGTTCCAAAATATGCTTCAAAACTCAACAAGAATGCCGAAATGAATATAAAAAGACGTGGATTTTGAGAATATATGCAAAATATCATTAAAAAAGACTAAAAAATAAATTCAATAATTATATACTTACAACCTAAGCAATTCAATTCCAAATACAAATAAATTAAGATAGCATATAATTCTAAAATACAATTATTGAAAAACCTCAAAAAACAATTAATAAATAAATAAAACAAAAATTCAAAAAAATATCCAAAATAATTCTGTTACAATGATTGTACCGCACTAGTTGCCTTCTCAAGAGCGCAACATTCATCCACCGTGCCCTTCTCAACCCGAGACCTCCCTGACGTCGGGGGTCGCCACTATGTCCCATTTAACCAAATATATACCGTTGCCCCTATGATCCTTCCAAATAAACCTATTGATTTTCCTATCAATAGCATTGCAAACTCTCTCCGGGAGCCATTTTGTCTTGCATTCCATTAGAGGTAACACCAGCTTTTCCTCTGACATTAAGTGAACTGTCCTCCAGGGCCTCCAATGTCAACTTCTCAACTGGAACCGTACTTGCTACCGGCGTCTCAAACTCCACCGGCTCCGGGCCAAAGGAACAACTATGGGTTGGGTGATCATCCTCCTTCCCATTTTAAATATCCTCCAGCAGCTATGTTACCAAATTTAGGATTGTTTTGAATAAATAAATAAGATAAATCACAATACGAATATGATACTATAAGAGTTGTTTTGACTTATTTTTCTCCTTTTGACTTTTGTTTCACCTAAAATTCCTTTTGAATTTTTTTAATTGTTAGTTTAGACTTTTCTAAAAAGTAAAAGAAGCAAAAGTTAAAAAGTAGATTGTTCCGTTGAAAAACATCTTTAATTATATATATCCAAACAATTACTACCTCCGTTTTCATATGTTCTTGACGTTTAGTAATGTATTACTATTCACCCACAGACTTTTACTTAAAGTTTTATTATAGTTATACAAGTTAAAATATAATAAAGTGGGATCTTGTTAGATTCGTCTCGTCGAGTAGTTTTTAAGTATCGAACTTTTAGAATTTTAATTGTACTGAACTTGAGTTATTAATAGTTTAAAATGTGCATTGAACTGCGTGAAAAATGGGTAAACATTTGAATACGGAAGAAGTAGGGATTGTTTTTGTGTTTTAATTCTCATTCTCTCTCCTTCTCATTCTATTGACTTTTTATTTTTTTTCAAAAGACAAACCAAACAGAACTTTAATTGATTGGGTGACAACAAGTCCTCCACACCTATCTATCTAAACAAAATTTATCCTAAGACATAAAAGAATAAATCGCAGAAAAGCTCTAGCAAGAAAACCAAAAAACTCTAGTTGAATAATCGAAACATTTACATAGTTGATATTATTTATTAAGTAACTTTAATTCAAACTTTTAACTCAGTTATATAAGATAAAATATAATCAAATGAAATATTATTAGATTCGTCTAATCACATAATTTATAATATTAAATTTTTATAATTTTATTTGTAAAGAATTTGAAAACCTGCTATTAATTAATTATTAAAAGGAAATGTATATTAGATTGCTCCACACATAGTGTTTCAATTTTTATGATATAACTTATTCTTGACTTTCTAAATATGGTTTGGATAATAATAATAATAATAATAGTATGAATAATATTTCATAAGTATAAAACCATGATTTCATATGCTCGCATGATTTATTTATATGCAACGCATACTCAAATACAAGCTTATCCCTTCAATATACTTTAAGATTTTGTAGACTTCTAGTCTCATAAATTAATATAATCTATACCTTTAATTTGATGATATATTATTTTTACTATTATTGTTATTAAATTTGTTATATTTGAAGTTTTTAATGCTAAATGTAGTTTTAATAATATTTTCTCTTTTAAAATTCATGCGCATCTCAAAGGGAACGAATATCTTAAAGACAGAGATAATATCTTAAATACTTTAACTAATATTTTAATAAGCTCACTTACATGCATAAATTCTATTAAAAGATTTTAAAATATATTTTTCACATTCTAGAATTTTTTTTAGCTGAAAATAGTTTCCCTTTTTCACGTTATAGATTTTATTATATAATAATTTTAAAATATATATAATTACTTACTAATTACATGTAAAAAAAATGGAGAGTATTTTTCATCTATACCGATCAGCTTATGGCAGGGAAAAAATTGCTACAATTATCTGCTAATCCCAACGGTTAAGAGCAAATTAAATACGCATAATTTAAAACGAGAGCTAAACATACCTTAATGACGAGGCAAAAATTTTAAAGGACGTGGGTGCCCCAATTATAATCGGGGCTCCCAATCTCTCAAGTAGAGAGGATCGGACTCCCGCAAAACTTAATTGGCCGAGTTGTTGTTACGAAATGAAACGCTTACACTGCGTTCTATTTTATATTAACCTCAATGCTTCACATGATTACTAAATATCTGATGTGGGACAAGCTAAGTATGGTTAACATTATTAAGTCCCCAACTGTTTACGTACATCATTGGAAGTTCCTTCTGTGCCCTAGCTGACCCACCCAGAAATATGATGTGGGACAAATATCTGATGTGGGACAAGTAAATGTTGTTTCACTGTTCCATCATCGATCGGTGCCCTAACCCCCACCCAGAAATCAGAATCCAAAATTGCTTGTTCCATGAGGAACGGATACACATTTTCCAATTTCGTCGAATAAATTGTAGAGTAGTATGGTCATGGCGTCTTAGATCATACAACACATACCCTTAATTGGTTGATCTCTTGTCAAATCAAATCACAACACATACATCATTGGAAGTTTCTTCTGATGTGGGACAAGTATGGTTAACATTATAAAGTCCCAACTGTTTACGTACATCATTGGAACTTTCTTCTTATGTGATGTAAATTTTGTTTCACTCACGCACCTTTCTTGAATTGGCCGTTCGTCGCCGGAAAGCTACGCCGGCCTCGGCTTGGCCGTTTCGCCCCATTCCATCATCAAAATTCAGGGAATAACTGAACGCGTCGTACTGGAATGTCGCCGGCGGCTTGGCCGTTTTGCTGTTGAACCGACGAATGAACGTCTTCCACTTCGGTCCAGCGGTGACTTCGCGACCACTCACTCAATTTTGAGAGGGAAGCAATAACAGTGTCTGGAAAAGGCCGCCGCTTCCCTGTACATCGTCGGAAATGTATTCTTCTTCCCGGAGAGATTCAGCGGAAGATTGCGCCATCAATCGATGAATTGAACAAACACTGCAAGAAGAATTCAAGATAGTGAATTTATTTAGGGTTTGGTTCGAGAATTGAACAAACATTGCGTCCGTCTCCCCCGTAACAAATCACTTCTCCGATTTCCGGTGTGCAGGCCCGCAGAGGTCAGGGTTTATGGTTTAGGGTCAGGGGATACGGCAGACGGGAAACCGGGAAAAATGACCGGTGAGAATTGGCGGAGCTGTAAAACTGCCTACAAGGCTACAATTGGGAAATGTTGGTGGAGTACTGGGCCTCATTAGTTGACAAAGTGCCACGTGGATGAGGTCCAAAATTCACGTCGACCCTAATTTTGACCGCCTCAATTCTTGGTAATTGATTTTTATTTCACTTTTTGGTACGCTAGTTTTTGTAGTGTACATTTATTATGAAAAACATTGTGTAATTGTAAAAATAGTATAATCTCGTTTTCATATGATAAATCATGAATAGTGCATAATTTTTATCATTATAATTTTGTATTTTTAATGATACAATAGAGGATTGTGGCATTGTATAATAAGGGCCTTCAATCTATTAAGTGAAGTTATAGATTCACTACAAGAATTTTCTGTTTTAGCGATCGAAAAATTTGGTAAAATTCGGTAGCTAAAGGGGTTAGCGACCGAATTTGCGGCCGAAATTCGTTAGCGACCGAAACTCGTTAGCTACCACAATTTTACCGACCAAATCCGGATTTTTTCTAGTAGTGATTGTCGACAGGAAATGGAGTTTGACATGAAGATTTTTTTTAACGTGTTCTATGAGATTCTAATGAAACTAAGAAAGTGTGGTCTTTGGTTCAACCGGGGCTTTGGAACAAGGCCCCCTCGCCCATTTTTTAAAATTATTTTATTTGTACAATTTGTATTTTCTCTCTTTTACTTTATTTTGTGTTCGGTGCCATTATTTATTTTAAATTCATAACTAGAATTCTGTTTTTGTGTATGCAGAATTCTACTTTTGGAAAAGATAACTCTTCCCACTTGGTTCTTGAGATATTAGTCTTGGCCCAATGTGGTCTTGGAATACTAGGGATGGCAAAAAAGCCCATACCCAATGGGGAAAACCGAAAACCGAATTTTCGGTTCGGTTTTGGGGGACTACTATCGGGGATGGGCCGGGGATTGGGAATTTTTTTGGAAATTTTATCGGGGACGGGGATGGGGATGGGGGAAGTAGTCCCCGCCCCGGCCCATCCCCGATATGTTTTTTATATTATTTTTTCTATTTTTATATGTTATAATTAATATTTTCTATATTATATTTGATTAAAGCCCATTAATTTGGTACTCCCTTCGTTTCTTTTTAAATGTTACGTATTGACTTTTTTCACTGTTCATTATAGTACTTTGACTTATATTTTTGTTATAGTTATAGAAGATAAAATATAGCCAAGTGAGATCTTGTTGGATTCGTCTCATCTTCTAGTTTTTAAATATCAAATTTGAAGAATTATTACTTGTACCGAATTTGAGTTATTAATCGTTGAAAATGTGCATTGGCATACGTGCAAATGATAAGTGTAACCTTTAAAAAGAAACGGAGGGAGTATGTTAATTATATGTTGGAAACTATTATGAATTTTTAATTTTAATTATGGTTTATTGTTAAATAATGTATATGTGTGTTTTAATGTATTATTTATATTGAAAGTTGTCTATCTTTCAGAAAAAAAAAAGAAAGTTGTCTCGAACAATAAGACTCCGACCATTCTAATTGCCGAAAAAAAAATTAAAAGTTGGGTTGTAAGTGAATCCCCGATAAGGTCCCCGATGGAGATCGGGAAAATTATGGTCCCCGATGGGGATCCCCGATAAGGTCCCCGACGGGGATTGGGCCGGTTTTTGGGATTAAAAATCCTAATGATTTTGGGGATGGGGATGCTACTCCCCGCCCCAAAACCGGCCCATTGCCATTCCTATGGAATACATGAAGTAGGGAAGAAAGAATAGTGCAAAATGAAAAGTTAGTGATTTGATATCCTTTCTTCTGTTTTGGCATGAGTGTTTTGTTAAACAAACTCTGCAAAACTTAACCTGCCATTCCATGGAGCCAACAATGTTGGAATGTGAATGGTATTAGGCATGCAAACAACCAAATTATTAGACAAAAGCAAACCACCAACTTCTTAGATGAAAGCATTGTGCATTTATAAAAACTTCTTCGCAACTATTACCTAATCAAGATGTGGATGTGGTATAAGTTTAACATATGGCATTTGCAAAAGTTTGCATAAGTTTGTGTACCCAAAAAGAGGGACTATGGACACAAACCTATTCAATCCATTTGTGAAAAATATTCATTCACAGCCTGCCACGTACACCACTAAACTAGCAAATAGTTGGTCTATGAATGCCAACATCAGGCGATAAACAAAAGTCATTAACTTCAAAGTGGAATAAGGTTTTAAGAACACGCCTAAACCCCTTTTCCCTTATCCCTGTCCTTCTCGTGAGACATCAAATTCTTGACAGTGATGAAGTGCTTGCCAGCTTTGGTGATGATGATTGGTGTAACATCGGTGGAGTCGGTTGCATCATTTGTGGAAGATGGATTCGGATCTATTATGGTGGTGTAGTGGAGTGCTATGAATCATGTCTGCCAGTAAGGTTGGGGAATCATCAACCGGATGCTGTTGGGATTGCGACCGAGTGTGTCCTTGTTCCTCTACTTGTCCATCCGCATTTACCTGCTACACATTGTAGCTTTGGATAACAAAAAATGCTTTGAGTGCATAAAGCATTAGAGAGTGCCTGAGTTTTATTATAGAGATAACATTTTCTACTATCCATCAAATAAGGCTTTCCTCACGCGGGCAGCTTGATGTTCTATTTTGTACTTTTGATTGGAAAGAATGCAGACAAGTGTTATAAGGGAAAACTTAAGCTTCATATGCATGGTATTTATAGAAAGAAACAAAGGAATAAAACAGTATTCATGATAAAGGTACACATTTCCATTGGTATACAGTATTCTTTTCAAATTTCAACTTTTGAATATAGCTAGCATAGTGATAGGCAGTAGAGCCAACTATTCGAAAGGTATAAGATTTAATCATAATACCAATGATTAATGAACCAAGACGTATTACTTAGATATTGACCACAGTCCAATATATTCAAATATCACAATCACTACTCTGTGTACACCATTCTTATGAGAAGAACCCTGAAATACTTCCTTTTAACTGATTTATAAACCTACTGGAGTGTCTTATCCATATTGAAAGAATGATCATTTAGTAAAAAACAAAGGATTCTTACAGGAATAATTTATGGCTGAGATACACCATGCATACTCAAAGTGATATACCATCATGGCTGACCACCTGTAGATAGGCAAAATCCAAGTCAAACATTCGCAGCAAACTCCAACCTAACTTGATGAATCTAATTTGCATACAACAAGGACATGATTCCAATTTTCAATTTTCAGTCTAATGTAATTAAACTAAAACTAAGGATATTAAATTGCATTACTGTTCTGGAGAGAACAGAGAAATTCTCCTATGTAGGGCATTACTAACAGAAAAATTCTAACTTTACTAAGGTAATTAAATTGCACCCAACCTCAATGATAGATCAGACAAATCACCAAAATAGCAATAACTAATAACAATGATTCAAGACAAGCAGTAAAGTAGACAAATTCCAACATAATCATGGCGTACGAGGAAAACGAAGGTCTAGTGACTCCCTCGTGTTTGGATGCCCCATCCTTGCTACGGAATGTGTGGAATCTTGGCCGGAATCCATCGCCGTCTTCTCTCGTACTTCCATCGTCGATTTCAGAGATATATGGGGTTCTTCTTCGATATTGGGGGAGAAATAAAAGTTGCGTCAATGTGTTCTGTGGCATTTGAGATGGAGTGTGTTCTCCGCCCCAAGGTTGTTAAGATCGGGATCCTATATGGGATCGTTTTTCTCTTTGCAAGATCGGGATCGTAGGATCGAATCGGGATCCTAAGATCTTATGAAATTGCAATAATGGATAAACTCAATTATGCATACTAACAAGTAAAAGCATTATTTTGTGTTTTTAAGAATCTTGTAAGTTAATTAATACAATACAGTATAAAAATATTACAATTAAACATAAAATATTTCCACATACATAGATATTATGTTTTTTTTACACATCATACATAAAGAATACAAGCTCTTAAGTTTAAAATTAAAATAAACAAGTTATTTTGATCACAAATCATAAAATACTATAAAAATTTTGTGTGTTTAAGAGGGTAAGATCGTAAGATCGTAGAAGCGTTTGAGGGAGTATGACCATAAGATCGTAACATTCTACTATCAGGATCGGGATCTTACGAATTTTAAGATCCTACAAGGATCGGAATCGTTTTAGAGATGTGTGATCGTAAAATCGTAAGATCCTAAGATCAGGATCGGGATCTTAACAACTATGCTCCGCCCTTCTTTCTTTTTATGAGATGGAGTGTGTTATGTGGCATTTGACTGGCCACGGTGTCTCTCCTTGGCAATTAGTAATGCAGTGGCACGTTGGCTAATTGCAATTCAGTGTTTTAAATTTCGATAGAAATTCTGAAATTTCGGGTTTCGGACACCTCAAAACGTAATTTCACATAAAATATTATTTTTGTAAAATTTCTCCGAATTTTTGCCCGAAACCCGAAGTTTCCCAAAATTTAACCGATATTTCCCGAAAGTTCCCAAAAATTTTACCTTTTTTGAAAAAATATTTTTTTCTCTAAATTTTAAAAATATTTTCAGCATATTGCTAGTTTATATACCAATAGAGTTGATTTATTTTGGAATATTTTCATTTTTTCATCCTTTCAGGAACTCGATGTGATTTTCTAAAAAATTACAAATATCTCCGAAATTCCATTGGGAGTTGTTGAACGCATTTGGCCCGGACTAGGCTTTCAAAAAAGGAATGGACGGATCCCGTAAAAAAAGAAAAGAGACTATTTTGGCAATTTTGCCATTAGTTGTTAGTTGTTTTATGTAAAAACGAAAATTAAGGTATAGTATATTATTAGTATCTGACACCCATTCTTGTGATTTAAATTGAATATATTTGTTTTTTATGCTTAGAATCATATCATATTCAAGCTTATAGATCTACTGAAAATGTATATATTGCTTGGTTGGCCAGCAGCATGACTTCCAAGCATAAAAAAGAAATACTACTTCATAGAACTGGTATGCAAGTATAAGGGGAAAAAACCCCCAATCAGTCCCTTAATGTAGGAAAATTTTCCAAAGGGTGCATTAGTTTTTGAATTAATTAAAACAATCCCCTAACTTATTTAATCATCGCCCAATCGATCCCAAACTCCTTTAATACGCTCTAATCCGACATGACACAATAATTAATGCAGTCAATGTATGTTGACCCCACTTAATTGCTTACATGGCAAGGTGGGTGGAATCCAAACATCCTATTTGGCTCCTTAGGCGAAAATTCCCAAATTCACTTCCAATGCCTAAGTATTACCAAACATAAATACGTAATTAATACTCTAAACTCTAATTGAAAATTGCATTACCAAACACGATTATTCAAATTTAAAACTATTTTTCATCATTAATTTCAAACTCCAGACTCTAAACTAAAAATTCCAGACGTTAAGCTCTAATTATTTCCGAAACATACCCTAAATTGGTTTTAATCCACTATTTATAGCACAATTAACAAATAGTGGGATCAACTCGATCTGTACAATTAACAAAATAAACTTCGAGGACTTGTACAATATTTAAAATAATTTGTGGGTTCTACAATTTTGTTATTTGTGTTAATTTAGAGGATTATAGTGATTTATGCCCGATTTGGTAAACCTCTAGTTTCAAGGAAAGGTCTCCTATGGGGTTGGGGACTTACCCTAGCGGTCAAGTCCCCCTTTTCCCAACCATAGGTTGGGGGTTCGATCCCCACCCGGCCCCTTATCCCTCACATTTATCCCCATTTGTAATCTGTGTGGTTTGGGCTCCCACACACCTTTGCCGACACATGTGTGTCACGTTTACCCAAAAAAAAGGCCTCCTATGGAGTGACTACTATGGAGTATATTTCTGAATTTTTTTCTAAACTCACAAAATTTCAGAAAAAATCGGTGAAGGGTGTTGACTACTATAGAGTGACTACTTTTATTGAAATGGGACGAGTCAAATTTCATCCTCTTCCCATTTTAAATATCCTCAGCAGCCATGTTACCAAATTTAGGATTGTTTTAAATAAATAAATAAGATAAATCACAATACGAATAGGATAATAAGAGTTGTTTTGATTTATTTTTCTCCTTTTGACTTTTGTTTTACCTAAAAGTCCTTTTGAATTTTTTTAATTGTTTGTTTAGACTTTTCTAAAAAGTAAAAGAAGCAAAAGTTAAAATTCTCAATTATTTCAAAGTAGATTGTTCCGTTGAAAAACATCTTTAATTATATATATCCAAACAATTATTTGGATTGTTTTTGTGTTTTAATTCTCATTCTCTCTCCTTCTCATTCTATTGACTTTTTATTTTTTTCAAAAGACAAACCAAACAGAACTTTAATTGAATGGGTGACAACAAGTCCTCCACACCTATCTATCTAAACGAAATTTATCCTAAGACAAAAAGAAATAAATCGCAGAAAAGCTCTAGCAAGAAAACCAAAAAACTCTAGTTGAATAATCGAAACATTTGCATAGTTGATATTATTTGTTAAGTAACTTTAATTCAAACTTTTAACTCAGTTATATAAGATAAAATATAGTCAAGTGAAATATTATTAGATTCGTCTAATCACATAATTTATAATATTAAATTTTTATAATTTGCATAGTTGATATTATTTATTAAGTAACTTTAATTCAAACTTTTAACTCAGTTATATAAGATAAAATATAGTCAAGTGAAACATTATTAGATTCGTCTAATCACATAATTTATAATATTAAATTTTTATAATTTTTATTTGTAAAGAATTTGAAAACTTGCTATTAATTAATTATTAAAAGGAAATGTATATTAGATTGCGCCACACATAGGGTCTGTTATGCACGCAGAGCTGTAGCTGCGAGCTAGAGCTGTAGGGAGCTGTGGGAGCTGTAGCTGTCAGTTTTATTTAAGTATTTTGTACAACTAGCTATAGCTGTGGAAGCTGTAGCTGTCAAAAAATGTATGAAATAACATAAAAGGACAAACTTTTAAGTAGACTATTGGGTAGTGAGTTGGTTATTGGGTTAAAATTGTAAATGCTCAATAATAAGTTAGGAGCTTATTTTTTAAAGCTACTACAGGTAGCTTCTAAAAAGAAGCTCCCATAAGCTCCCAAAAGCTAGTGTGCAGAACGGGACTTTTGTTTTTAAATAAAAGCTAAAGTTACCAAAAGTTCTCAAAAGCTCCCAAAAGTTGCGTGCAGAACAGACTCATAGTGTTTCAATTTTTATGATATAACTTATTCTTGACTTTCTAAATATGTTTTGGATAATAATAATAATAATAATAATAATATTAATAATAATAATAATAATAATAATAATAATAATAATAATAATAATAATAATAATAATAATAGTATGAATAATATTTCATAAGTATAAATCCATGATTTCATATACTCGCATGATTTATTTATATGCAACGCATACTCAAATACAAGCTTATCCCTTAAATATACTTTAAGATTTTTTAGACTTCTAGTCTCATAAATTAATATAATCTATACCTTTAATTTGATGATATATTATTTTTACTATTATTGTTATTAAATTTGTTATATTTGAAGTTTTTAATGCTAAATGTAGTTTCAATAATATTTTCTCTTTTAGAATTCATGCGCGTCTCAAAGGGAATGAATATCTTACAGATAAAGATAATATCTTAAATACTTTAACTAATATTTTAATAAGCTCACTTGCATGCATAAATTCTATTACAATAGTTGCCATCTTAGATACATTAAAAGATTTTAAAATATATTTTTCACATTCTAGAATTTTTTTTAGCTGAAAATAGTTTCCCTTTTTCACGTTATAGATTTTATTATATAATAATTTTAAAATATATATAATTACTTACTAATCACATGTAAAAAAATGGAGAGTATTTTTCATCTATTCCGATTAGCATATGGCAGGAAAAAAATTGCTAGAATTATCTGCTAATCCCAACGATTAAGAGCAAATTAAATACGCATAATTTAAAAGAGAGAAACATACCTTAATGACGACACAAAAATTTTAAAGAACGTGGGTGCCCCAATTATAATCGGGGCTCCCAATCTCTCAAGTAGAGAGGACTCCTGCAAAACTTAATTGGCCGAGTTGTTGTTATATATATGAAATGAAACGCTTACACTGCGTTCTATTTTATATTAACCTCAATGCTTCACATGATTACTAAATATCTGATGTGGGACAAGCTAAGTATGGTTCTCGTTATTAAGTCCCAGCTGTTTACGTACATCATTGGAAGTTTCTTCTGTGCCCTAGCTAACCCACCCAGAAATATGATGTGGGACAAATATCTGATGTGGGACAAGTAAATGTTGTTTCACTGTTCCATCATCGATCGGTGCCCTAACCCCCACCCAGAAATCAGAATCCAAAATTGCTTGTTCCATGAGGAACGGATATATATCTTCCAATTTCGTCGAATAAATCCATTGCTCTAATTCTTTCGCCGCCGCCGAGTCGTCGGGACCGCCTGTTGCTGATAGGGAGCTGGCTCTGGCTTGTGCTATGGATTTGGGATAGAATGTTAGAACCTGGGGATGGCTAAGGATTCCGAGCAGATTGGGTCTGCCGAGGTGGCCCCCGCTTAGGTTTTGCATTGAGTTTTGTTTTTTTTTTTTTTTTTTTTTTCCTTTTTTTTGGCTTTTTACATGAAATAATAATAATAATAATAATAATAATAATAATAATAATAATAATAATAATAATAATAATAATAATAATGTATATAAATATAGTTTGCATGATATTCGCATTTTTGTTTGTTTTAACCAGTTTTGTTTTATAATTTGGCTCATTAATTTGATTTATCAATTATAACTTGTGATTAATCTGCTCAGTTATATATAAATATTACAGTTAGGGAATAGAGACCAGTGGTCATGTCCTGACTTTCAACCTTATAGTTGGGAGTTGGATTTTCACCCAGTCTCTTATTCTTCCCCTTTATTCCTTTTGTAATTTGTGGCTTAAGGTCTCACACACTTTTTGCAAATGCAAATGTTAAAAAAAATATGGATATTATCGCTGTAATACTATAAATAGATTTAATTTAGATTTAAATAAGTGGTTAAGAGTTAATATCTAATTTTGGAACTCAGACTAAGTGGCAAAGTGCATTTCAGAGTATTAGTAACAGGTGCAATAATATAATGCTATATGAAAATATTATTCAAGTAAGTGTTGCATTACAGTTCAGTCATGAAGTTCAAAACAGAGGTTGAAATAAAATCAAGAAGCATGAGGAAAAACTATTTGACCTACAACCCAAAACGCCCTAATGCAAGATCAAATAGAAGCTATCGACTCACTTGGCTAAAGAAAATTGTAATGTATCGATTGTTTAAAATATTAATGCAATGTTTGAATTTGGGAGGCGGAATTATACATAAAAAAATTCTAACTAAAATAAACATAACTATATAAAAATTAATATGCAAACTTCGAACTCGGGGGCCGACGGCCCCCCAAGCCCCAACACACGTAGGCCACTGGGTGCATGCATGTACTTGCAACTGCATACTATGTATCTTACTATTTGGTTCCTGCTTCTCGAGCACTAATCTCAAGTTCAGACCAAGACCCATCCCCATATTTCTTGTAATCATATAGCTCCTCATTAGCAAGCTGCCCATTCGGCAATTGGGGGTGAAAGCAGAATACACCGGATGGGATGGGGATATCAATTAGCAACGTATACAAGTGGCTTCAAAAACTTTTGGGGATTATAGAAAATACTACTAGAAAAATATCTGAGTTGGCATAGTTGAGTTGGTTAGTGGACTGGTCACTGGTTCCTTCATATCTGAAAAATGTCCTTGTTTGGATTTTTATAATTCCCAAAAGCCTTAAGAGTCATGACAATCCATAATACAAGTATTTATGTAGTGATTTACTACTAATTACCGAGAGAGTTTTAATAAAAATGTCCCATAGTATGATTTTATTAGATAGAATCAAATTGATAATTTTGACTAGTAAAATAATTGGAATATTATGGGGACATTGGGAACGGATTTTCTTTCCTCCATATGAGTTTTGTTTGTTGGTATTGTTTGAAATTTATTAGTGGAATTAGTAAAATTTTACTAATTTATTAGACCACTAGTAGTTTAATTAGGGTCTGTTCTGCACGCAGCTTTTGGAATCTTTAGCTTTTATTTCAAAACAAAGTCTCGTTCTGTACACTAGCTTTTGAAAGCTTCCAGGAGCTACTTTCCAAATTTAATTAATTTTTCTCTTCAAATTATAATTTTTAACAGCTACAACTACTTGTACCGAACACTTATGCAAAAATTGATAGCTACAGCTCCTACAGCTTCCAACAGCTACAGCTCCCTACAGTTGTAGCTCGCAGCTACAACCCGTAGCTACAGCTCAACGTGCAGAACGGACCCTTAGTATTGTTTGAAAATGAATAGAACGGAGTAAAATACCAAATGCAGTTGGTTTGAGTGGTATGAGGCTCTAACGGCTTAAACAAAGGTCTCGAGTTTGAGCCCATACCACTCAGGCCAACTGCATTTGGTATTAAGTCAATAATAATTACATTTAGTTATTTATTCAAAAAAATTTAAAAAAAAAAACAAAAAACAAAAAACAAAAAAACAAAAAAAAAAGTGGGGGATAGGTAGTTTTGAGTTCTCCTCAGTCCCCTCAATCCAGCTTTTTTGGTTTTTACTGCCATTTCTTTCATTGTGAATAAAACTTAACTCAATTGCAAAGGTATTATTTAATTAACTCTGTATTATTTTTTTTAGGAGCCATTGAAGGCCTGGAAAGAGGTAGTGGGAGCCCATGCCACACAATTACAAAGGGGAATAAAAAGGAGGGATAGGGGGCCAGTGGGGATCGAACCTCCAACCTTCCGTTGGAAGCCTAGGGACTTAACCACTTGAGCTAAATCCACATCCCCAATTAACTCTGTATTTAATAAATAGTTAGGTTAGAAGTTAATTGACACTGAGATCTATTGGATTCAAATTCCCATTTATTATTCACTTATCCATTGTCTTTTATTTCTTTTTCTTTTTGTGGATTCGTAAAGATCTTACATCTTTTATCTCTTCTGTGTAAAGTTTTGCTAGGAAATGTTATATTGGGATTGCTCTCTCTCCGGTAATATTTCTTTATCTCATCTAGTCAATTATGTAATATCTCTCAAATCAACCAATTCATGTGTGAAAAGAGAATGATTGTGGGGCTATTTTCAATTAGTCAAATAAGATTTAGTTCACTCTATTGTCATTATTGGTTGCATTAGTCACAATATTATTTTTGAGTTTTGGATTTTTTTTCTTTTCTTTTCGATAAGCTTCTGGATTTAATAAGAAGGGTTAGAAAGTTGACACATGAGATATATGAATTCATTTTCCTTTTTTCTGAATTCAACAATCGTGTATGATGATTGATGTCATGTTGATGTACTATCATAGTATTTGGAAGTTCATAGTTAAAGGGGAAAAAAAATAATTGAATTGCAAAGGTATTATTTAATTAATTACTCCTGTATTTAATAAATAGGGTTAGAAGTTGACACGAGATATATTGGATTCAAATTTATTATTCACTTATCCATTGTTTTTTTCTTTTCTTTTTCTTTTAGTGGATTCATAAAGATCTTACCATTTTTTCTTTTTTTCTTTTTTGTCTCTTCTGTGTAAATTTTTGCTAGGAAATGTTATATTGGGATTGCTCTTTCTCTCCCCATGGTAATATTTCTCCATCTCATCTCGTCATTTATAAAATAGCTCCCAATGATAACAAATCAACCAATTCATGCGTGAAGACATGAATATTCTTATTTGGTTCACATTATTGTCATTAGAGTAAATTTTGTGATAAATTGAACCCATGCCAACATTCAAATCCCGATTTCTCAAATAAAAGCGCAAACCCAACTTATAGATACAACAACAATATAAAACTCACCAATCAAAGTCAAAGAATTTCAAAAGCAACATAATTTATCCCATCCCTTCGTTTGTGTGGAAACAAATATATGCATGATTAGGGTTAGCATAATCCAATTTGAAATGTTAACCCACAAATAGGAGCCATAAAAAATTGCTTTAAAGTATGCTTCCACAACCAACAAAACATCAATCCAATTCTAAACCAAAAAAGAAAAGAAAAAGTCCAATAGAACAAAAATATGAAAGATAGGACTACAGACTCGGAGACAAATTGTAATGAACACACATTTGAACAATGGAATCAAAGTTAATGTCCAGAATACAAATGACAAAACCCCATATATCTCTCCTCATTAATTGGTCTCTCAGTGGTGAATGTTCTTAGCAAAAGCTCTTGAACACATACACTGGGGAAGTGCTTAAGTCCTCATAGACAACACCTAAACTCTTGTAAGCCAAGGTCAATACTGTTAGAATGTTAAACTTGATAAATATAGAAAATTCTAGAGAATGGTTTTAGAATTAATGGTATGAAAATTCTAGAAGAATGATATGAAGAGAATATGATAGAAATTGATGGAGAATTCTAGAGATGTGTTAGAATGATCAACAAAAATGTCTAAAATTATTATAATGTAATATTTCCTCGAATTGTCTAGAATCATCCCATGCCTAGTATAAATAGGTAGTGGCATGGATCATTTTGTAACCAACAACACCAACAAGAACAAGTGAAGTTAGTTGTAAGAAAACTTTCTCAAACATCATTCTCTCCTTTCAAACTCCATATTAACACTTAGCCTCTAATCTTTAAAATATAAAACCATACGTCCACAAATATTCACACACCTACATATCCCTTCCTCCATATTTTATCCTCTTCAAAATCGTGAAAAAGATCATTTCTTGCCTTAAAAAAATAAAATTGAAAAAGAAAATAACATTCTAAAATGGGTAAGAAATTATAAAAGAAAAAATATTTGAGGAAACTAATAAGGGAATAGGATTGGGAGCGGCGAATGGAGGCTAAACCACAGAAAAAGTGAAATTGGTGGGAAAGAAAACAACATATGGGGCGGACACTGAAAAAATATTTCTTGCCAGCAACATTTTCATCTTCATTTCAAGCTGCATTTTCATCTACATTTTGGTCGGAATTGAGGCGGGGCCAAGGATGATCCAAGTGTAGTAGATATATACAGAAAATTGTATGATCCCAAATACAATTCCAATTGCACTCGAAATCTACAATGAAAATAAAAAATTTGATTAATAAATAAGTAAATAATAAATGAATAAAAATAATATTAATAATAAAGGAATCAAAGACTTACCAGAATGTAAGGATCAATTTTTCCTAAGCAAGCATATGCAGTCCATACACTTGAGTAAATAAAACTGAGTACACTAGGCCAGAATGGCAAAAATTCCACACTATGGGTCGTGCGGACTCTCCACTGTCAAAAGCACTAGAATGGATATACACTCAAGCGAAACGTTATTCTATAAAAGCAGTATTGAGAATTTTTGCACTTACCATGATAGACAAAGGATATGTACATAATGATGCCACTTGCGAGGCACCAAATTCCCACAAACTTGATTTTTGTCAAGGGTGTTAAGTGTAAACCTAATATCAACCCCACAATTATTCCAACCAAACAAAATTGTAGAAAAATAGCGCCAGCAATTATAAACTGCAATGATATAAGTTTTGTTTTTTTTTTTGGATGAGTCATTGAAGGCCTGGAAAGGGGTGGTGGGAGCCCATGCCACACAATTACAAAGGGGAAATAAAGGGAGGGATAGGGGGCCGGTGGGAATCGAACCTCCAACCTTCCGTTGGAAGTCAATGGACTTAACCGCTTGGGCTAGGTCCTCATCCCCAATGATATAAGTTTTGTTAGTATATAGTTTTAAAAAAATTGAAAAAAAAGGTATTAATTGATTACCCGGTTTCTCCTGTTGGTAAACATAGAAAACACGATCAGGTATATGAAGTTTATTAAAACTCCATTTGGTACTGTATAAAATCCAAAGCATGTAATTCAGGCTGGCTCCTAGATAAGAGTATGGAATGAATCCCTGTGTGTTTTGGAGGGTTACAATCCTCCAAAATGTAAGCATGCATTTAAAACTATATTAATGCATAAATTATGTCATTAAATATCCAATTATATTTAAAAATGGTAAATGTGCATTGAAGGGATAAAGAGAAAAGAGAGTCTTACACAGCCGAGAATATGAATAAAACTCCCGTAACATCCCTGACAAAAAAGATTAAAAAAAAAAAAAAGCTAATTCAGTATTTCCATTAATTATGCATGTGAGATATCTAAATGTCATTATAAATTGACAAAGTTATCACAGAGATGAAATACAACTCTCTATACGCATATTCATATAAAATTATAAATAAGTACTCACATTTTAATATTTAAAATACAAATTTAATAGTAATATAGTGGTGTACCGTGTACTGGAGTATATATTAAAATAGACTCTCAAACAATAGTAAGAGGGTATTTGGATTAGCGAAAATAGATTATTTGATTATTGCATTTTCAAAACGCAAATAATCAGGTTTGCAGCACCTTTTTTTAGCGGTTAAACTGATTATTTGCGTTTTAAAAACGCAATAAGCAGATAATCCATTTTCTTGCTGCTTATCCAAACACCCTTTAATAAAGGAGAAAAGTGGATTTCATTACAAACCATACAAAAATTGATTAAAGCAAAACTAGTTACCGGCTCCATTTACGAGCGTCAGATGCTTTGTATTTAAGCTTTTGTACTCTATCTTGAACATCTTTAAGGAAACAAGTCTCTATCTTAATTCTTTCACAACTTTGCCTGTTTAGCTCTTCCTGAAAACAAAAAGCATAGCATCTATTGCGTTACTTTTTCCATTTAAGGGAACAAGCACCGCTGCTGAGAAGAAGCTCCAAACACAAAATCTAAATCCTCAAATTTACAACAAATAGTACAAAATTAAAATTAACATTAAAAAACCGAAATTAAAATCCCTAACTCATCCCCATGTGTGCAGTCAGACATCCAGCCAAGCACTCGGTGGGTTGCCCTACCCCGGGCTGGCCCACCATGCACCCCAATCCCTCCCCATGTCTGCACCCAAGACCTCCCTTTAACAACCACCCAAAGGTAAGGTTGTTAACCATGTGGGCTGCAGCCCTTAATGACTCTCACCACCCATTTCCTAGGCCTTTAATGACTCCTAAAAAAAAGTATATATACAGAAATAGAAATAAAAATAAAACAATCTAACGTTTATTTTTGTTTTTTGGGTTAATTTTTTCAATACCATCTAAATATAAACATAGATTTGCAAATCTAATCTAATCTAATTATTCAAAAAACTAAAAGAAAAATAAAATAAATAACTAGATCTTTTAATCGGATACTTCTCTAACTTCTGTGCACTCTGCACTATAAATACTTATTGCGGCTTCTTCCGCTATTTGTTGATTTCATTGCAGCCAACCAACATCTTTGATTTCTCTGCTGCTGATTTATTAATTTTGTGAATCATGCAAATTTCTATTCAAGACTATTTGGTGTTTGTAGGTACAATTAGTTATATACTATTATGTTGTGTTTACTGCTTAGTTTGTTTTTCATGGATTATCTATTGTGGTTTAGTTTATCTTAATCAGACACAAGAATACGTTTTACTAATTCATGTATCATTTGTCAATTGTCATTCTCATAAATGGAGAATCCTATAGACACTATTTTTCCGGATTCGCTCGGTCCCAAACATCCATAGAATTTGGTATATTAGGTTGATAAGTTATCACATGAGATCTATTGATTCACTTATATGTAAATTCACTGATTTTTTTTTTCTTTTTCTTAGGGAATGTTACTACATTAATTCTCTTTCTCTCCCCATGGTAATATTTCTTCCTTCTCTTTATCTCTTCGATTATAATACATTATCTTCATAATTATAGTTGGATATTTTATTTTATGTATGGCATAAACTCTGTAGAATCTTTTTTGAAATTTTAGCCCAACATTTTGGAGGATTTTGAAAAAGAAAGACACGGAGGAGTTTCACCCATATCCTTACTTGGCCTGCAATCAACTGCTTTATATGGATCTTCTATGGCTTACCATTTGTTCATCCACACAGTACTTCTGTGATCATCATCAACTTTGTTGGCCTCTTATATCCTTACATGGAGTTGGAGCAATATTGGGCCTCATCCAACTATATACATATTCATATTTCACTTACCTAAAGAAGGTCCAAGACCAAAATGACACCAAGCCGGTGGAGCTCAAAACACCGTGTATATAATGCATAGTATTTAGCTTCCCACCTTTTGCATATGAAAGGGATTGTTAGTTGTTTTATGTAAAAACGATAATTAATGTATTCATTATCCTGGTGATTTACTAAATTGGATATATATAATAGAGGTAATAAATAAAATAGGCCACCAGAAGGAGTCATTTCCACTTTTAGGCCATGATATCTTGATTTAGGAAAATTGGCCATTAGAAGGATTTCGGGCCTGAATTTAAGCCATTAGGTTAGAATTCGGGCTGCGATGGCCTAAAAGTGGAAATGATTACTTCTGGTGGCCTATTTTAGTTTTTTCAATTATTATTTTATTTTATTTAATTAAAATAAATAATACTCATTATGTGTCATTATTTATGTCGTACTTTCTTTTTTTTGTTCTTGTTCCGATATTTTTATTTTATTTTTATTTCAAAAAATAATTAAATATTAAACTCACATTAATAAATAAATATATTAACCTTTCAAATTACCCACTATCATTAATAATTTCAGTCCCCCTACAGACACATATGAGTCAATCACAAATAAATAAATTAATTAAAATTGTGGGGTTGGGGACTTACTCCAGTGGTAAGTCCCTCAACTCCCAACCTATAGGTTGGGGTTCGAATCCCCACCCCGCCACATATCCCTACCCTTTGTTCCCTTTATAATTGTGTGGCTTGTGCTCCCACCACCCATTCTAGGCCTCCAATGGCTCCTCAAAAAAAAAAAAAATTGTAATTCATTACAATCATATTATATAAATTTTTAAATTATCTTTTTTAACACTATTAATAGGACGGAGGGAGTAATTTAAGAAATAAAATAAATATTAATTCAAATATATTATAAAATAAGTAAAACAAATACATATTCAAATAAATTATAAAGTAAAAATAAACATATTTTATTATAAGTATCCCAAAATTTTTGACATGGTATTTTATATAAGAATAATTACTATTAAATGCAAGAAATTTTTTCGGACATGGGTATGTTTGACAATTAATATTTAATTATTTTTAAAATGGAAATGAAATAAAAAATATGGAACAAGAAGAAAAAAAAGAAAGTAGGACATAAATAATGGCACAGAATTAGTATTATTTATTTTAATTATATAAAATAAAAATATAATTCAAGAAAACTAAAATAGGCCACTAGAAGGAGTCATTTCCACTTTTAGGCCATCGCGGCCCGAATTCCAGCCCAATGGCCTGAATTCAGGCCCAAAATCCTTCCAATGGCCTATTTCCCTAAATCAAAATATAGTGGCCTAAAAGTGGAAATGACTCCTTCTGGTGGCCTATTTTAATTATTACCTCTATATAATATATATTCTTTTCCGTTTAAAATCATAATATCATATTCAACCTCATAGATCTCCTGAAAATGTATATATTGCCTGGTTGGCCAGCATGACTTCAAAGCATCAAAGAAAAATATAGAATGGATGGGATATTCAAGTATAAGTAATTAAGGAAGAAACTGGTGATCAAGACATAAATATGTTTGATTACTTCCAGGTATCAAAGTGCAAAGGCATGGGAGACATTGTAAATTGTGTAATGTGATTACTCCCAGGTATCAAAGTGCAAAGGCATGGGAAGCCTTTGGGAAATTAGAGCTTGCTTTTGGCATCGGAGGAAGAGGAGCGGCATATACGACACTTAGCTAGCTGGGAGATTAGATCTGAAGTTGGAAATAAAGAAAAGTGCATAATGAAAAATACATATATCAAATATCTCAAATTGTAAAGTGGAGTAGTAATTAGATCTCCTTTCATATCAGCCATCACTCTTAAGGAATTTAAATATCATATAGTAATTACATATTCTGGGGATGAGATTCACTAAAGTGTTGTAATATGTTGGTGATGTAATGATATGTCATATGGTAACAGCCAGAACATTGGAGCTTACCCGAAGCATTAATTGCTGGTGAGTTTCGTGTCCCTAAAGCCAATGGTAACAGCCAGAAATGTCCAATTGATCTCTGGAATGTAAATCTGACTGCAAATTTTTGGAGGACATGTGCATAATTTTGATCCTTGGAAAGCAACTCATCGCACATGAGCACTGCTTGATTATGGAAAATTCCCCGATGATGGCTTGGCTTGGCTTCCCACAACTGCAGCTAGTATAGCATTCGCAAGAACTGGCCACCACAATTTTTCTGCAAGAAAGGGAAAAAACCACATCAATGGCGAACTCTTAAAGCTACAAAAACCACCCAAAGCAAAAAGGCAAAATTCAAGGAGTGTGTTATAATTATACCAGGCACCGGCACATAGAATCCAATCTGGTAGTCACAATCAATCAGGTAATGTTTGGAAAGATAAGCAGCTTGTCCCATGTAAGCCAGGATTAGTGATGGGTAGACAACAAAGCTAAAGGCTATCTGCAGTGAGGTAGCTGCCAGTTAGATTTGTGGCTGACATTAAGAACCTCATGCTCAGATATAATCAAAATTCATATAAGAATTTAATTACCTTAATGGACAACTGTGAAAAGCGTCCAAGATCAGCAAACATGACCTCTGAACCTGAATTTACAGACACGTTTCCAGAAGAAATGTAAGCACCAACTAGATCTCCTAACAATAACATCGTACTGGAAAGCCCTTATGGTACCAGTTATGTTATGCACAACAAAATCCCGCCCAACAACATCCACCCCCTTTCTGTGTTTTCTTCAAGAATTTTTACATGTAAAAGGAGAAATAGGTACCTAAACAAAGGGAATTCCAGTGCAATATGTTGTACACTCCATAGGTACTCACGCAGAATAGCCAGGTCATCACAATAGGCGCAAATAAACATCCTTACTTGATGGGTACCATAGTGTTGAAGATAAAATAAGAACAACAGTATGGTGCAAGCAGCTGGTACTTCTATATCTGAAAAGGCACATATAACTCCATCATTTGGTAACAGTTGAAAAACGAATTTCAATTAACACAACATATATATGGATATCTAGAATGATCTAGGAGGAGTTTGGGAGACTCTTCATCCCCCTCTTTAATAGGACTAGTATGTCCCCTGCCCATCTACGTGGGGAATAAATAATGTAAAATGAAATGCTATACAAAAATATATTTCCAACCTGTTTGTATCAAGTAATAAAAAAAATTACGGGAAACATGCATAGATGTTCCTTATAAGAAAGAAGCGCACTTACAGAATCCTAAAAGAGCTTCTCCAATGTCCACTCTCAAGAATATCATAAGTCTCAACGTGCATTTCAGAATATCAGTAACTGGTGCAGTAATATAATTCTATATGAAAAATATTATTCAAAAAGTGTTGCATTACAGTTCATTCATGAAGTTCAAAGCAGATGTAGCATCAATAAAATCAAGAAGCATGAGGAAAAACTATTTGATCTACAACCTGAAAAGCCCTAATGCAAGATCAAGTGGAAACTATTAATTAACTTGGCTAAAAAATATTGAAATGTACGAATTGGTGCATATACATTAAAATTTGAATGTTCCTAAGGTAACAATTAGAATTCATTATCATTAATATTTCAATCCAAATGGAATAGTTGGAGTAGCTTAAACAATACAGGAAAATAGAAGTGATGGACATATGATGATCATATATTCTTCAGTTACATCCTGAACAAACAAAGATTCATAAGATAGAAAGTATGCAGATTAGATGAAGCTGAGATCCAACCAATTAGAACGCTGCAAGAATTACGTGAAGAACAGGAAAGATAACAATGCACAAACAATACATTCCCAATTCAATTCCGGCTTCTTCTTCCCCCAAACCATCCACTACAAATCCATCTTTCTCATTTTCGTCATGCCCTTCATCTGTTTGAAAATACCCAGTGAATTTCCACCAATAACAAACGTGAACAATTTTTGAGAAAGAAAAAAAAAAAAACAGAAAAAAAAAAGAAGGAAAGAAAGACAAACAAACATATGAATAAAATTAATTTATAAGGAGTTATGGTTTGCAAGATGTAAAGGAATCCTAGCAAATGCATTTTGCACCTTAGGATAACCCAAATTTTTATTTCTCCTTCAATGATACCGCATGGTTTTTCTGCCAGAAAGAACATCAAGGAGTGTGGTTTTCCCCACTCCATTGACATTGACACCCATATGTGCTGTAAGAACACCAGATCTGAATGCATCAGTGACATCATAGAGAAGCTGAAGCTTGTTGTTTGTAAAATCATGCTCCTTCATTGCCTGAGAATAAATCAGGGAACAAAAGTGGGGCAGTAGATCTTACTATTTCATAATGTTATAAACTATTATCAATTAATTTCAAGGCTTAACATGGGAGTTTCGACATAGTACTGTACATCTTGAAACAAGATACTTGTTCAAATGGTAAAACCATCTTGTCTGAAGCACCCACAAACAACATAAACAAAATGGGAAAAAAAGCTATTAAGCGTAAGAATTGTCAAATCAAAACGATTTTCTAAACAAATGGTAAAAGAGTATCATAAACCTTTATGGGCTTTCCAAAACAAATGGTAAAGAAGCCAGAACTGCCATCCACACATGTCCAAAAAAAAATAACTGAAATTTTAAGCAAACTACCAAGAAACAGATTGTGCTAATTCGCAGCAGAACTATAGAATTCAAACGTATATAACCTGACATGTGCTTGTCCAATACTAATAATTGACCAATAATACATAGTGATACTCATAGGAGACAATATTGAGGTCATGTGCCTCATTAAACTCAAAGAAAACAATATTTACAGTGATACTCATAGGGGACAATATACAATATCATTTTCAAAGGTACAGCAATACCAAATTCAAACATGGAAGATGGAACAATTCATCTACTTACCAAATTAATATTTGCAAATTGATCGATTCTGCTGCAAAGCATTAGCTAATTTTTTAGCACCCTGAGAGGAAAGATAATTGTGGTTAAAGACTTCAAGGTTAGTAAATGGAAATGACTTGGGAAGAGGAGCATTTATATTGACTCAATCCAAACATGGGTTGTTGAAGGTGACAAAGCTGGGCAATTACAGCAGTAACACCTACCTCATCTATCATCTCTAATCGACAAACTTTTATTAACTCCAGACAATGTGTAACTCATTTTTAAATTGCTCAATAAACTTATATTCAAGAATTCAGCTTTGCCTACCTTGATCTTCAATGCATACAAATTTCTCACTTCATGTCAATTCCAACTTCCTTTCCTCTCCTATACTCAGTCATTACAAAATCTGTACTTATTTGAATGATTGGTTAAAGCATTGGCCGTTGCTTCAATTTTTGTCTGCATTACCGCCATGGAACTCATCAATTCAAATAAACACTATTAGATAATTGATATCAGGACTGCAAGAGTCTGCAAATATTACTCTATTACATTATTTAAACATTGCATATATGATGTATGTAAATGTAACTAATTTGAATTATTTAAACAGAGGTAATCCATCAATAGTATATCACTGGATCTTTTGAATTTTTCATTCTTAGCAATGATCCTTCAATAATCTTATGGGCATTTTTGGCAGCGGAGGTAATCCATCATTGAGAAAACACTATTTCTAGATAGTGATTAAAAAATCTGGAATGACCATCGCATGCCTTCTTCACCAACATATGGATCAATTCTATTTATATACAATAAACCAAATTAACATGCCCGTACTTTTCATCTTTATATATTTTAATCTTTATACAATAAACCAAACTAACCTGCACATGGAAAATGTAAACAAAAAAAAATGAATATAAGTATATTTTAGTAATACATGAATACATCTGTATGTTGCAATGTAACTGAGAAATAGACAATGGCCCAATAATTGATCATTGATATTAATTACCCTAAAGTTTTGAAGAATTAGAAGTTTCACAATCACAGGTATATATATTAAGAATAATAAAATCCAAACTAAATTAGAAAAAATTAATAAAACACTCTAGTAAAGAATCCATGGATAAATTAAATTTTAAAAATGATGATACAAAAAGCATTCTTGAATGTCCTTAATCACCAATTTCATAATGATTATGTGAGATGTATTACCATAGTTTGCTTAATTTATCACCGTATTGCAATTTATATAACTTAGTTAACCTATCTAATACAAATAAATAAATCAATTTAATATAATATCATTCCATAAAGCATTTGTTATGATTTGTTATCATGAAGTATTCTGTAACTACAATTTCAATTCATAATACTATTTTGTAACATATTTGCTAGTACTTTATCTATAATATTTAATGAAATTAATATAGCTAATGTGAATTCTCTCTCGAATTTGGTTTTTCTAGATTTTGAAAGTGCATTTTATATTTTTATATACTTCCTCCATTTTTTATAGTAAAACGTTACGGTTTACGGTTTATTATTTAATTTTAACTCATGTATATATCACAGTAATAGAAGAAAAAGCATAGTAAGTGTCGTGTCATCTCGTAGTTTTAAAATGTCAAACTTTTAATATTTTTAGTTGTCCACAACTTAAGTTATTAATCATTAAAAATGTATTGGATTGCATATATAAAGTCAATATTGAAGAAATAGTTAGATTACTGTTAATAAGAGTTTTTGTGAGTAGAAATGCATATGTTACTGTTCATTATGAATACTAGTATTATTTTATATACTACTATATTATATAGATTTCATTAGAATCAAACAAATAATAATATTCAGTCGTTTCTAATGGAATATACAAAGCAAGGCAACATCACAATTCACACATTTTATCAAATAGTTGGTGTGCAAACTTGATTGTTGTATTTTACTTTAGAATTCATTTCCAATTCAAATTCAGTGCAAAATCCAGTAAATTCCATCATAAAGTATCTTCCATTGTAATCAAAATTGAAATTTTGAATCAATTTTCCAAAATCATACAGTCGATTATTGTCTTATATACTGGAACTGGAAAAAAAAAAAAAAAGGGAAATAGTTTACCTCCCATTAGAGTGGCTGTGGTTGCGCAGTGCAGGCCTGGAACATATAGTGGAGGCGCACAGCGGAGGTGGTCTGCGTTGGGCGATCGATTGAGACCGACGAGTTCTCATGTTTCAGAAAATTTTCTCCGTCCCGCAGGCAATAGGGAGCAAGATGAAAGAAATCGCAGAGGAGCAAGCAGGGCAGCGGCAGCGACTCCAATTTTCATTCGACTCCGGTGGCGGATTGTTCTTTGGGCTCTCAACTCTTGCTCCCCCATTTTCATTCATGTGGTGGCCGGAAATTTAGGGCCTAGTGCTTAGAAATTTACTGAACTCGACACCTCTACTACAATATGTCCATTCTCAATTAGGAATGTATATGGGATTAATTACAATTCCAGTCTTGTTGAATCCCTTTGGTTGAGAAAAGAAGCCAAGCAAATATCATGGGTGGAAACTGGCGGAGTAGGACACTTTGGTGTTTAAAACTGAGCCCTTTGATTTTGGGAAAAAATATACTTAAGAAACTATTGTATGAGACAATGGAAAACTATGGGTCTGTTTGGAATTAGACCAACTCCAATGGGGACGCCATTTTAGCGTTGCTGCCAAAAATAACGGAGCGGTAGCTACCGGCAAGATTGCGGCCGGTACCGCAAAATATTGCGGTATTTGAACAGTGTCCCGCAATTAAACGCGGGCACTGTTCACGACGGGCACTGTCCAAAATATTCCATTTTCTTTTTTTTTTCTTTTTTTTTATCTTTTATTTTTTCTTTAATTTGTTTCAAGATAAGTTTTTTATTCTTTTTGCTTTTTTTATTCTTTTTGCTTTTTCTATTTCTTTACTTTTTTTGCTTTGATTACATTTTATTTCTTATTATTTTCCTTTTGTTTTAATTTCAGATTTTAATTTTTAAAATTTTAAATTAAATAATTTTAAAATAAAATTAAATATTATACTATATAAAAAATATGTATTAAAATCAATTCATAGAAAAAATATACTAATATGAATAGTAATGGAATCAAAATGAAATATTCTATTGTAGAGGGAATGTAGAGCTGTGGATTGAAGAGAAATAGTGGAAAACTGTAAGATGGGCCATCTCCAACCCTAGATTCTATTTTACAGTTAGCTGATTATGTTAGTAATAAATGAGTCAAAATTAGTTGTTTGCTAATTTTGAGGCCAACTTTCCAAAATGATGTTATTTGCGGAGGTTTCAAAAAGAGCTGAGAACACTGTATTAAGTTATTTTGTCTTTATAAAAGAAAAACTTTTTATCTCACGAGATAAATTAGTTGATTGAAATTAGATGTTTTTGGCAAACAGGCTTATAAAGAAACTTTATTTTGTTCTACTTTAGCTGTATAATTAAATTCTTTTCATAGCATAGACTCAAGTTTATTTACTAGTGGGATTAATTACAATTCCAATCCCAAGCGAAAAAATTACAATTCCAATCTTGTTGGTATCCCTTTGGTTGAGCAAAGAAGCCAAGCAATGTCATGAGTGGAGACTGGAGAATAGGACACTTTGATGGTTTAAAGTTAAAACTGAGCTCTTTTATTTTGTGGAAAAATAGATAAGAAAGTTCTGTATGAGAGAATGGAGTATATATATAAAGAAGACACTTTGGCCCTATTTGGCAAACCAGCTAATCATAATTAGCTTAATCAAGGCAATTTGAAATAAATTAGCTTAACATTTTGGATTTTAGCTTATTCTAGGCGAGAAATTGGCATCGAAATTGTCAAACAACTAATTTTTACTAATTACTACTCACATAATCAGCTGATAGCTAACAGCTAATTCCCAAACAGGGTCTTTATTTATTGTACTTTAGCTGTACAATTAAATTCTTATCATAGGATAGACTCAAGTTTATTTTAATCACATTTATGAATAGAAAATCCTTTGATCATCATTCATCGTTTGATTTCAGGTGAGAGTTCTTCATACTTTTGGAGTTTCGATCACTCAAATGTGCTAAAAGTTCTTCATATAAAATGGCAAGTAGCATTCGAGTTTGGTTGTGATTTTGATTGCCCATCTGTCGGACTAGCACATACACATTCACATACAGAGGCAGGCTTGCACTTTCTAGGGGATAATGACCAAAATTGGTCCTATAAGTTACCATTAATTCTCATTTAGTCAAAAAAAAGTATTTGAATTACCGAAATGGTCCTGCTCATAACCAAAATAGTCGTTTTTATTATATTATACCCAATAACTTTTATTTTATTACTTCCTAACCCCAAAATTATACTTTCTCCGTATTCAAATATTTTTTACACAACAACTTTTCACGCAGTCCAGTACATATTTTAAAGCATTAATAACTCAAGTTCGGTACAAGTAAAAATTCGAAATTCGATATTTAAAAACTACACGATAAGAGGAATCTAACAAGATATCACTTGCCTATATTTTAACTTGTATAACTATGATAAAACTTTAAGTGAAAGTATGTGAGTGAATAGTAGCACATTACCAAACGTATACAGAGGCAGTAATTCTTTGTTTAATTAGTTGTTATTTTCAATGTAAAAATCCACTTTAAACGACCTAATGCTTCCGAAAATTATATAAACATCCAAGAAATAAATATATATTATAGAAATATAAGTATCACTACAAGAAAAAATCCAATTACCGACCCCAATTACCGACCACCATAGTACGGGTCGGATTTACCGACCCCATTACCGACCCCAAAGTGGGGTCGGTAAAATTTAGCCATTATTGGGCCCAGTGATATTTGAAAACCAAAACACCGACCATAATTAATGTGGTCGGTATTACCGACCCCATTACCGACCCCAATTGGGGTCTGTAGTTTTTTTCAATTTTTTTTAATTTTTTCCATTATTTTATTATTTATTTTATATTTTTATTAAATATTTATTTGATTATTTATATAATTTAATTATTTATTTATTTGGGCCAATTAATTAATTATTTATTTTATAATTTAATTATTTATTAATTTAATTAATGAATTAATATTTTAATTTAATTAATTTTTTAAATTTTTTTTATTAAAAATAATTTTATATTATTATTTAAATTTATCTTAATTTTTGAATAATTTTATTATTTTATTTAATTCATTGTTTTTAATTTTTTTTGATTTAATTAATTTTATTTTATATTTTATTTAATTAATAAAATATTTATTATTTAATTAATTTAATTTTATTTTATATTTCTATTCAATTAACTACAAAAAAAAATTAAGTTAGCAACCGAAATTTGCGATTGAACATATTGGGTGGCTATTACCGACCGAATTAGCAACCGGATTATTCATATTGATTATTGAATTTTATATTCCATATGTTATTTTTTAATTTTTAATTATGGAATTTAATATTTTTATAAATTTTTTAATTCAATTAATATTTAATCATATTGATTTCTGTTTTCTAAAATTTAATTAGTGATTTAATTAATTTTATCCATTTAGTTAATGAATTATTCTACAACTTATTTAATTAATATCAATTTTTATACTATTTTTTTAAGTTATTAATTACATATTTATATATAAAAATATTATATATATTTAATAAATTACATATGATAACATGAAAAGTTGTGTATCCGGATGGCACGCGCGTGGGTGAGGAATGCACCTCACCTGGGTTCGAATCCTCTCTACAGCATTTAGGGGGGAATTAATATATATGACACGTGGCGGGTTTCCATTGGTGGTGCGAAGGGCTAGCCCAGCTGGTTAGGGTTGTGGCTCGGTGGTGCGAGGTTATGGGTTCGAGCTCTCTTGAGCACATTTTATTTCATATAAGAAATTTACCGACCCCAAAATGGGGTCGGTAATGGGGTCGTAATCTCGGGTCCTCGAGGTCCCTAGACCTCGCTTACCAACCCCAATGTTGGTCGGTAATGGAGTCGGTAATTTTACCGACCCACATGGGGTCGGTAATCTCCCGACCCCCAGAATCTTTGGTCGGAGCCAAATTACCTACCATCAATTTACCGACCCGGGATTGGGGTCGGTAATGGGGTCGGTAAACCTGTAGACGACCCGTAAAACCTAGTTACCGACTCCATTTTGGGGTCGGTAAAACGAAATTTTCTTGTAGTGTATGTTATAAGGACTACATTTCATAAAATATACATTTTTTGGGTAATGTTAGAAATTTTAAAAGTATAGAGACCAAAAAATAATTTACCAAAATGTCATCATGACTAAATTGGTCGAAAAAAATAAAAGTTACAGAAACGATCTGCTAATTCAAAAACTTACATGATCATTTTGATTATTAACAATTAACTTACATGACCATTTCAGTAATTCAAATACTTTCTGGACCGAATGAGAATTTGGTAGTAATTCAAATAATTTCTGGACCAAATGAGAATTTGAATTTGGGATAAGTTACAGTTGGTCATTATCCACACTTTCTAGTTTCGTCCATTCTATTATGACTAACCATATAAAACTATAAAAGTGTCTGATTAAATGAGGGCGTACAAGAGCATTAATTAAGGGCTCAGGCTTTGACACGGTGAGGGTAGGATGGTCTTTTCTCACGGGAATCATCCCCCATTATGTTCTTGTTGTCGTATATCACCCGCATGCACGCACAATCACACTCGATTAACAAAGTTTTATTAGTAATTAACTACTAATTACTAGTATTTGTTTAAGAAAATGCAATATAAGATAATTATTATAAATAATGTTAAAATGCTATCGCATAAACTAGCTAGGCAAAGGGCAAGAATTCAACACTCTTTCTCGGGAGGATTTGTCCCTGTGCTATCATTGAAGTTAAAATATATGATTATTTAAAAAACAATTATGAGCGAGCAGTTGGCACCAGTGGCGGATCTAGAAAATTTTGATCGGTAGGCCCAGAATTTGCTTTGATAAAAGTTATTGTTGAGTGTACCCTTTCAACTACAATTGTAGCAACTGATGATAGGACAAATGTTAATTCGATCAATTTATAGATAAGTGGAAAAATCACATCATTTTCTATTTTGACTATCGCAATTAGAAGTTCTTTTATACATTGAATTTTTTCATTATACTTCATACATGTGAAAAGAAAACCTTCGATTGATGATATAATAACACACGTGAATTGATTTAAAAAAACAAAGAAAAAAAAAGAAAATCAATAATTCACTTGATAGAGTTCAGATAGACAAACTAATCAGTCAATATAAAATTTGGAGAATTGAACTCTAGAATTAAGATAGAAATATAGAGTAGTAACTTCGAACTTATCTCAGTTAATCAATTAATCATTTCACAATCATTCAAACCAAAAGCCTAGGAAAAAATTCAAGATAATTCAAATATATTAATATTAAGCGCAATACATATATGCCAAATTAAAATATTTAAAATACTAACTAAACTGAATATTTTCACCTTGATTAAAATATGTGATTTCTAGCTCCGACCCTCCTTTTTTCCCGAAAAAATATGTCATTTCCTAGTATGAGAATGAGACATGATACATGAATAATTAATAACACGAGATAACCTAAACCACAACTAAATCATCAATGAAAAATAAAATAAGTAGACACAACACAATAATATATGCTCCATCCGTCCCAGACCCAGTTAACGTGTCTTGTTCGACTTTTTGATACTCTTCATTGTTCAACTTTAACTCAATCTTATTGCAAGTATATATTCGGTAAAAGATAGTGGAGCTGGGTCTTATTAGAATCGTATTATCATTTAATTTAGAATATATATTTTATATAATTTTTAATTATATATTTTTATATATTAATAATTAAAAAAGTGAATTGCATTGTACAAAAATAAAATAAGAAGCTTACCCAAAAAAAAAATAAAATAAGACAAATTAAGTATGGAGTAATTAATTGTACCTACAAATACCAAATAGTGTTGAATCGAAACTTGCATGATTCGCATAATTAAATCAAAGATGTTGGGGGTAGGGTAGGACGTAGGAGTTGCAATACTTTATAGTGCACTCTGCAGACTGCAGACTGCAGACTGCATGACTGCACAAAAAGTTAAAAAGTTTTTTCGGCTGGATGGCTTAAAAAAGCCAGATAAGAAAACGTACTCACAGAGGACAAAAAGGAGTCAAGAAACACAAAATACTTAACAGAAAGGAGAACCATAACATATTAACATGAGGCTATATCTACACAAAAAGTTAAAAGTTGGAAAAGTATCCGAATAAAAAGTTCTATTTTAAATGTAGTAGTACTACTCCCTCCGTTTTTTTTTTAACTTCACCCATCCTGCACTGCACGCAATCCAATGCGCATTTTCAATCATCAATATCTCATATTATATATAAGTAAAAATTATAAAAATTTGATATTTTAAAACTACGCGATTAGACGAATCCAACAACATCTCACTTGACTATGTTTTATCTTATATAACTATGATAAAAAGATGAATCAAAGTTACTTAATGAATAGTTTATACTATTCAAAGGGAGAAGATAAAAAAAAACAGAGGGAGTATATTACAATTTCATCCCACATTTGGATCATTTTTAAATACATTTGTTTAGACTACGTCCATATATAATTATTGGATTTAATTTAGAGTCTTATGATCTAGTAGTATATAAATGAACATAGAGTTAAAACTTAAAAATAAATAAAAAAAAGAATATACTCGTATGTATAGATGTGATAAAATCATCAACATATAATTGTTCCCTTCATCATCTTAGAATCTCAAGAAAATAGGACAATCAAAATAAAATCTATTAAAAAAAAAAAGTAAAAAATATGTGATAAAAGAATGCTGACACGACACAATTAATGGGGGAAAATTAACATTTTAGTCCTTTAAGTTTCAAAATTCACCAAAATAGTCATCTTTCATTTCAATTGAAAAATTGGTCCCCTAAGTTTGATGTTTTATCCAATTTGATTCTTTAGGCATAATAAACCTAATTAATATCTAATTAAAAATAATTAAATCATTAATATTAGTTCTACAATCCTTAATGGGTCAATCCACCAACACATTTATCAAAACCCATTTTATTAAAAAAATACTATTTTATTTAAATAAAATTACCTTTTATTAAAAAATAATTTTATTCAAAAAATAATCATTCATAAAAAATCTATTTTATTTAAATAAAATTAAGGGTTATAAGTTGACCCATTTAATTAAGGGATGAGACTTATATTAATGGCTTAATCCTACTTTATTACATGTACGTTAATTAAATGTATTACTCCCTCCGTTTTTTTTTAACTTCACCCATCCTGCACTGCACGCAATCCAATGCACATTTTCAATCATCAATATCTCATATTATATATAAGTAAAAATTATAAAAATTTGATATTCTAAAACTACGCGATTAGACGAATCCAACAACATCTCACTTGACTATGTTTTATCTTATATAACTATGATAAAAAGATGAATCAACGTTATTTAATGAATAGTTTCTACTATTCAAAGGGAGAAGATAAAAAAAAACGGAGGGAGTATGTCAGAAAGACTAAATTGGAGAAAAAAAAAAAAACTTAGAGGACTAATTTTTCCAATTGAAACGAAGAGGACTATTTTGGTAAATTTTGAAACTTAAAGGACTAATTTATTAATTTTTCCCAATTAATGGGGCCGCTCATTGCTAAAAAAAGAAATTAACACCCCCTCCCACCCCCAACGTCAGATTATTGTTATTTTTATTTTGAGTTTTTGAATTATTGGATCTGTAAATCAATAAAAGTATGAGTTTTTCTTTTTATTTTATTATCTTGTGCCCCTATTTTTTTTTTTCTTCCCAAAATATTTACAGAAATCCTAAATTACAGCACAATATTGCAAGTATCCCCTATTTGAAATTTGTAACATTTTATGGGGTATATAATTATATATGCAGTTGATTCCCAAGTGTTCTCGTCTGTTAATTACATGCGTCCTTGTTTGGAAGATATAATTACTGAAACTAGGCATAAGAAGGATTTTGTCAATTTTCTGAGACCCATAGATACTCTTTATATAATGGGGTTATGTTTATTAATTAAAATATAGAATAACTGAAATAGGTCATAGAAGGAGATTTTTTGCTTTTTGAGTCTCTGCTATATGTAGAATTTTCGGTTAAAGGCCATTAGAAGCCATTTGCGCAACGTTAGGCCAAATGGTCAAAAATAATGCTAATTACGAGCCACATGATGTGCGCGCGCTACAGACCCGTTCCCGATGGCCAAAAGTGGACAGGCCAGATCTTCTTTTGGATGCATATTTTTATTTTTTTATATAATTAAAATAAATAATATTCCATCCATTTTATTATTTGTGTCTCAATTTCTTTTTTTTTTTTGTCAATCTCATCATTTTTGTCTCTTTTTTAGAAAATAATTAAATTAATTACCAAATTCATTCCATCACATCACATAAATATATAAATTAAAATTCCAAACCTATGGTAACAGAAAAAAGAAATGCAATTAAAGTAACATATAGATATGAGTATCTCATCATCTCCCTTTTTATCTAGAATAAGATAGTTAGTTAGGTACATATAACCATGCAGAAAATACAAATTACTTTCCATTTTCTTTCTCCACAGTATTCAACAGCAAACATTCTCTTAAATCCACCGGCGGATTCGATGAGCAGATTGTATTTGTATATAATGACCGACGTGGTACTACTGTGATCACTGTGTATTTCGAATCTGTTGATATTCTCTACTTACTTTATCATTGTGGCATGTCTCATCCTCTTAACATGTTTAGCAATAATCATGAATATTTTTTGGCTTGTGCAGATTCTAATGTCCTTATTAATTATAACTCATTCTTTTTAATCTTAAGGTTTTATCAGGAATTATACCATACTTTCATAATATACTTCCTCCGTGTCTATAAGTTTCTTACGAATTAACTTTTCACATAGTCTAATGCACATTATTAAATCATTAATAACTCAAGTTCGGTACCAATAAAAATTCTAAAAATTCGATATTTTTTAAATTACAAGACGAGAAAATCTAACAAGATCCCGCTTGGCTATATTTTAACTCGTATAACTATGATAAAAAAATAAATTAAAGTGATACAATGAACAATATAGTAAAAGTTAAACTGTAAGAAACATATATATGGAGGAAGTATATTATAAATTCATTAATTTTCTTTTTTTGTTAGACAACCAAAAAAGGCTAGATAAAGAAATAAAGAGAAAAATGAAAGCCAGTACGCAAGAGAGCAAGCTTATCACTAAGGAAATCAAGTCTCAGCCGCATCTGCTGCTAGAAGAGCCTTCAAAATATCCAGAGGAGAATGTCCAATTAAGTCGTGAAAAATAACTTATTATCTGCACCCAACTTCGCTAACACATCAATCACTGAATTGCTTTCCCGCATGACATATTCAATCCTACAAACGTGAAACTCCCTTAGAAGATCTTGAATCCATAGAAGTAAGGCAGTCAACCAATCTCGGGGGAGATAGTTGATTAATTATATTGAGTATATTAAAATTTGTTCCTAAAAAAATAAATATAGAAAATAAAAAATGAATTAATAATATCCATACTTTAATTAATTATCATTCAAATATATATTAATAAGAAATTATAATAAAAGTATAACCATTTTTTTTAAAAAAAATATTGACACTCATGTGTCAGCAAAGCAAAGGTGTTTGGGTGCCCAATTCACACATATTACAAAGGGGATAAAATTTAACCAATTTTAAATCCTAATTTGAAATTTAATTTTTATCACAAAAAAAAAATTGTAATAACCTACTTCACATAATATAAAGGAAAAAATAATTACTCAACAAATAATTTTAAATTATAAGTGTAAATATAATTAAAATTTGGATATTCATAAATAACAGATTTTTCACAATTTTTTTGGATTAAATTACTATTAATATTAGTATTTTAATATTTTTAGGTATCTATATATCATAAATAATTAATTTCTTTTTGGCAATGTAGTATTGACTATAATAGTACTAGTATATTTTAAATCTTTAGAAAATCGAACAAGATGATAGCTAACGGACGGACAGAAATTTAAATACTGCGGGCAAGAAATTTAGCCTTTGACAAAAGCGAAAATCCTTTTAGTATACTCAATTTTTTGGAAGAGCTTTTATAGTATACTCAATTGGATGGTAGAATTTCCCAAAAAATTGGATGGTAGAATTATTACACAATAAAAAAAAAAAGGATCCCATAATAATTACCAGCTCATCAGCTCAATATGGCCGCCAAAACACAATCTCCAACATTCATACCCCAAATTGCTATCCTAACGTGGTAAAAGTGGCTTCAAAAACTTTTGGAGATTATAGAAAATACTACTAGTAGTATCTGAGTTGGCATACTTGATTTGGTTAGTGTACTGGTAACTGGTCCCATATATTATCTATATAATAAATTTTAAATACTTTTTGGCTTGTGCAGACTCTTTTATCCTTATTAAAATAAATCTATCCTTCTTAATTTTCAGGGGTTAATCAGTCATTATGGGCTTATTTTTAAATCAACGGCTGTTGCAAAGACACATAGACAGACTGATACCTGCTGAGTAGAGCAACTGCCATGATTGAAAGTCGTGGTTATTAATGAGTAGAGCTACTCAAACTCAACTCCAGACTCGGCTCAGAAAAACTCGACTCGGGTTCGAAAATTTTGAGTCGAGTCGAGCGGAGTATCAAGTACTTGACTTATTTTTTCAATAAATTTTTTAAATTTTAAAAAGGAAAATGCAAAAAAATAAAATAAAATACTCGATGAGCTCGAGTACTTGACCCGACTCGAGCTCGAGAACGGAAAAAAATAAAAATAAATAAATAATCGAGCTCGAGTAGCTCGACTACTCGACTCGGTTGATTAAAAGAAAAAATACTCGAGTTACTCGAATTCAGGTCGAGTCGAGCTCGAGCTCGAGCTCGAGCTCGGCTACTCGAGTCGAGCTCGAGTACCCCACTACTCGAGCTCGACTCGACTCGATATCAACCCTAATTGAAAGGCCAACCCACTACAAAAATGATGTCTCCAACCAAGTTTATTCAAAATGACTACAATATAAAAGACGTGGGGCCTGTTTGGCAATTAGCTTTTAGCTTAATTGATTATGTGAGTAATAATTAGTTAAAATTAGCTGTTTGATATTTTCGAGACCAACTTTTTGCCTAAAATAAGTTAAAATCTAAAATGCTGCTATTTGCAGCTGTTTCAAAAATGGTTGATTGAACACTATGTTAAGTTGTTTTGTGATTTTAAATAAGCTAACTTGTTTCATATTGCCTTGAATAAGCTAATTCCATTTAGTTGTATTGTCGAACACGGCGTGGATTTTGAGAATATATATGCAAAATTTCATTCAAAAAACTAAAACAATAAATTCAACAATTAAGATAAAACAATTAAAACATGAATTAAGATTAAATTCAATAATTAAGATAAAACAATAAAAAAATAAATAAAACAAAAAAACAAAATCCAAAATACAGAATCTGTTCGTTACACTGGTGAGTGATGATTGTACCCGCCTCTGCCATCATTCTCCACTCCACTACACTGCCGTCTGCCTTCATCGCCTCATTCCCCTCATTCTCCCTTTCACCATTCTCCTTTCCCTGCCTTGTCTTCCAGCTTTTTTATTGTGCTATTTTTTACTGTTTCATACTTCCATTTTCAATCCCAGCGTACCTCTGCAAAGAAGAAGAAGGAAGATGATGCACATGGAGCTTGCCAGAACCATATTTGGGGCTGTCGGTGAGTTTTTTTTTATTATTTAAATTCATTGTTTTTTTTTTTAGATGAAAACACCAGACCTTGTTTCCATTGATGTTCATGTCTCGTCTAAAGTGGAGAGAATTGCATTTTGGACATGACCTCATGTAAAAGTAGTTCTCTTTACATATCCAGATATACATATTTGCACTCACTGTGCCGTTTTTCTTCTTTCTCAAAATGATAGCAATATTTACTACACGTTACAATTGTTGGCCATTTTAACATTATCAAAAAGAAACTTCTTGCTTAGGAGCATGTCTTCCTTCTTACTTCACCAGGGTGTGTTTGCAGCCTCCTTAAACACAAACTCGAATGTTTCGTTTTTCTCTTCGAGTGTTTTAATATCTGAATCAAGGCTCTTTATCTCTCATTTTGATGGCTAATGAATTTTTTTATGAAATAGTGAGGTGTGGGTGTGTACGCGTTAATCAGGTTAACTTTTTTGACATTTACTATTTGTTTATTACAAGTCGTATACGAGTTGGAATATTTGTTTTCTCAGTTAGCTTTTTTGACGCTTACATGGGATTAATTTGAGCTTTTGGGAAACCAGTGGTGAAGTTCATATTTCACTCTGTTTTTTTTTAACAACTGCTATGACGTAGTATTATTAAATAAATAAAATTCCAATATTTGGTTGAGAGCTACTGTTCACACAGATAATTTGACTTAAAATTTTATCATAGTTAAGTAAATTAAAATATAGCAAAGTTGTATTTTGTTAGATTCGTCTCATCGTCTAGTTTTTAAAATTGAATTTTTAGAATTTTTACTTATACCGAAGTTGAATTATTAAGGATTTAAAATGTGTATTGGACTGTGTTCACTATGGGTCCGTAGCAATTTCTAAAAGACGAAGGGAGTATTATTACTTTAAAAAAAAATTCTTTATCAAACTATTTGTATATGTAACCAAATGGAGTCCAACTATAATTTTGAAAATATCCCATAACAACAGTTAGCTTCAGTAGTAATGTGGTTTTAACAATTTAAGCTAAATTTATATTATTTTTAAATTTAGGCCCCTAAATTTTTAAATTATTCACTTTTACCCCATGAAGTTTTTAAGTTTTATAGTTTAGTCCTCACTTCTAATTGGGCAATTTAGTCCTCATAACATATTTATATTTTTAAAACTGAGGACCAATCTAAAAAAATTAGAAACGTTTTGGGTAAAAGTGAATAATTTAAAAGTTTATGTATTTAAAATTGAAAATTAAATATATTTAGGACTATTTCGACTAAAATATAAAAGTTATAGGATCACTCACCCAATTCCGCTTCAGTCAAATCTATTGATAAATCCCATTCCATTAAAGATCAATTTAATTGAGAAAAGGAACTAATAAAACCATAATTTTTTTAAAAAGAAATTATTGTTTACTTTATAATAAATAATATAATATCAGTGAACAAGTTTTTTGGAAAGCAATGAACTCAATTAGAACACAGAAATTGAAGTTGGGGATTTCTGACATCCCACAAATAGCAACAACAAAAGCAATGGACAAATGCAAACCCCATGAATAGTAGGCACCCACAATTGCACCAAACTATACTTTCCACAGCCAACAAAACATAAATCCATGTAGAAATACAAACTACTTTCCATTTTCTTTCTCCATGTTATTGTATTCAACAACAAACAGTCACAGAAATTAACAATAATGCATAAGAGACTTGAAACATATTGCCTCAATGAGTGAAGATTCTAGAAAGGAAGGGGAGACAATCAATAAGTGAAAATGGACTCAACTATATTTGATACACTATTTTTTCATTTTAAAGTTTCAGGTTGTAAGGATAGATTACACAGTGATCACACTAGTTTTTTTCTTTACAATGTAGAAACATCAATGCAATAATTTAAAGCATAGATTACTATATGTTTAAGAATTTGATGTGATTTATGTTAGGAACATTCTTCAACTTTACACCTTATTACCACTGTGAAAGCAATTTGACTTTTATTTAAAACATAAATTTTGTCCTGATAAAAAGAAAGCCCACAAATAAACCATTTTGATTAAAATTCTACACAACTTTCCTTGTCCTAAGATTGGAAAAAAAATGCCAATATAAAAACTTTTTCATCAAGCTTTTTCATCTTTTGTTTTAAGTGCTTAAAATCTTCTCCATATTTCAGGTCGTGCCTTTCAAATTCTTTAAACTCATCTTTGCAATGCCTGAGTTCACTATACTTCACAAACATTTGAAAAGACAACACTTTGTCATTTATAGCGACTTTAGGATTTTCCAAAACGGCAAGAAAAAACATGGACAAAAGAAATGATATAAGAAGTATACAGATGGGAAGGGCAATGAGGGCTAGCCAGCATAAACTTTAAATTGCAAACCACTTGTCTTTTCATAGACTTCATGTGCAAGGTTTCAAGCCCTGTTAATGAAAACTAACAAATGTGATCAAAATCTAAACTAACAAATGTGATCAAAATCTGATTGCCTAACTTGTTTAAAGTTTCACTCATGTTTCAAAGCTATTATTATAAAACTGCACCTCCAAGCATATAGTCTTCTGATTTGTTTTTCTTTGTGATATGTGTTCCATAATTTGTTGTTATTTTTTTTTTTTTAAAAAATACAACTTTGTTGTTCTTTTAAGTGTATATGGTGCTGTGGTTTTTCTTTTGATTGTTGTGCTGTGGTCTAGAATTATGATGCTATTTTTATGTCTAATACATAGTTAAGGGGAATTACTGAATTGATTTCTATCTTTTTTGTAGGCGATTTTACTGGAGTATTGCTCGTATTCTCTGCACTGTAATAATTCATTTCTGTTATCACTTCACTTATCGAGCATTTCGATTAGTAAATATAGTTGGATATTGTATGATATATATTTATATATAAATCATTGTTTTAAAACTGCAGGCCTACATTTTGCACGGTTATAAACATAGGAAATACCCAAGGGTTCCAACCGTATCCATATTTAGCTGCAACACTCAACTATATGTCATGGATACTTTATAGTTCAAGGTGGATTCATCCTAACCATTTGATCCTGATTATAAGTTCAGTTGGGCTTGCAGTGAACGTTCTTTACCTGATTGTGTTTCTTGTCTTCACCCATAGGCAAAGATACCGGGTAATCAATCACTCACCTTATTATTATTTATTCTTTTTGTAAAAAAATAAAGAACAAAAATTATTACATACTAACAAAACCTTTTATATCATTGTAGTATATAATTGTTGGTGTTCTTGTCGTGGAATGTTGTTTGGCTGGAATGATCATAGGGCTCACTGTGAACAAAACGGCCACGACAAAAGCCACAGTTGTGGGGATTTTGTGCCTCATAACTGGCATTCTTATGTATGCTGCTCCGTTATCTATCATGGTAAGTGTTAATTATCAGTATTTGTTTTTATAGAAACTGTAGAGTTTGATAGATTCTTACTTATTTATAATTTTTAGAATCCATTTATATCTATAAAGAATTAAAATCCATACACTTTTGAATTACTATAAAATTTTTGTAACTTTTTAAAATATGTATCAAATACCTCTAGATTTTTAAAGACTTTTTCAAATATGTATTGAATACCTCCAAAAAAATCTTAGAGTCTGGATGTACCCTCCTTAACTTGATTGCTTCTCAATTCTAATGTAATTACTCAATTTTGACAGTGTACAGTGTGCAGCACAAAAAGTACTGATTTTTTGCCATTCTGGCCTAGCCTATTGGGTTTTATTAACTCAATTGTCTGGACCATTTATGCATTACTTGGAAAGATTGATATTTTTATTGCTGTAAGTCTTCATTTACTTTATTATTACTATTACTTACGTTTTTTTTTTTTTTTAATTTAATCATTTACTAATCCAATTATTTATTGTTATTATAGTTATCAAGTGGAGCAGGAATCTTATTCGGGTTTGTGCAGCTTAGTGCACACATTTTGTTTCGCCCTACCCCAAACCAAAATGTGGCAGCTGACCCAGCACACCAAAATGTGGCAACCGACCCTGAAAATCAAAATGTGGTAGCTGACATAGCTGACCAAAATGTGGCAACTGATCCAGCAGAGTTGGAGCCAGCTGATCCAGCAGACCAGCCAGCTGATCCAGCAGACCAAAATTCAGAAAATGCTGGAGAAAATGCTGGATGATGAACAGGTTCATTTCCATCTTATTTCTTATTACAAGCATTTCTTATTTCTTCACGTGTCTTCTGGTGTTAATTAATGTTACCAACTCATGAAGAGTTATGTGATCTTTATTAACTGTATAGTGTTGAGTAGCGACTTTGAGTATAAGATGCCAATGTTGTATAGTAGCTGTGGGTTTAGGAATTGTGAATTGTTTGGTAAAATATACATGATGAGTGTGAAATGTTTAAGTGTAGTTTGAGGACTTGTAAACCTTTGAACTTTGATCTATTAAGTTAAAAAGAAATGCAAATAGTCTAGCTTGAGAATAAATGGAACATGTTGGTTTTGGATTAATATGTGTGTTGTAAGTCACAGTAAAACTTTATTTTTACTGAAAAGTTTGTGCTAGCCTATCAATTGACAATTTGCTCTATTGGTTTTATAGATGCCTGGAAGGTGCAGATCACTCTTCAACGAAAAAACACAAGAAATTGGATACGGAAATCCGAGATGTGAAGGTGGCATTTTAGAGAGGGAAATGAATTTGGGGAACACTTGACATGGATGGCCCATACTTCTTATCTTTTTCTTTGATTAGGATTTTCGTGATTTGACTTTGTTGTTTGATTTGAACATCCATAATGAATTAATGATCCATGGCAACACTCAAATATTAAAAGAAATGAAATAGGTAGAGATTGGAAGTTTCCATGCTTATGTTGATTGTTAAAAAAAGAACTGAATGCATCTGGTAATATTTTGTTTTTTCCATTTATATTGACAAAAAATTCCCATTCACAAAATTGCCCAGTGACCAATTCTCAAAAGCAATCCCAGGGAGAAATGCTTGATAAGGCACAGAAAATCAAGTCTGGAGGAAATTTCATATTCACTACACCAGAGAGACAACACCAAAGGTTGTCTAACTATATGCATAATTCCAGAATTCTCACAAGATTCCCAACACAAGGGTACATGAATAAAAGCAAATTTCAACAGCCTCAATTTAGTTCTGGCCATAAACAACATTAATTCCATATTATATAGTAAAAATAATATGCACAGAACGAGTAGACATAGCATCCGGCTCGAACATATTAATCATACTGATCCAAGTCTCAGGAAGCTTTTTGGGCCAGCACACTCCCTCCACAAGGAAAAATATTTCCTGCAAATTCAGTGACTCATGATAAACCATGCTACCTAAAATTCCCAACAAAGCATTATGATTGCCAGAAAGTAGGAACACGGAATACTACAACATGAAACATCAAAGTTCAACTAATAATGCAGAACACAAAACCCAGCGGAAAATGTACTAGCAAAAGCAAACAGAGAAAAGAAATAAAACTGCATTGACACATATAACAAAATCACTGACTCTTCAAGCCATCAACAAGCAATCAACATAAACTGCACTGACACAAAAACAAAGCTGAAGATTTAATAACTCTTCAGTTCACTCAGAATTTGTTTGATGTAGTTGATTTTGCAGCAGTCCAAAAAAGTTTCTTCAATTCAGCACCCCCGTAGGCGGCATTTTGGAAATTGACCAGGAGATGTCTTGCATAAAACATGATGAAGTCATACATATGGATATTAAAACAAAGTCAGATAGGATGAATAGCAATTAATAATTTTTAAAAGCAAAGACATATGGCTGTGCATATCTGGAAGAAATTGCACAAAGTCAGCTGTGAATTCAAAAATTGCATAAAGATATTGCTGTATGTATGTCAAGTTTTTCTGTATATCCTTTATGAACATTGAGGGATTAAAATTGACCAGAGAACACATCTATGATAAAAATAAAATAGAAAGATTTGATCTTTTCTTCTTAGATCTCTATTGTTGCTTCATAAGTTCTGTTATTTTAGAGAGCTTTGAAATATTATCCTTTTCCCCAATGATGGGGCAGTGGGGCTCAATTTTCCAACCTACTGTAATGCTTACATTGATCCTTAAACAAACTTTAGAAATGAATTGCAGATACAGAAACTATGTTTTAACTAACAGATGTTAAAATTTATGCAATACTTTCCCAGAAACTAGAAACTATGCAGCCAGGAAGGAGGATACTTTAAAGATACGGACACACTTGTTAAAATTCAACATATAATGTTATAAGAATGCAGGAATGACTTACCTGTATTCAGCCCCCGGGAACTCTTGTCTAATCGTCTAATTCGGCTTGTCGGAGGGGGAAAATCCCGAAAAGGAAAAAAATTTACCATAATCCGGAGGGGGGAAATCATTCTCCTCTTGGGGCCTTAACGTCGACCCAATCTTTTCCCATTGCAGCCAGCTTCTTGACGGAATTGAAAAGCTTTATTCCGAGGCGTGGTGGCGTGCGAGCTTTTCTCGGGAAAGAGGAACAATTTTCACAGAGGCGTCCGAATTGGAGGTCTGGGTGGGGGCGCCATGCGAACTGGAGGTCTGGGGTAGCAATGGCGTGCGAAATGGAGGCTGGAGCTTATGCGTATCGGGAAGAATGGTTTTGGGGTATTCGAACATAGGGAAGAAGGAAGTCGGGAAGAAGTAAGAAGGGATGTGTGATTTGGAGTTGGGTTCAAGCTCTAGACCCATAATCACAATGCACTTTAGGGTCGGGTTGACTATTTTATTGGCATATTTTAATACTCCTTACTCCTTAGAATAGAATAGGTGGCCATTAATTAGGTCACCTATTCAATTTATAATAGTATGTTTTTTGTCAGTTTTGTTGCTGGCAATATTATTGCCAGCAGGTACAGACATGGCTAAAAATGATGTCCACGCTATGAAAAATAATGTTTACTTAATGAAAAATGAAGTTGCCCATTTTATAATATTTTATCATTTTTTCATACGCACACATCATTTCACACAGACATCATTTTTCATTGTTCTGACATCATTTTTCTATACATAGTCATCATTCCATATTGCTTGTATATACTGTTGACAGTACACAAGCCACACCCGTTTTTTGTTATTGTATGTGAGGCTAAATGGGTCAATCCGTGCTCCTCTGTCCGGAAGCTGGCCATTAATTAGGTCTCATCAATTGAATATTGGTTAATAGTTAATACTATTGTTTAATCAACTAGTAAGTAATCATTTGTGTGATTTGGGCTCCCACACACCTTTGCCGACACATGAGTGTCACTGTTTACAAAAAAAAAAAACTAATAAGTTATCCGTTGAGACTCGACGGACATAATTATATATTTTATATAACATATATACTTATATATTATAAAGTAGTAATAAAGTATATTTTGAATAATAAAAAAAGGTGTAATGATTTTATATATATTCGAAAGAGAATATATATGATAATATAATTTAATTATTTTTAAAATTAACCAAGAAATCATATCATATCGTCTTCTTTAAGTTACCCTTTCTTTCTTTTGGGAATCAACTCATTCCTAAATTCACTTCAAATTGCACATACATTTTGGCAATTGTTGGTGAGTATTTGCTTTCAAATTTGTTTGAACTATCTACTTTGGTCATGCAAAGCTCGTTTTAAGATTTTGTTGAGTTTGGAGGAAGAAATTTGCATATGCGGATATTTGCTAAGGAGTTGGTTTATTGTGTGATTTAACTGAGAATATTTCTTCTATCCACTCAATCAACACATTACTATGTGTATCTCAATTTATTTTGATTTTATAAATATTATTATTATTATTATTATTATTATTATTATTATTATTATTGTTATTATTTTATCTTTTAAGGTTTTGATAAAGATTTGCAATTCCAATTATTCAAATTATATGATGCGCAAAAAGAAAATTATTCAAATTATATATTCATACAATCTAAACAAATCTATTAAAAATCGATCCAAATATATGGAGTATACATTAGTATAAACTTTGTTATATAAATTTACTAGTTCAATTATTCAAAACATCCCAAGAATTCTGAGATTTATTTGTAAAATAGTAATAAATTTATCGGTGGGTTCGGAAATACCCGAGAATCGAATCTGAAAAATTGGATGCGGAACTGACCCGTTGCCATCGCTAAGGACGGCAATGGGTCTACGTCAGACCCGGAGCCGAACTAGGAAGCGATCCAAACCCGACACATTTCCATCCGCATTTACCCGAAAACGGACCAAATACAAATAAATTGGGACAGCACAATTATCATACTATATCATATATATAGAAATATAGAAATAGAAATAAAAATAAAACAATCTAATGTTCATTTTTTTTTTGGCCGATTTTTCAATAAAATATAAATAATTGGGGATACAAATATAGATTACAAAGCAAATTATTCAAAAACTTAAAAATCTAATCTAACAAGAACTTTTAATTGGATACTTTTATGTGCAGTCTGCACTATAAATACTTGATTATACCTACCGGCTTCTTCCCCTCTTCATTGATTTCATTCCGATTTTCCTCGAGCCAACGTACAGCTTCGATTTCTTTGCTGCCGACTTATTATGCGATAATGCAAATTCCGATTCAAGACTATTTGGTGTTTGTAGGTACAATTAATTATATATTGTGATGTGTTTTGTTTATTTTATTTTTCATGGATGATCTAGTTGTTATTAATTAATTCAGTTATCACGTCTCATTCTCATATTACTATTAAAAACTTGCTCATATAAAGGGACAATATTGAGAAAGTTTGAGAACGAATGAATCCACTAATTAATTGTATTGAGACAATTTGATCACCGGGAACTGTTGCTCCCAACATTTTTAGAATCTGATAAATTGGTAAATTGGGGGTTGGTAAGTTGTCACATGAGATCTATTGTTTCACATATATGCGAATTTTCACTATTTTTCTATTTTTTTATTTTTTATTTTTCTGTAGGGAATGTCACTACATTAGTTCTCTTTTTCTCCCCGTGGTAATATTTCTTCATTCTCTTTATCTCTTCAATTATAATACATTATTTTCATAATTATAGTTGGATATTGTATGTGTGGCATAAATTATGCTGAATCTTTCTTTTGAAATTTTAGCCCAACATTTTGGAGGATTATGAAAAAGAAAGACACGGAGGAGTTTCACCCATATCCTTACTTGGCCACTATAATCAATTGCGTTATGTGGATCTTCTATGGCTTACCATTTGTTCATCCACATAGCACTCTTGTGATCATAATCAACTCTGTTGGCCTCTTTCTGCATACCTGTTATCTTTTTATATTTTTTTATTATACATGCCTACAGTATCGGTGGCACATTCTCATTATCATTTATATCGCCAACATGTTGTTGTCCCCCATCATTGGGATCATATTGGCTTTAGCCAAAACGCATGCAAAAAGGTCCTTGGTTATGGAGATTTTCTGCATTATATTTGGAATCATTATGTATGGTTCCCCTTTATCTATTATTGTAAGTGCCAACTGCTCACTCATATATATATATATGAATGTTGTTTTAAATAATCAAATACTATATCCATTCTAATGCACGTGGCTATCTCAATTCACAGGGACACATAATCAAAACAAAGAGTGTTGAATTCTTGCCCTTCTGGCTTTGCCTAGCTGGTTTCTGCAATAGTATTATTGGGGCTGCTTCTGCTTTTCTTGTGTTGGACCCTTACCTTTCTGTAAGTCTGTTTCACCCATTCACTGGTTATTTTTATCTCATTCATTATTTACTTGTTTTAACGTGTGAACTACAGTAGTATAATGTTTAAATTGTCATTGTAGATCTTACATGGAGTTGGAGCAATATCGGGCCTCATCCAACTATATACATACTCATATTTCTCTTACCTAAAGAAGGTTGCAGACCAAAACGATACCAAGCTAGTGGAGTTCTAGAACACCAAGTATATAATGCATATTAGCTTCTCACCTTCTGGACATGAAGGGGGTATATAGCAATAAACTATTAGTTGTTAGTTGTTTTATGTATAAAAAAAACCCATAATTATGAATTTATCCCATATTATATTATTCTTGTAATTTAAATTCGACATATAGATATATATATATATCATAGATTTAGCTTTTGTGTGGATTTCATGGCATGAATTGAGCTTAATCTTATAATAACTGAATACAGAAAATTTTGAACTCATTTGATAGGCACGAGGATTTCTTGGCATAAAATTGAACTTGTAATTAATATGTGTGGCTTATAACTGAACATGCAGAAAGGATCAAAATTTTGAACTCACTTGATTAGTATGAAGGTGGAAACATAGTGCGTTTGGTTATTTTTCTTTTAATTTATTTCAATTCCGTCCTAATTTTATTTTGCCTCATTCGGTCCTCTAAGTTCACCTATTTTTCTAAGTCTTTCTTAATTCACTATATTCCTATAAATTAGCACAATAAACATATTGTGGGATCAACAGAACCCGTACAATATTCAAAATAAATTGTGTTTTGTTAATTTATAGGATTAAATTGAATTATGAAAGATTGGACAAAAATTAGTATACTTAGAGGACCGAATAAGGCAAAATAAAATTTTAGGACAAAATTGGAATACAAAAAACAATTTTTTTAAAAAAAGGTCCAAATGTGTTATATTTCCTTATGGAAGGTTTCGCGGCATGCAATCCAACTTATATTATGTGTTGTTTACACCTGAACATAGAGAATGATCAAACTTTTGAACTCATTTGACAATGATGATTTTTTTTTTTTATCGTTCTATCTTTTTTGTATACTCTCAATTTGTGCACTTGTATTTAAGCACTGGCAGCAGACATATAATTATTGGGAAAAAAAATTCCATTGGTCCCATAAATTTTCCGAATTTCGATTTCAATCCTATATATATATATATATATATATATATATATATTTTGAGGAAAGATGGTTTTATTCCATAGAGTAGTTTAAAATTGGAATAGTACCAGGTTACAAACCAAACTGAGAAATAGACCAATGAGGAGAGACAGGTCCATCAAAATCCTAACAGCGAAAGTAACGTACAGAACAAAAGCACAAGCTGCTAAACAAAAATGAGCAAAAGTGAGCATCTACACCTTCCAATTCCATGTTTGTGACAGGTTTCCAGAGCTCCACACAGTCAAGTCAAGTAATGCAAGCAGCATCAGCACACCTAGTTACCACAGCATCAAGAGTTTGCAGCAGCATCAATCCTATATTAATTTGATTAACATAATCAGTCCATTATTTATGTTAATTTTTGCATAATCCGTCTCAAACCCCCTTAATGACGCTTCTTTGCTAACTTGGCGCAGGATTATGCACAGTAATCATATTGCCTACTGCCACATCAGCATAATCATGCGCCACATTAGCAAAAGAACGTCATTAAGGGGGTTCGGGACGGATTATGCAAAAATTAGCATAAATAATGGACTGATTGTGTTAACCAAATTAATATGGAACTGAAATTGAAATTTGAGAAATTTATGGGACCAACGGGTTTTTTTTCCCTATAATTATGTGTAGTTTGATTAATTAAATGAATTGAATTGGACTATCTTTTCAAGTTTTTTTTTTCTCCTAGCCCCATGAGGGCTGTCAATGTAACAACCCTACCCCGGGCTGGGCCTGCAGACCGTACACCCCAACCCCTCCCCATGTGTGCGTCCAGGCCTCCCGCCAAGCACCCCATGGTGGGTTGTTGGGAGTGGGATTTGATCCCTAGACCTCCCCTTTAACAACCCCCTAAAGGTAAGGTTGTTAACCATGTGGGCTGCAGCAGGCCCAGCCCGGGGTAGGGTTGTTACAGTCAAGCCAAAAAAAAAAAAAAAAAAAAAAAACTACTCACAAATTTACCTATAGGTTCGGTCGAATCAGACCCGGTTTGGGTTGGGGGTCTTGGTTCTTGAAAATTTGTACTAAGAATTGACCCGTTGCCATCCATAAGACGATCTCCATCCATGACCATCTCACCATTTGGATCAACCTCCATGTCAACATTTAACTAAAAAAAAATTTAAAAGTTAAAAAAAAAAATAAATGAGCAAGGAATAGCAAGGTCGACCAAATTATAAATCCAACCACTTGGTCCCTTGTGGTCTCATCTTCCTTGACCAATGGGATGAGGACATTTGTCTCATTCCCATTGGTCAACTAAACTTTTTAAAAACTTCTATTAAAATTATTATATTTTTCATGTTTTAAAATAAATAAAAAAATATACCAAATTTTATAATTTTTCATTTTCTACAAATAGAGACTACTCTTGTTATATTTTTATTAAATACATAATATATATATCAATCTTGATATATTTAACCAATTTTAGAATTTATATATAATAAAAATATAGAAAAAATATATTAATTCTTTAGATTTTTTATTATTTATAAATAAGATAAATATTTTATATTTTTGATACATTAATTTTTTTATATCTCAATATAATTTTAAATATATAAATTAAAAGAATTATATATAATATTGTGGTTGGATGGTTATGATAAAGTACGTAAAATTTGGGTGGTTGGGTTGTGATGAATATTGATGAGTTAGAAGAGAGAGAAATTAATTAAATAATGAGATGGTTGGATGGTTGGGTGGTTGGGGTGAGGGCATAAATGGGTCTTATAGGTAAGACCCAGAGCCGAACCGAACCCAAGCTTCGGACTGGGTCTTAGGTTTTGCAGGAAGCGATCCAACCCTGACACATTGCATTCCACATTTACCCGAAAATGGACCAAATGCAAATAATTCGGACAAAACGATTATTTCGTCCATCCATTTAAATGTCCCATTGGATTTTAATTTTAACATTGTTCATTATGCGTGTTTAACCTAAATATTTTTCAGTTATAATAAAAATAAATTCATGTGGAATCTTGTTGGATTCATCCTTTCGCATAGTTTTAAAATATATAGTTTTTTTAAAAATAATTTTTACTTGTTTACATTTTAAGATATTAAATATTAAATATATGCATTGGACTATGTCCAAAGGTTTAGAGACATTTCAAATTGGATAGAGTGAGTATCATATACTATCAATTACAGAAATATAGAAATAGAAATAAAAATAAAACAATCTAATGTTCAATTTTTTTGGTCGAGTTTTTCAATAAAATCTAAATATAAATGGGGATACAGTCTACAATATAGATTACAAATCTAATTATTCAAAAACTAAGAAATATATAAAAGTAAAAGTTTAGTCGGATGCTTTATTAACTTTCTGTTACAAACTTCGCCAAAAACCTTCTGTTACAAATAGTTCACCAAAAAAAACTTTCTGTTACAAATAGAGATTACAAATCTAATTATTAAAAAACTAAGAAAATAAAATAAAAGATAACAAGAATATTTAACTGGATACTTTTCTAACTTTAATTTCTGTGCAGCCTGCACTATATATAAATACTTGATTCCACCCTCCCTTCCCTACCGAGCTTGTTCCCCTCTTCACTGATTCCATTCTGATTTCCTAATCTCGTGCCAACCTACAGCTTTCACTTCTCTGCTGCCGATTTCTTGCGCCAATCATGCAAATTCCGATTCAAGACTAATATTATGTCCACGGGTCAGTTTAAATTTAAACGCTTGCCACATCGGTAATTAGAGCATAATTAGTGAATAAATGACTGATTTGGACATAATTAGCATTTGTAGCGGACTGTTTTCGTAATAAAATAGAAAAATGACTGATTTGAATTTTTGGAAAAGAAAAAGGACCTATTTGGCATTTTTTCCTTAGTTTCTGTGGAGTCTGCACTATAAATACTTGATTGCACCCTCCCTACCCTACCGAGCTTGTTCCCCTCTTCATTGATTCCATTCTGATTTTCCTCGTGCCAACCTACAGCTTTCACTTCTCTGCTGCCGATTTCTTGCGCCAATCATGCAAATTCCGATTCAAGACCATTTGGTGTTAGCTAATTAATTATACATTGTGTTGTGTTTTGTTTAATTAGTTTGTTTTTCTTGTATCATGTCTCATTCTCATACCACTATTTAAAAATTTGTTCATAAACGGAGAATATTGAGAATATTTTAGAACAGACGGAATTTACTAATTAAATGCATAGTGAGAGACAATTTGATCCAAGGAACAGTTCGCTCCCAAACATTCATTGAATTGGTAAATTGGGGGTTGGTAAGTTGTCACATGAGATCTATTGATTCACATCTATGTAAATTCACTGATTTTTTTTCTTTTCTTTTTTTTTCCCCTTTTTTCTTAGGGAATGTTACTACATTAGTTCTGTTTCTCTCCCCGTGGTAATATTTCTTCCTTCTCTTTATCTCTTCAATTATAATACATTATATTTGTAATTACTGTAACACCCCGAAATTCATCCTCATAAGGTTTCAGAATGTTACCGCCACACTTGTCAGTCAGGCTCGCCCTTTGGCTAACTTAATTGACAAGTGCTACGGCTAAATATAAATTTTTGTAGTATGAACTTAAAAAATAATTGCCAATTTTATAAAATATAGTCATAAGAAAATTTAAAGTACTTAATACCAGAGTCGTTGTTCTTTCTCACGCGGAAGCATAAACTAAAGGCAATATATAGGACATTAATATTTAAAAGTACGTGGTTCCTTAAAGCAACAATCTTTTGATGAAAGGTAATCCCATCCCCAAATGCTCATGTCATGAGATGCAGTTCATATGTCAGCTCCAATATCTGTAAAAAGATAACGCAACAACTTTTTATCAGTACAATGGTACTGAGTAAGTCAACCCGCTCCACTTTAAGAAGTGGGTTTTAAAATAGTGGTTGACACTCAAAAAAATAATAATAATAATAATTTTCACTTTTTAAAATGATCACACACATTACCTTTAACAAAATAAATAACTTTCATTCTTACCATTGTAGCAACTATGCACAAGAGGACACCATTTTCCATATATCATATCATATCATATCGATCATAAGTCATGATCAGCATGCAGCGGACTCATATACAGACACACTCCGGAGCCTCGGGTAACCCATCACGGATACACCCAAGAGTATAGACTCATACATGCAACAACTCTGTTTTGGCACAATTTATCAACAATGCCGTCTTGGCATATTTAGAGGGGGAGGCCCCGCAAGACACATCCCTAGTGCATTAGCCCTCTATCAAGTATGGCATCTTACTCAAGTTAATAGTGCACAATGGATTTAAAAGAGTTTTATACAATTTTCCACATAATATCCTCTTTAAAAGAGTTTTCAACAATTTCACGGGAGTAACCTCATAACAGGGGCATTCAATAATGCCAAATATCATTTCAACATATAACTCCCATATCAATATCTCATAGATATGAAAATATCATTTCATGGATCTCAAAATCCAACAATTTCTCATTTGGACCAAAAATCAAGTCCAATGTCGCAGTTTACGCCAAGTCAGTTTAAAAATTCATATGTAAGGCGATTGCTTTGAAATTTAAACTGTAGATACTCAACACATAGTTGAACAAGTTTCATGTTTTACACTTTTCAAAATAAGGTATGGAAACATTTCAAAAATTGAGTTCTTTTCAGAACATATATTCTGCCAGAAATTCAATAGTGATTCTATAATTTTCAACAGGTTTTAAAAATAGTAATTCGCGACTGAAAATTCTAAACTTTTACCAAAAGCTAGATAACACATAGATAAATATTTTTCATGAAGAAACCATTTGGCTTTGAGACACTTAAGACCTTCAAAATGTGGATTTCAGAAAACACTATCATTTCTTAGATTTCAACAAAAAGAGATTTCGACCTTTCGATAAAGCGGATCCCATAACTTTTTCATACGATTTCTAAAAATTATAAAAGTTTCCAGAAATATACTCAACTCAATAAGGAACAAGTTTTATGAAGGAACCTTTGAGGGTTAATGAACCAAAATAGTTTAAAAAGATGGATCTTTACGTAAACGAAAAACGGACAGATTTTGGTATAATGAGGGAATTCTAATTTTGTACTCTTAAAACATGGATGGGGATCTCCAAACTTAAAGTAGAGAGTGTTAACTTACTGAATTGATGTATAAGAGCAAGGAGATTCAAAGATAATGGCCGTTATAACACAAGATTCGCACCACAAATTACGGGTTTCGCTGAAATTCGACAAATAGAGGGAAATCAATTTATAGTATAAAATAAAAGATTTAGATCTCTAAGATACAAGTTTCAAGGATGATATCTTACTAACCAAGTGTTGAGAAGATTTAGAACTCTTAGAGTGATGAAGGTTGCCAAGCCTACAAGACTCCACAATCCTTAAGATATGCTCACTATGTGGGAGAACTTTGAAGAATAAAATGGGTAGTGAATTTGGCTAATGAGATGGATGAGATTGGTGTGTTTGAAGGCTAGAATCTCCCTCTATTTATAGGCTAAGATTTGAACAATTGAACATGACACATTGTGAGATGGATTACAACCTCACCAATCATCCAATTAAGTGTGTCTTGAGCAATAATGGTTAGAGTATTTGTATCCACTCATTTGGTCCTTATAGCCTAACAAAGAGGCTATTAATTTGGGAGGCTATTAATTTTGTCCATCATGTTGTCTATTAACATAATGGTTTGCCTATTATGGAGGCTATTAATCTTGGTGGGTTCAAGAGATAATTGATCACCTTTCTTTGCTAGCCATTCATCCAAGACACTTGTTAATCATGTGGATTTTTCATCTATTTGTTTAGGAAGAAAATTTCTTGCAATTGTTTTTAACCTTATATTTGTGTAAGTAGTGTATCATGAAAATGATTGAAGTATTAGCTTGTCTACAAAAATCATTATTCTTGCCATTATTTAGTGGCATGCATTTATACTCAATGAGTTGGATATGATAATATAATATTTATTTCTTTATTTCAAGTATTGTATTTATATTAATGTGCTTTCAAAAAGATAATAATAATATACTTGCATGGTTTTATTTTATTCATAATAATACTCAAACCACAAAGTCTTCATGTCATCATCAAATAAAAATTATAATCTATGAATATATTTTCTTATATATAAAAGTTTAATTCTCATAGATTCGCATAAAAACTCATACTTTTATTTTTATAAAAATTTATTCCATAATGAATATCAAAGTACTTAAAATATTCACATATTATCCTCATAATAATTTTCAAGACCAATGTGTATATATATAAAAACTTATATATATAATTTAAACAGTAGATTTAAAAAAATATTCCATAAACTATATAATTCTATTACCCATGATATTGAAATTCATATTTCTTTTGGAAAAGACAATTTACATATATAGTTTTTCAAGTGTTGTTTTGTAGAAAAATCAATATACTAATTCTTTAAGCAAGTGATTAAATATTTAATAAAAGTCTCTTTAGTGAATTACAATTATTTCGGGTAATTTCTATGGTATTACAATCCACCCTCCTTAATAATCAACTTCGTCCTCGAAGTTTTAATGAAAACTACTATGGCAATCTAATATGCGGAATATAAGATAAAAGTTAATGGAAAAGAAAAAAAAATTAGGAGATTTTGAACATACCCTATCAAGATTGTGTCGAGTGGTTACATCCTCCTCCCCTTAAGCCTACAGTTATGTCCCCATATCTGTTATTTAGTCGTTTAAAAAGAGATTGGGGTAGCGTTGCTTCATATCATCCTCTAGTTCCCATGTTGCTTCTTCCGTACCATGATTGGACCAAAGTACTTTAACAATCCGGGTGGTCTTGTTCCTTGTCGTTCTTTCTTTTATGTCGAGTATTTGGATTGGATACTCTTCATAAGTTAGATCTTCTTTGAGTTCAATTACTTCCTGTTGAAGTACATGGGTTGGGTCATGCACATATTTCTTTAACTGTGAAACATGGAACACATTGTGCACTCGAGATAGTTGTGGCGGTAGGGCTAGTCTATATGCCAGGGTTCCGACTCGTTCCAGAATGTCATACGGTCCAATATATCGAGGACTTAACTTCCCTCGCTTTCCAAAACGCATCACTCCTTTCATAGGTGATATTTTCAGCATAACCTTATCTCCAACTTGAAATTCTAGGTCTTGTCGCCTAACATCGGCATAACTTTTCTGTCGATCTTGTGCTGCCTTCATTTTCCCTTGGATCATCTTGATCTGTTGGGCCATGTCTTCAATGAGTTGCGGCCCAACCACAATAGAATTCTCACATTTTTCCCAACATAATGGGCTTCGGCACTTGCGTCCATAGAGTGCCTCAAACGGTGCCATGCCTATACTAGCATGATAGCTGTTATTGTAAGAGAACTCTATCAAAGGTAGATGGTTTTCCCAACTTCCTTTAAATTCAAGAATGCATGCTCTCAGCATGTCCTCCAGTGTTTGGATTGTCCTTTCTGTTTGTCCATCCGTCATCGGGTGAAAATCGGTGCTCATTTTAATTTGGGTACTAAGAGCTTCTTGCAGCTTGGTCCAAAAATGAGAGACAAATCTACTGTCTCTATCAGAGATTATATCATGTGGCACTCCATGTCGTCGAACTACATTATTGATATATGCTCTTGCTAATTGATCCATAGACCATGTATCCTTCATTGGTATGAAGATAGCAGTCTTTGTCAATCTATCAACAATTACCCAAATTTTATTCATTCCTTTTGGTGATCGTGGTAGTCCTGAAACAAAATCCATTGATATACTATCCCATTTCCAACTTGGGATTTCCAATGGTTTCATGAGTCCTAAGGGTTTTTGACGCACTGCTTTAACCTTCTGACATGTTAAACATTTAGCCACAAACTCAACTACCTCATTCTTCATCCTTGGCCACCAATACACCTTCTTTAAATCCTTGTAAAGCTTATCACCCCCTGGATGTACTGAATACGGGGTGTTGTGGCCTTCTTCCATTAATCTTCGTTTTAGCTCTACACATTTATGCGGTACGCACCATCTCCCTTTGAAGCGAATGCTTCCATCCTCATGGATTGCAAAACCAATTGTTTTTCCTTCAGCAACCTTCTTCTTGATCCTTTCAAGCTTTATGTCACCTGGTTGAGCACTGCGTATTTCATCAAATACCGTAGATTCAATGGTCATAGCATTAATGACATTTTCCACAGTTCCATAATGGACTAGCTCCGTGTCTACCTTGACCAAGTCCATATACAGTTCCGAAGGTAAGATAAGAGTATTTGCCACGTGTCGAGTCTTGCGGCTCAACGCATCTGCGACCACATTAGCTTTCCCTTCATGGTAGGCGATGTCCAAATCATAATCCTTGACCAACTCTAACCATCTGCGTTGCCTCATGTTTAACTCCTTCTGAGTAAATATGTACTTAAGGCTCTTGTGGTCGGTGAATATCCGACAAGTTCGTCCGTACAAGTAGTGTCGCCAAATCTTTAATGCGAACACTACCGCTGCTAATTCTAGGTCGTGCGTCGGATAATTCTTCTCATGAGGCTTCAATTGTCGTGATGCATATGCAATGACTTGTTGTTGTTGCATTAAAACACACCCTAGCCCCTCTTTTGAAGCATCACTATACACTTCAAAATCTCCATTCTCTGTTGGCAATGTTAAAATTGGTGCTGTTGTGAGGCGTTTCTTTAACTCTTGAAATGATGATTCACACTTTTCTGTCCATTCATACTTCAAGCCTTTCTTCAAAAGTTGAGTCAGAGGTCGTGCAACTTTGGAAAAGTCCTTGACGAACCTCCTGTAATATCCAGCCAGTCCAAGAAAACTTCTCACTTCTGTTTGATTAGTAGGCGTAGGCCACTCGGTGATTGCTGATATTTTTGCTGGGTCAACAGAAACTCCATCAGCTGATACAACGTGGCCTAAAAATGCTACTTTTTCTAGCCAAAAGTCACACTTGGACAACTTGGCATAGAGTTGGTGTTTCCTTAATGTCTCTAGCACCTGATGCAAGTGTTGCTCATGCTCTTCATTGCTCTTTGAATAGATCAAGATGTCGTCGATGAAAATGACTACACATTGATCTAACAATTCTCGAAACACATCATTCATGAGATTCATGAATACTGCTGGGGCATTTGTTAGCCCAAAGGACATCACTGTAAATTCGTAATGTCCATAACGTGTCCTGAAAGCAGTTTTCGGAATATACTTTTCAGCGATTCGCAGTTGATGATAACCAGATCGCAAATCTATCTTGGAGAATACCGTTGCACCTTTAAGTTGATCGAAAAGGTCATCAATCCTAGGTAATGGGTATTTGTTTTTAACCGTTACCTGATTTAAACCTCTATAATCGATACAAAGACGCAACCCTCCATCTTTCTTCTTGACGAATAAGACTGGTGCTCCCCATGGCGATGTGCTAGGTCGTATATACCCCTTTTGTAATAATTCCTCGAGTTGCTCCTTGAGTTCATTCATTTCTAAGGTTGCCATGCGATAAGGAGCTTTTGATACAGGTTCTGTTCCGGGAAGTAGATCGATTGTAAACTCGACTTCACGTTCTGGCGGCATTCCAGGGATTTCTTCTGGGAATACATCTGGATACTCCCTAACTACTGGAATGTCATGAATTTTATTCTCCTTTGACTCGAGGTTATGGATATAGCATGCATAAAGCATATATCCTTTCTGCATAAGACTATAAAATTTTAAGGCATTTACTACCTTAGTCTTACGTTTGGGGAGTTGGACATAGTAGTTGACCTTTTTGCCTCTAGTTTTAGACAGTGTGATTTTGTGTTTCTGACACTCAATTACCGCTTTATATTGGGTAAGCCAATCCATTCCCAATATAATATCAAAATCTTTAAGGTCAAATTCTACTAAGTTCGCATAGAACTCAAGGTTCTTAATGACTATAGGAATCCCATCGTATCGTTTGGTGCACGATACAATTTTTCCCGAAGGCAACTGAATTCCTAAGTTAATCATTTTAGGGTTTGGCATCTCTAATTCAGGCAAGATTCGAGAAGAGATAAATGAACAACTTGCTCCAGAATCAAATAAAACCTTAACAGGCACAATTAAAGCCGTAAATGTACCTGTTATCACATCCCCTTGAGTTGAAAGATCTGCTTGATTAATAACATTGAGCCGCCCTATAGGTGCTCCATGGTTCCCTTGTTGGTTTCTATTTTGCTGAGGCCTCTGCCCTTGATTATTTCCGTTTCGCACATCCTGATTATTTGGCTGAGTAGGGATATTGACAAGGTCATCTCTTTTTGTAATATTTTCAATGCGGGTCTTACACTCCTTCCTCATATGACCTTCTCGGCCACATCTATAACATGTACCCGACTTTGGGCATCCTCTGGCCAAGTGGGGCTTGTTGCATTTTGGGCATTGTGGTATGTATCCTTCATGATTTCTAATACCATTGTTGCCCCCTCCTTTGTTTCCCTAGACGGGTCGATTTTGCCCACCATGAATATTGCCTTTATTGTTGCTGAGGTGGTTGTTGTTGCTGCTGCTTCCTCGATTGTCCCGAATCCTCTTGTCCTGTCCTTGGAACCCGCGGCTAGACTCCCCGGCTTTTCTCTTCATCTGTTGTACACGAGAAACTGCGACAGCTCGATCGTAGATCGCTTGGAGTGTAGGATACTGAACTCCAGCCACCACTTCTCTAATGGAGAGGTTTAATCCATTTCGAACTTCTGTGCCTTCTCAGCATCGGTGGAGACTAACTTAGGAGCAAATCTGACTAACTCCTTGAATCTGACATAGTATTCTTGTATAGATTGTGCTCCTTGTCGTAACGATAGAAACTCTTCATACATGGCTGCTTTGGTACTCATCGGGTAGAACCTTTCCCTTAGAGCTTCTGTAAAGTTTTCCCATGTATACTCCTCATCATCATCTAGCTCTATCTTCTGTAAATGCCACCATTCATCTGCATCACCTCCTAAAAAGTACGAGGCTACAGTAATCTTCTGCTCATCTGGGCAACGAGTCGCCTCGAGTAACTTGTTGAAACTCTTTATCCAATCCTCCAATTTAGTAGGGTCCTCCTGCCCATCATAACGAGGTGGTCTGTATTGGTTCACCACTGCTAGGTGATTGAGTTGGGCTTGAGATGACGGCACAGCTGCAGTAGATTGATTAATTTGACCTTGACCCAAGGCAATGAGCATTTGCTCAATGATCCTTAGGCGATCATCGTCAAGCGAGTTTGGCGTGTTTCGATTATGAGGGGTTTGGTTGTTGGGTGCTTGATAACGGTCAAAAATGACCATTATTTTCAATCCATTTCCGTGTCTTAAACGGACATTTGATCGCATTCCGGTCTTACATTAAGTAAGAAAGCAGTTAAATTGGACTGATTTATGCATAATTGTAAAAATAATAAGCTGGTATGGAAAAGACATAAATATGTAATTTTATTACATATTTATGTTAGAAAAATCCAAAAACATGAGAAAAAGAGAAGAATAGAAGAAGGAATGAAAAAGATGGGAAAAAGATAGAAAAGCCCACAAAAAGAATATTTTCGGCCCATCCGGCCCACTTCAGGAGGCCCAGGAAGACCTTTGTCGCGGAAGCCCCTTTGTCGCGATGCATGGTTCCGCGACAAAGGTGTGTTCCGCGACCAAGCAAGTTCAGAAGAAGGAGACAAGTCAAAGCTCCTTTGTCGCGATGCCTTTGTCGCGATGCCTTGTTCCGCGACAAAGGCACCCTCCGCGACCAAGATGCACTCTTAGAGACACAAGAGCCAGTCGAGAAGCCTTGCCACATACAGTGTGTTCCGCGACAAAATTGGATGTTCCGAGACAAAGCTGTGATGTGTGTGATGACTTGAGACACAATGGGCTTGAACCAAGGCCCATTGGCTTAGGGTTTCCCCCTCTATAAATATGAGGTGTTTCTCTCAAGCCAAGGGTTAGAAACTTTTTAGATAGTTGAGAAGTAGATAGAAATACTCTTGGAGACAAGTGGGGATTTCAGTTTAGTTTAGTTGTAGTTTAGGTTAGTTTAGGTTTTTCTTGTATTATTTAAATTATGCAATAGTTAGGTGTAGTCTTTAGCTTATTATGTAAGTAGCCAGTTTTACACTTTGTTTCATGCCTTAACTTTTGGTTTTAGGGTTTGTAATACCCAAATCATGGGTATTAACAAACCCTCTTAATAAAATGGGAAAATATTCTCGAAATGTGTCCCAAAACTCATGAAATGGGTTTCACACCCCATGGATTTTACTGCTTTCATTTTCTATGGGTCATTTGACCCTCATTTTGCATTTTAATGCCACTGTTTGGTGGTTTAACTTCATGGGCATTGTTGCATGTTTGTGGGTGATTAAGCTTAGATTAGGGTTTCTTAAGTTTTAACTTTGTTTGATTTCGTTTAAGTTCAAACATGTTCTAGCTAGATTCAAATCTTGTTTTGTCATTTTTAGCTTAGTTTAACTTTTGAATCTGAAATGGGTGATATCACACACAATGCATGCCACTGTTCCTGTTTATTTTTCTGACATGTGTACTGGACACACCTTTGTCGCGGAAGCACTCTTGTCGCGGAACCACGTTCCGCGACAAAATAACCCTTTAGCGACAAAGGTGCCAAGGGACACTTGTTAGTAATTTTAAAACCCTTGGTCGTGGAACAACTCTTGTCGCGGAACCACGTTCCGCGACAAAACCATTGATTAAGCGACCAAGGACCCAAACACTTGTATTTTTACTCCTGAAAGGCTTTGTCGCGTAACACCCTTGTCGCGGAACCACGTTCCGCGACAAAATCACCTGTTTCGCGACAAGGATTATGCCTTGTCCATTTTTTTTAAAACCTCTTTGTCGCTATACCTCTTGTCGCGGAACCACGTTCCGCGACAAAATGTTTGCTTAGCGACAAAGCAAACCCTAATTTTCAAAATCCCACTCTCTTATTTCCCACCCCTTTGTCGAGGAACCTTTGTCGCGGACCCATGGACCGCGACACAAACTCTATTTCGCGACAAAGTGGCATCTTTTTGCCAAATTTTTATTCTCCATCTTCTCCATTAATTAATTGGACCTTTATATCAATATTTTGAGGTTGAAATCCAATGATATCAATCCATGATGAATTTGATATGAAGAACTTTGTTCAATTCCATTAAAAGATTCTTATACAAATGATTAAGCTCTCATGATCTAAGCATATAATCCGGACTGTAATGAATCAATTATGGAATGAGTGATTATTTAGACATAAAGAGTGATGCCCTTGCATGAGAAACCAATGTCTCTCATGCAAGATGAACCAAAAATATTTTCCTTTTTATTTACTTATTTTGTCTTTACCTGTGATGTGTGAAACAGTCAGTAAAGAACGTACAGATTAATGTTGGCGGGTATTCCCACACGGATAACTAGCTCGTAATCTGTACATTAGTTACTGATTGTTATTTTGCATGGTCTGGATAGAGGAAGGTGGAAGCCTTGGCGGTGAATCCATTCTGGATTATAATAGCTGCTCAGCTGACCTCTATCCGGATGCAGTTTTCTTTTCATTATCTTAATTTAAACCCGAATTTCAAGCTGTGATGTCTACAAGTAATGTCGATCAACATCATTTGACAGACATCACCAGTAAGAAAACATGTAGGTTTTTCTCTAATACACAGACGGCAGGAGTTCTGATGATAGCGATCACTATCATTTAGGGCTTCCTTACGTCTACAACCGTCCCATCTGGAATAGTTAGGACCCGGATAGCAGATGTTTGCAGTCCGGACAACTCTAGCTATTTCAGTCATCTTTTTAGCCAAAATTCTTCTCACCTCCGGCTCTTTCATAATTGTGTTTCACCTTCTGTCTAGACCCGCTGCTATATTTTGGGTCATGTTATTTTACACTCTCACATATCCGTATGCATGCTATTATTATGTAGATACTGTGGTCTATATTATTTTGGGATCCTTCCCTTGGACATAGAAGTCTTGATTTTATAATCAGATTTTATAATCAGATGTCTCATAATAAATTTCCAACAAAAATTCACTTATAAATCCGGATCTGAGTAAGGGATAAATTCCACAGTTATGACTAATTCATATCATACTGGGGGTTGATTTTGAGAAATTAGAAGCAGAGTCAGCGATTAGGTCTCATCTAAACTGAAAGGATCTGTGTTTAATTGAGAGTCTAGTACCTGATAGGGAATGATTTTCGAACATTAATTATTTTCCAAAATTGCTGTTTGTTGGAAATCTTATATTAAATATTGCACTGGGTCAGATTCCACTTGGATTCCGATAAGGTGTGATAGATAATACTAGAGGAACAACATTCGGGCCTTGGTTATTTTCTAAGGTAGGGTTGAGTATTCTTTCAACTGCTATCTTCTTCTGCCAAAGCCTATTTTTGAGTCCTGAGTGAGTGCATCCGGAACGAGCTAATTTATTAGTTCGTTTCATTAGTTTGTATCTCATAACCACCCGACGGGAAGTGAACACTGCGAGCGGTTCACCGAGAATAGGGAATTCTTGATCCACACCCGGTCATCCTGACCGGGGGCTTTCTTTTACTACCAGGGTCAGACTTTTAAAACTTCCGAGTGATAGGATTTTAAATGCTTTCTTACTGCTTTCTTTTAACTGCTTTCATTAGAGGTCACTCGGTTGTATTGAGAGTTGCGTAACTGCTACTAGGATTGATAGTTAAGGGATAGTTCAAAGCTTGATTAGAATCTTTGGGCGTGACATGGGGGAAAGATAGGAGTACTTGGCATTTCAATAAATGATCTGTCGGGTGTTGCTTATCCACCACAAATGATCAACACACTCTTGCAAGGCATTGCAAGGGGAGTTAGGAGTCTGTGGTATCTTAGATTTTGATGTCTTAAGAGCATGTAAATTCTCGCTGTAAGTACCTGTCTGTTAAAGGGAACATAGTGGAGAAAGCATGAGAGTTAGCTAACTGATGGATTATCCCAAGCTAAGATCTGTGTAACAAAATGGAAGTTTAACTGTGTTTCATCTGGATCGTGTCCAATTTTTATTCTTCTCTTCCTGTCTCTTTTGTCTCATTTTCAATCTGCTTTCTTAGATAATTTTAATTCGCTTTCTAGAATAATTTTATCTGCTTTATTTTAATTGCTTTCGTAATCTGGTTTAAATTCTGTCAAGTAGTTGATAGTCAATCACAAATCTGGTTGAGTAACTGAGTGGAAAATCTTAGTAAATGACGTGGGCCCTGCTTCTATCGCACATCCTCCAGTGAACGATACGGTCTTACTATAAATTACTGCAATTTTTGACACCGTGCGCTTTCGGGAGCACATTTTCGTAGCACGAGTAATAAAAACATGACTTATAAATATATCCTTAAGCCAACTCCATCTTCATAAATTGGTTTCATTAAATAAAACCTAACCCAGGATTGTACCTTTTCAGAAAACACTCATGTAGTGGGAATTTGCCAAAAATCTCATGGTAGAGAATCCCATGGCATGAAATGATGAGAAGTATCATGGTACATATGCCGGGGATCTTCAGTGTGACAGGCTGAAGGTCAATCTATCCCGGTGTACCGTGAGATTTGTCAAAAGTTTCATGGCATAGAGGACTACAGCGCCATTTGAACTCTGAAGCCCCATGCATGAGTAGCGAAAAATCTGGATATATCCTTAAACCCTTTTCTCGCGAATCATAACTCTTTTCATTTAATAAATTCAATCCTGGGAAATCAACTTGATTTATTTTCCAAAATACTCGTGCTATAGAAAAATGTCAAAAGTTTCATGGCGCCGTTGCCGGGGAAATGCAAACAGTTCTGGTAAAATAGAATTGTTAACCCCGGCTGGACCATGAAACTCGAGGCAGGTGCAAAAGTTTCATGGCGCCGTTGCCGGGGAGGATGCAGCGTTGTTTATTAAGAGAATTACACTCCTGATTATTCATAGATTAGCTTAGTTCAGCTTAGTTTAGTGTAGTATTTCTAATTCAGAACAAGGAAGTATCCTCAAGATTAATTAAACATTTAGAGTACCAAAACTCTAAATGTGAGGATGTTGATCTGAGGAGAAAACCTAACCTATTGGGTATTTATCTATTTTGCAGGAATTTGGAACCATCAAAAAGAAGGAGCAGAAAAATGCATGGAAAACCAGGTTCTTGGTTGGATAAATTCTATGAGTCTGAGAAATTAATTTCGGAATTTAAAGCAATTTAAAATCCGGAATAAATTTCGCAGATAAATGGAACTGATCCAACCTAATTTTATGCAAGTAGATTTATTCATAATAACAGCCCATGTTTTGAATTTATTTGGACTGAATTTATTCAGGCCCAAATCAAATAAAAGGGACTCAGGCCCAACATCACACTCAGGCCCAATCCGTTAAAAATTTGAAAATTCAAAAATTTTGTCGCGGAATGGTCATTTTGTCGCGGAACATGGTTCCGCGACCAAATGCACTTCCGCGACAAAGTCCCACTCATCCTTCAACTTTGCTCGTCTTTGTCGCGGAAGGATCACTTTGTCGCGATGCACTGCATCGCGACCAAATGTAACTCCGCGACAAAATCCCACTCATTCCTAAACCATGATCGTCTTTGTCGCGGAGCACTTTGTCGCGGAGTACTACTCCGCGACCAAGCCTTGTTCCGCGACAAAGGGTACACACCCCACTTTTCCTTCTTAATTTTGTCGCGGTATCCTTTGTCGCGGAGCATGACTCCGCGACAAAGTCCCCAGTCCGCGACCCCTCTCACATTTCCGAGCTTGGTCGAGTAACCTGGTTCCGCGACCAAGTGGGCTAGGGTTTCGCGACCAGCCCAGTAGTATTTAAACCCCTTCCTCTCCCTCTTCTTCCCTACGCATTCCATACTTGCGAATTTTCGAACTCTCTCGTCTGAAACTGCCATCTTCGAGAGAACACCACTGTGTTCCTTCGCAACTTTTCCAACCATCTCCAAGGGAAACTCTGCCCGATTTTTGCCATGGAACCTTCGTCTTCATCACCCCCCGAGGAAACCGAGCCCTGGTAAGAGTTTTCTTGTTCCCTCCTCGTGCGCCCATTTGCCCCTGTTTTCGCGATTTTAGGAATCTTGTGTTTGTAATCTTGATAATGTGCAAATAGGTGCCCTTTTTGGGTCTGTTTTGCTTAATGGAGTTCGATTTTAGTGATTTTATGCGGTTCGGGCATGTTTGGATTCTGATTCCCTGTTATTTGTGTCAATGGCCGAGCATGACTGGGAGTTAGGCAGTTTGTTTGGGTGTTGCAGAAGCATGAATAGGAATAGGGTGTTGTTTTTTTTTTTTACTGAGAATGCAATTGAAGTTTTGTTTGGCAGTAATAAATTTTTCCCCATTGATGAGTTTCGAGCTTGTAGGGTTCTTAGGTTTCTTTCTGCTGAACCCTGTTCTTGTCTACTTTGTGAACCCTGGTTGTTTTAGATTTACATGAATCCTGTAGTTTGGAATCTGGAAACTGATGAGCATTTGGTTATTTTTGAATAGCTTAATGTTATTGGTTGCTTTTAACATTTTTGTGATTTAAAAAGCATGTTGGGTTCATTTCAATCCATGATTTAGAGTAGTCCAGCATGTTAAGTTGTTTAATCTTCTGTTTTTGATAAGTAGAGGCATGATCCTGTGTTCTCACCTTGCTATGTTCATGAGTATTGCATGCCGAGATATGCATTTAATGCTTTCCCCTGTTTGGCATGTTTGTGTATGTGTGCTGCGATTTGTGTTTGTTTAGTTTTGGCAGCCTGCCCACCAATCCAAATTTTCGCAGTCCACTTTTTCACTAAAGACAAAAATAGTACTAGGAATTTTGGTTGACAAGGGTGTTTTTGTTCCCAATGGAACTAAAAAGTGTGAGTCAAGTAGCAGTATTTTTGCCACCTCAACTGCTATCTTTTTACAAAAATCCAAAAGGGGACCACACACATCCCACTTTTCATTAAATAAAATCAAGTCAACCTTTTTAAAATTAAAAATAGTGTTTGCAATTTTCTTGAGTGTTTTAACTGTCCAATGACAAGTCCGAGCAGTCCGGAAAGAGCAAATCCACTCCGCCACGTCTCCACTGCACATTCCATATTCGAGCAATCCATTCCATCGTCTTCATCCCATTCCATTTTCAACAAGTGCCTCGAGCTTGTTTAATAAAAAATTGGAAAATCAATCTTTTGGGCCCAATGGCCCAGTTTAACTCTCTAAGTTCAATGACTTAGATTTTTCAAGTAATTAAGGATTTTTGCATTGTAATAAAAGTTTTAAGTACTAACCAAATAAATCACATTTCGAGCAAGGCTCAAAATGTGAGGATGTTGGTTCTCAACTTAAAACTCAATATCTTAAAAATATATAAAAACTCAATCAAAGTTAATACTTCCTATATTTTTCAGGAATCAGAAAGTGATTAAGTCAGCTATTCTGCTACCTGACTGCACTCTAGAACAGGCAGCATTAGAAGCTTCCGCGAACAGAACTCAGATCAAGAAGCTCAGGGAAGCTCTGATAAGTGTATACAGTGTCCCTCTGGACCACAATACTGAAGCTGAACTGAACTTGAGGCCCGGATGGGATGTGAACATTCCCCAAGCAGAGAGGTCAACTGCCCTCACTAACATTGAGAGGGATTTTTCCTATCATATGCGGAGATTCTGGGAGTTAATGACTGATCACGCCCCGAGTGACTCCATAATGACTCCCGCAGTTCACCTGGAAAGAATCACACTGAAATTTCAAATGCATATAGCAGTCTGGGAGCGTCATTTAGAGGATGGGACAGTGGGAATCCCAATATCAAGCTACGATATACTCATCCCTTATCAGCCAGTAGACCCACAAGTACGGACGTTGTTTGTGGAAAAACCTGTAAAAGTGAGCAGTATAATGTTGAAAGGAGCCATCTCAATGTACGAAGCCTTCCCATGTATGTGGAATCCACGTTTATTTGACCACATGGGTCCAGAGGAGCAGAGATGGGTGGCCAGGCAAGCCAAGCTGAGACATAGGGAATTGAGCTGCAACCTGATTCACAAGCTGAGAAGAATTGAGAAATTCAACAAAGAGAAGAACTCTACTCTGTTGAACCTATTCAGAGAGGAAATTAATGCGACCCGGAAAGAATGGTTTGACTTGACATACATATGGGGGAAGGGCACATGATTGATCACACAAGAGAGATTGGATAAAGGACTAACCTTGCCAGATGAAGACAACTATGAAACAATCTTCATAAACAAGCGTTTTGGTCGGACAGTACCAGCTGAGAAAGGAGAAGAGTATGATCCGGGATTTCCCGAACACATCAGAATGGTCAGAGAAAAGGCTCTTTATGAGATACATTACAAAAAGTGGTCAGTAATGACTGACAAAAAGGTGCAACTCAGATTAATGACTGAGGCTGAGGCAAGGGAATATCTGACGTTTGACAAAGCACAGAAAATGACCTATATAAAAGAGAGCTTGGAAAGAGACATGATCAACACTATGATGGAGCAGTATAGGACTTCATATCTTGAACTCATCATGGAAATGGATAGAGAAGCCTTGAGGTATGGATTGGAAGGGAACAGAACAAAGATCATGCACTATAACCGCACGATAAGAAACTTGTTCACCAGCCGCATCAAAAACGAGTGGGAACTCAAGCTGGCACGGATCACGAGCAGGACATTTGTAGAAGATTATCTGAGATTTGCACACAAGTTGTTTGGGACGCAGGAGGCAGGAGAAGAAGAAGCCCAAGAGGACACTGACGCCATCGTCGATGACTACATCTCCACGCCTCCTGATGCCAACCCACAGCCAACCCAGCCATCAATACCAGCATCGGCCATGCCACCAAAAGAGCCAACTGAAGTGCAGAAAGCTGCTGCCACCGAGCCTGTGGAACAGAAAGAAACAACTAATGCACCAGAATCAGCTGCTTCTATGCCCGAACTTCCAGTGCAACCAATTCAGTCTGAAATGGCAGCGCCTGCTGCAGCAACTCCCTCATCTCACTCTGAACCTCCTAAGCAGTCCAAGAAGAAACTGATCAAGACAGCAGATAAAGAGAAATTGACACGGGCCCCGGAGCCTAAGATAGTGATCAAGGAACCCGAACCAGCTGCCAAGAAAGTGGCAACACCTTCGGATCCCAAGGACAAAGGCAAGCAGCCGATGCCACCACCACCACCAAAACGAAAAGAGCTCATCGCCCTCGATGCTGAAATGGCTCGAAAAATGCAAGAGGAAGAATTCGCATTGGCCGGGCTGCTTGATCACGGAACAGGTGGTTCGGGAATAGAGAAATTGACTGAGGAAGAACGTTTGGAATTGGAAAAGAAAGCTGCAGAGGAGGAGCAGATCAGAAAGAACATTCAGCAGACTAAGGCTGAAGAGGAAAGAAAGAAGAAAGAGGCCCAAGATAAAGAGATTGCTGAAAAACTGCAAGCAGAACTGGAAAGTAGACAAACTAGAGGAGCTGAACAAGAGGGTGACGAAGAGTTGGTGATCACGGATGTAGTGGAAGGAACAGGGCTGAAAATCAAAGAAGAGCCCGAGGGAAGAAAGATGGAAACTCCATACACCAGGGAAATGGAGAAAATCAAGGAAAGACTGAACATTCCAATTGATCCCCTTGTTGGCACAGCCAGAATTGAAGCAGTCATCACTCAAGGAGGCCCATCAAAACAAGCTCAACAGGCAGAAACTGAAGGATCACAAGATTCAATTGATCCGACAGTATTGGCCAAAAAGTTGGAAAAGCAGCCGAATGACGATCCCATGGCCTCTGCACTGAAGGAAAATGTTCTAGGAATTGTGAATGAAGCTGCAGGCAGAGAGAATGTTGAACCTGAGGAAGGAGCAAACCCCATTTCGCTTTCTGATTTGGTAAAAGAGAGAGCTGTTGAACTACAAGAAGCTGACAAAAAGCAAAAAGCTAGAGAGGAAGAGGATGCCAATGAACAAGAGGAAGCACAGCAAGAGGAGCAAGAATTTTATGGCCAAATGGAAGCTGTCTTCAAACGTCCTGTAGGACAAGCTGCAAGAATTAGGGAGGAGGAGGAGGTTGAGGATGAACTTAGAGATGAAGCTGCTCATGGAGAAGAAAAGCCTAGTCAACGGAGAGCTAAGGCTGATCAAATGAATGCCCAGCCACAGGAGGGAGACGACCAAACAGACTGGCACTCAAGTGAAGATGAATCTGTAGGATCCATTCGGCCAGTCGAGTTTTGGTCCGAGAACACTGTGAGGAGGAGAATGGGCGTATCAAAGGAATACGAGAAGAGAGAGTTGAGTGCAGAACAAGTGCAAATCAAATTTAATGGCAACAGAGAGAATGCAGAAAAGTATAAGAAATTGCAGAAGAGAATTGTGCCAGATAAAGGATTCAGGCCCGATGCCCTAGCCCATCCCACTGTTGAGACCTTCTACAGAAATCAAGAGTGGGGTAACTTCATGTTGCACCATGATGAAGATGGCTTTGTGGAATTGACAAGGGAATTCTTCTGCAATATTGATGCAGCTGCCAGAACAACATGGATCCGAGGAAAAGTGATAAACATAGCACCCGACTGGCTCAATCAGTTCTTTGGAACCCCGGACATCAGAAGCGAGTTTCCCCCTGATGAAATCATGATGAAAAGGGCCAAGACAAGTGAGTATGCAAGATATGCAACTCTGGCTAACAGTATGACAAGAGTGACTGCCCCCGGGCACACATTCGATGCAAACTGGCTGAATCTGAAATTCATGCCAACTTATGAGTTTTACATGTCTAAGATCCGGCCTAACTCACACCCGCACAACACATCCGGGAGTGTACTGATGGGATTTGCAAGAATGTGGAGTGGAGCAAAGCTGAATGTGGGGAGGCATGTATTCGATGTAATGATAAGCCGGATAGGAGACAAACAAGTGCTTTGTTATCCAAATCTGATTAGGAGGATCTGCAGTGCGCAGGGAGTCGATCTAGGTGTTTTTGAGGGTGATGCGGTGGTGAGAGTGAACCCACCTATTAGTGTGCCGAGACTTCCATTAACTGAAAGAGTTAGGTACTCACTTCCCCAACTGTTCACCAGAGAAGATTCAGACGCCCAATCTTCTTTCATATCCGGAGGACAGGCGGCAAGGAAAAGAAAGAGACAGCCCAAGACAAAGAAGGGAACACAGAAAACCTGTGCTGATGCAGGACCTTCGAATGTCCAAGAAGAACCTCCCACGGATCAAGAGCAAACAGAAACACCTAATCCAATTCCAGCAGCTCCAACTCAATCTCAACCTCAGATGCCTTCACAAAGTCAGAACGTATCTCAATTTCCTGCTGATTCCCAAGCATTCGAGATGGTGAGCAGAATGAGTCAATCTATGCTCGAAGGAATGAAATCCATGACGGATTTCATTATGACAAGTCAAGAAGAACAGCGAAAAAGGGCTGAAGAGGAACGTGAAGAACGAAGGAGGGAGAGAGAAGAAGAACGCCAAGAGCGTAGGAGAGAAAAGGAAGAAAAACGAAAGGAGAAGCTGGAGAAGGAGAAGAAAGAGGAGGAGTTCAAGAAAATGATGATGGAGAAAGAAGAGCGCATGCACAGAGAAAGATTGGAGAATGAAGAAAAGCAGCGCAAGATGATGGAAACACTGCTGCAGGCACTCATCAGTCAACTGCCCAAGCCACCCCCACCTCCATCAGATGCAGCAGGAGCCTCGAACCAGAAATCAGGAGAAGGAAAAGACGGCACATCTTAATTACAGATTGATTGAGCACAATTGTACATATCATATAAGAGAATTTCAGATCATTTGTGCAAGTTCGATCTCACTGCACGAAATCTCTTGTAATTGATATCATTTACCGCTTTCCAAAAAGGAATTTTGCAGTCCAAAACAATTTTATTTTATTTTATTATTGAAAAGATGTCTGTACAGTCCAAGATGAATAAGTGACTGTCAGGCCAAAAATATGCTGTTGACATACTCAGTATGTCAGCAGTGCCTCTTTACTGCTTTAAATTAAAAAACCAGCAAAAATATGCATAAACCTGCTCTAAATTCACATGTTGAATTTAGGCTTATGATTAAATTTGCAAACTTTTAAATTGGGATAATATAATTGAAAACATGCATGAAATGAATTCCTGAGGTTTTGAGCTATAAAAGTTTAATGATGCAATCATCTTGTTGGGTAATAAGTCTGCATGTTAGAAATTTTGATTGAATAAATTGTTAGAATTAAGCTTTGATTAAACTTGAGAATATTGTATGACATGAATCAATCCAACCTGTGAGGTTTGAGCTATGAGTCACTTTTACTCATTCATTTCTTTGATGTGTGAATCATTTTGATTAAAGGAAACTAGAACTTGCAATCGAGACCGATTCAAGACCATGCCATATTCCAAGATCGAGCACATGATTGAGGCACTTAGAAAAACCCAAAATTTTGGCCTTCTTTTGAAATCCAAACCAAAAATATTTTTCCCTTAGGATTAACCAAGTTGAGCCTTTAAGCCTAATTTTTCTTTGAAGCCCTCTATATTATTCCTATCCTTATAAAAAGACCAACAAAATCAAACCCAAGTGTGCAAGAATGAATTTTATCAAGGCATTATTATTCATGATCATCAGAAAAAGTATTAATCGGTGTTCAATAAACCGATTCAAAAAAAAAAGAAGAAGAGAAAAAGAAAAAGAAAAAATGTTGAGATTCATTCAACATAAATAAATTGCAAATGACAAAGCAATTAGACATAGTCTAATGTCATGCAATAGAAAAAGAAAAACAAAAGAAAAAGATTGATGATCATAAATTTTAAATAAAAATATGCCAAGTTATGATGGAATGAATTCTTGCCACTTCGTAGCCCAATATTCCCTTTCTCACCTATGTCACAACCGTATGCCCCGTTATAACCTTGAATAAGACCTCATGATCTCGATTTGAAGAAATGAGCCGGTGGCGAGTTGATCCAATTGCAAGCTTATGGGATAATTTAATTAAATTTGATTTTGAGCTTCATGATCAACCCAATTGAGAGTGAGTGAACTTTCCGATTCTCTTATATGTGAGGCTCTGTTTGATTATAAATGTTCATGTCATGCCTTGATTCTAATTTTTAATCCTTGCATCTTTCAAACATGATATTCATGAAGGATTGATGATAATGCTTGATTTGTAGGCCTGATTTAGTGAGCAAGTATCATTTTATTCAACACTGTAATCAAGGGAATTTAACACTTGTAGTTTTGATTGTCTTATCCCAATCCAAAAAGACTGTGATTTATGAAGCCACGGAAATGAATTAAATATGCAGAGTCCGTGTTCTTTAGAACATTGACTCTGACTGCTCGGGGACGATCAGTATTAAATGTGAGGATGTTGATAACGGTCAAAAATGACCATTATTTTCAATCCATTTCTGTGTCTTAAACGGACATTTGATCGCATTCCGGTCTTACATTAAGTAAGAAAGCAGTTAAATTGGACTGATTTATGCATAATTGTAAAAATAATAAGCTGGTATGGAAAAGACATAAATATGTAATTTTATTACATATTTATGTTAGAAAAATCCAAAAACATGAGAAAAAGAGAAGAATAGAAGAAGGAATGAAAAAGATGGGAAAAAGATAGAAAAGCCCACAAAAAGAATATTTTCGGCCCATCCGGCCCACTTCAGGAGGCCCAGGAAGACCTTTGTCGCGGAAGCCCCTTTGTCGCGATGCATGGTTCCGCGACAAAGGTGTGTTCCGCGACCAAGCAAGTTCAGAAGAAGGAGACAAGTCAAAGCTCCTTTGTCGCGATGACTTTGTCGCGATGCCTTGTTCCGCGACAAAGGCACCCTCCGCGACCAAGATGCACTCTTAGAGACACAAGAGCCAGTCGAGAAGCCTTGCCACATACAGTGTGTTCCGCGACAAAATTGGATGTTCCGAGACAAAGCTGTGATGTGTGTGATGACTTGAGACACAATGGGCTTGAACCAAGGTCCATTGGCTTAGGGTTTCCCCCTCTATAAATATGAGGTGTTTCTCTCAAGCCAAGGGTTAGAAACTTTTTAGATAGTTGAGAAGTAGATAGAAATACTCTTGGAGACAAGTGGGGATTTCAGTTTAGTTTAGTTGTAGTTTAGGTTAGTTTAGGTTTTTCTTGTATTATTTAAATTATGCAATAGTTAGGTGTAGTCTTTAGCTTATTATGTAAGTAGCCAGTTTTACACTTTGTTTCATGCCTTAACTTTTGGTTTTAGGGTTTGTAATACCCAAATCATGGGTATTAACAAACCCTCTTAATAAAATGGGAAAATATTCTCGAAATGTGTCCCAAAACTCATGAAATGGGTTTCACACCCCATGGATTTTACTGCTTTCATTTTCTATGGGTCATTTGACCCTCATTTTGCATTTTAATGCCACTGTTTGGTGGTTTAACTTCATGGGCATTGTTGCATGTTTGTGGGTGATTAAGCTTAGATTAGGGTTTCTTAAGTTTTAACTTTGTTTGATTTCGTTTAAGTTCAAACATGTTCTAGCTAGATTCAAATCCTGTTTTGTCATTTTTAGCTTAGTTTAACTTTTGAATCTGAAATGGGTGATATCACACACAATGCATGCCACTGTTCCTGTTTATTTTTCTGACATGTGTACTGGACACACCTTTGTCGCGGAAGCACTCTTGTCGCGGAACCACGTTCCGCGACAAAATAACCCTTTAGCGACAAAGGTGCCAAGGGACACTTGTTAGTAATTTTAAAACCCTTGGTCGTGGAACAACTCTTGTCGCGGAACCACGTTCCGCGACAAAACCATTGATTAAGCGACCAAGGACCCAAACACTTGTATTTTTACTCCGGAAAGGCTTTGTCGCGTAACACCCTTGTCGCGGAACCACGTTCCGCGACAAAATCACCTGTTTCGCGACAAGGATTATGCCTTGTCCATTTTTTTTAAAACCTCTTTGTCGCTATACCTCTTGTCGCGGAACCACGTTCCGCGACAAAATGTTTGCTTAGCGACAAAGCAAACCCTAATTTTCAAAATCCCACTCTCTTATTTCCCACCCCTTTGTCGAGGAACCTTTGTCGCGGACCCATGGACCGCGACACAAACTCTATTTTGCGACAAAGTGGCATCTTTTTGCCAAATTTTTATTCTCCATCTTCTCCATTAATTAATTGGACCTTTATAACAATATTTTGAGGTTGAAATCCAATGATATCAATCCATGATGAATTTGATATGAAGAACTTTGTTCAATTCCATTAAAAGATTCTTATACAAATGATTAAGCTCTCATGATCTAAGCATATAATCCGGACTGTAATGAATCAATGATGGAATGAGTGATTATTTAGACATAAAGAGTGATGCCCTTGCATGAGAAACCAATGTCTCTCATGCAAGATGAACCAAAAATATTTTCCTTTTTATTTACTTATTTTGTCTTTACCTGTGATGTGTGAAACAGTCAGTAAAGAACATACAGATTAATGTTGGCGGGTATTCCCACACGGATAACTAGCTCGTAATTTGTACATTAGTTACTGATTGTTATTTTGCATGGTCTGGATAGAGGAAGGTGGAAGCCTTGGCGGTGAATCCATTCTGGATTATAATAGCTGCTCAGCTGACCTCTATCCGGATGCAGTTTTCTTTTCATTATCTTAATTTAAACCCGAATTTCAAGCTGTGATGTCTACAAGTAATGTCGATCAACATCATTTGACAGACATCACCAGTAAGAAAACATGTAGGTTTTTCTCTAATACACAGACGGCAGGAGTTCTGATGATAGCGATCACTATCATTTAGGGCTTCCTTACGTCTACAACCGTCCCATCTGGAATAGTTAGGACCCGGATAGCAGATGTTTGCAGTCCGGACAACTCTAGCTATTTCAGTCATCTTTTTAGCCAAAATTCTTCTCACCTCCGGCTCTTTCATAATTGTGTTTCACCTTCTGTCTAGACCCGCTGCTATATTTTGGGTCATGTTATTTTACACTCTCACATATCCGTATGCATGCTATTATTATGTAGATACTGTGGTCTATATTATTTTGGGATCCTTCCCTTGGACATAGAAGTCTTGATTTTATAATCAGATTTTATAATCAGATGTCTCATAATAAATTTCCAACAAAAATTCACTTATAAATCCGGATCTGAGTAAGGGATAAATTCCACAGTTATGACTAATTCATATCCTACTGGGGGTTGATTTTGAGAAATTAGAAGCAGAGTCAGCGATTAGGTCTCATCTAGACTGAAAGGATCTGTGTTTAATTGAGAGTCTAGTACCTGATAGGGAATGATTTTCGAACATTAATTATTTTCCAAAATTGCTGTTTGTTGGAAATCTTATATTAAATATTGCACTGGGTCAGATTCCACTTGGATTCCGATAAGGTGTGATAGATAATACTAGAGGAACAACATTCGGGCCTTGGTTATTTTCTAAGGTAGGGTTGAGTATTCTTTCAACTGCTATCTTCTTCTGCCAAAGCCTATTTTTGAGTCCTGAGTGAGTGCATCCGGAACGAGCTAATTTATTAGTTCGTTTCATTAGTTTGTATCTCATAACCACCCGACGGGAAGTGAACACTGCGAGCGGTTCACCGAGAATAGGGAATTCTTGATCCACACCCGGTCATCCTGACCGGGGGCTTTCTTTTACTACCAGGGTCAGACTTTTAAAACTTCCGAGTGATAGGATTTTAAATGCTTTCTTACTGCTTTCTTTTAACTGCTTTCATTAGAGGTCACTCGGTTGTATTGAGAGTTGCGTAACTGCTACTAGGATTGATAGTTAAGGGATAGTTCAAAGCTTGATTAGAATCTTTGGGCGTGACATGGGGGAAAGATAGGAGTACTTGGCATTTCAATAAATGATCTGTCGGGTGTTGCTTATCCACCACAAATGATCAACACACTCTTGCAAGGCATTGCAAGGGGAGTTAGGAGTCTGTGGTATCTTAGATTTTGATGTCTTAAGAGCATGTAAATTCTCGCTGTAAGTACCTGTCTGTTAAAGGGAACATAGTGGAGAAAGCATGAGAGTTAGCTAACTGATGGATTATCCCAAGCTAAGATCTGTGTAACAAAATGGAAGTTTAACTGTGTTTCATCTGGATCGTGTCCAATTTTTATTCTTCTCTTCCTGTCTCTTTTGTCTCATTTTCAATCTGCTTTCTTAGATAATTTTAATTCGCTTTCTAGAATAATTTTATCTGCTTTATTTTAATTGCTTTCGTAATCTGGTTTAAATTCTGTCAAGTAGTTGATAGTCAATCACAAATCTGGTTGAGTAACTGAGTGGAAAATCTTAGTAAATGACGTGGGCCCTGCTTCTATCGCACATCCTCCAGTGAACGATCCGGTCTTACTATAAATTACTGCAATTTTTGACACCGTGCGCTTTCGGGAGCACATTTTCGTAGCACGAGTAATAAAAACATGACTTATAAATATATCCTTAAGCCAACTCCATCTTCATAAATTGGTTTCATTAAATAAAACCTAACCCAGGATTGTACCTTTTCAGAAAACACTCATGTAGTGGGAATTTGCCAAAAATCTCATGGTAGAGAATCCCATGGCATGAAATGATGAGAAGTATCATGGTACATATGCCGGGGATCTTCAGTGTGACAGGCTGAAGGTCAATCTATCCCGGTGTACCGTGAGATTTGTCAAAAGTTTCATGGCATAGAGGACTACAGCGCCATTTGAACTCTGAAGCCCCATGCATGAGTAGCGAAAAATCTGGATATATCCTTAAACCCTTTTCTCGCGAATCATAACTCTTTTCATTTAATAAATTCAATCCTGGGAAATCAACTTGATTTATTTTCCAAAATACTCGTGCTATAGAAAAATGTCAAAAGTTTCATGGCGCCGTTGCCGGGGAAATGCAAACAGTTCTGGTAAAATAGAATTGTTAACCCCGGCTGGACCATGAAACTCGAGGCAGGTGCACGAGTTTCATGGTAAAATAGAATTGTTAACCCCCGGCCTCGAGTTTCATGGTCCAGCCGGGGTTAACAATTCTATTTTACCAGAACTGTTTGCATTTCCCCGGCAACGGCGCCATGAAACTTTTGACATTTTTCTATAGCACGAGTATTTTGGAAAATAAATCAAGTTGATTTCCCAGGATTGAATTTATTAAATGAAAAGAGTTATGATTCGCGAGAAAAGGGTTTAAGGATATATCCAGATTTTTCGCTACTCATGCATGGGGCTTCAGAGTTCAAATTGCGCTGTAGTCCTCTATGCCATGAAACTTTTGACAAATCTCACGGTACACCGGGATAGATTGACCTTCAGCCTGTCACACTGAAGATCCCCGGCATATGTACCATGATACTTCTCATCATTTCATGCCATGGGATTCTCTACCATGAGATTTTTGGCAAATTCCCACTACATGAGTGTTTTCTGAAAAGGTACAATCCTGGGTTAGGTTTTATTTAATGAAACCAATTTATGAAGATGGAGTTGGCTTAAGGATATATTTATAAGTCATTTTTTTATTACTCGTGCTACGAAAATGTGCTCCCGAAAGCGCACGGTGTCAAAAATTGCAGTAATTTATAGTAAGACCGGATCGTTCACTGGAGGATGTGCGATAGAAGCAGGGCCCACGTCATTTACTAAGATTTTCCACTCAGTTACTCAACCAGATTTGTGATTGACTATCAACTACTTGACAGAATTTAAACCAGATTACGAAAGCAATTAAAATAAAGCAGATAAAATTATTCTAGAAAGCGAATTAAAATTATCTAAGAAAGCAGATTGAAAATGAGACAAAAGAGACAGGAAGAGAAGAATAAAAATTGGACACGATCCAGATGAAACACAGTTAAACTTCCATTTTGTTACACAGATCTTAGCTTGGGATAATCCATCAGTTAGCTAACTCTCATGCTTTCTCCACTATGTTCCCTTTAACAGACAGGTACTTACAGCGAGAATTTACATGCTCTTAAGACATCAAAATCTAAGATACCACAGACTCCTAACTCCCCTTGCAATGCCTTGCAAGAGTGTGTTGATCATTTGTGGTGGATAAGCAACACCCGACAGATCATTTATTGAAATGCCAAGTACTCCTATCTTTCCCCCATGTCACGCCCAAAGATTCTAATCAAGCTTTGAACTATCCCTTAACTATCAATCCTAGTAGCAGTTACGCAACTCTCAATACAACCGAGTGACCTCTAATGAAAGCAGTTAAAAGAAAGCAGTAAGAAAGCATTTAAAATCCTATCACTCGGAAGTTTTAAAAGTCTGACCCTGGTAGTAAAAGAAAGCCCCCGGTCAGGATGACCGGGTGTGGATCAAGAATTCCCTATTCTCGGTGAACCGCTCGCAGTGTTCACTTCCCGTCGGGTGGTTATGAGATACAAACTAATGAAACGAACTAATAAATTAGCTCGTTCCGGATGCACTCACTCAGGACTCAAAAATAGGCTTTGGCAGAAGAAGATAGCAGTTGAAAGAATACTCAACCCTACCTTAGAAAATAACCAAGGCCCGAATGTTGTTCCTCTAGTATTATCTATCACACCTTATCGGAATCCAAGTGGAATCTGACCCAGTGCAATATTTAATATAAGATTTCCAACAAACAGCAATTTTGGAAAATAATTAATGTTCGAAAATCATTCCCTATCAGGTACTAGACTCTCAATTAAACACAGATCCTTTCAGTCTAGATGAGACCTAATCGCTGACTCTGCTTCTAATTTCTCAAAATCAACCCCCAGTAGGATATGAATTAGTCATAACTGTGGAATTTATCCCTTACTCAGATCCGGATTTATAAGTGAATTTTTGTTGGAAATTTATTATGAGACATCTGATTATAAAATCTGATTATAAAATCAAGACTTCTATGTCCAAGGGAAGGATCCCAAAATAATATAGACCACAGTATCTACATAATAATAGCATGCATACGGATATGTGAGAGTGTAAAATAACATGACCCAAAATATAGCAGCGGGTCTAGACAGAAGGTGAAACACAATTATGAAAGAGCCGGAGGTGAGAAGAATTTTGGCTAAAAAGATGACTGAAATAGCTAGAGTTGTCCGGACTGCAAACATCTGCTATCCGGGTCCTAACTATTCCAGATGGGACGGTTGTAGACGTAAGGAAGCCCTAAATGATAGTGATCGCTATCATCAGAACTCCTGCCGTCTGTGTATTAGAGAAAAACCTACATGTTTTCTTACTGGTGATGTCTGTCAAATGATGTTGATCGACATTACTTGTAGACATCACAGCTTGAAATTCGGGTTTAAATTAAGATAATGAAAAGAAAACTGCATCCGGATAGAGGTCAGCTGAGCAGCTATTATAATCCAGAATGGATTCACCGCCAAGGCTTCCACCTTCCTCTATCCAGACCATGCAAAATAACAATCAGTAACTAATGTACAAATTACGAGCTAGTTATCCGTGTGGGAATACCCGCCAACATTAATCTGTACGTTCTTTACTGACTGTTTCACACATCACAGGTAAAGACAAAATAAGTAAATTAAAAGGAAAATATTTTTGGTTCATCTTGCATGAGAGACATTGGTTTCTCATGCAAGGGCATCACTCTTTATGTCTAAATAATCACTCATTCCATCATTGATTCATTACAGTCCGGATTATATGCTTAGATCATGAGAGCTTAATCATTTGTATAAGAATCTTTTAATGGAATTGAACAAAGTTCTTCATATTGATGCACCCTGTGAAACCACACTTATACAAGCTTGAATTGTACCACAATATGTCCAAAATGAGTGCATTTTACCTTAATTTATTGCACATTTAGGTGTATTTCATGTGTTTTTATTTTTCAAGTGATCATGGTTAGATTTAGCTTATTTAGGTTAAATTTACCATGTTTTTATGTGTTTTTAATAAGACTTTGGCAAACCTAATGCATTGCAATGTTGTTTCAGGCATTAAAATGAGAAAGAAGATGTTCGGAGGTCAAAGGATGCAAAATTCGGAATTTTCAACACTGGAAAAGCTCCAGAATGCGCCACATAGGCATGGCGGCGCCTAAAATCATGCTCAAGCGCCACATCAGGCGCCACCTCGACACTTAGGAAAATTTCGGATGAAAAAAGCTTCAGGATGCGCCACATAAGCATGGTGGCGCATAAAAACACCTCCAGGCGCCACTTTATGCGCCGTTGTTAAATTTAAAATTGGGAAATTGTCAGAATGCGCCGCTCCTCCTTGGTGGCGCCTAAAACCACCTTTATGCGCCACTTTTTGCGCCACTTTCAGAAATTTGGAAAATGTCAGGATGCGCCAGCTCTCTTTGGTGGCGCCGAAAACCTCTTCCGAGCGCCACTTTTTGCGCCACAGTCGCGGTTGGGCAGTTTTCTAACCTCCCGAACTCGGTTTTAAACGCGGTTTTTCGCCATTCTTTTCATTGGAGACTCATGCCAGACTCATAATTCGACCAAAAACTCTCAGGAGGACTCTGCAACTTTGGAGAAGAAGGCAATAACACCGAACCATGCCGGAGGAAGTGATCAGAGCGTCTTCTCTAACTGTGTTCTTCGCATTCTAGGTGTTGTTTTCCTTTTTTCTCGCTTTGTAATGTTTAGGATTTGCTTTTAGACATAATTTCCTACCGTTTTCATGTTTGTAAATGGATTTCTATGTTCTTCGTGTTAGAAGTGTTCTAGAACGGGAGTTCGGAATTACTTTGAAGTACGAATTTATCTTTTATGGGAGTAATATAAATGTCGCTGTTATATGTTGTAATTTGGAGTAATCTGCAAAGGTGTTAGAATCTGTATTAGGATTGTTAATCTGCTGCATAAGTTTGATCGATAAATCTATTTAGGCAAAAATCTGATGTTTTATATTTTTATCTGCTAAATCTTAATTGATCGATCAATCTGCAATTTCTACTTTTAGCAATCTGAAAATCATTCTAATCTGTCTACATCTTAAAATTAATAATCTAATCCATTTTACCATGTTTTATTGTTATTTTACCATAATTGTTAGATTATTTACACTATTCTGCATAATTAAATGTTAGAATCTAATCTGTATGATTTCTGCTTTGCTAAATCGGGAGATAAAAAGTGGAAATTAGATTTTAGTACCGGTCTTGGGAATAAATCACATTAAAATAGATTTTGGCATGTACACGCTGATTTGGGAAATGAAATGTGTCGTTTAATCACAATAGGAAAATTTGTATGCTTGGGAAAGACTCAAATTTATGCCTAGACTGATGATTGCAGAATGTTAGATAATTTAATCAGCTTCCATGAAGTCTGTTTTTACAAATTATGAAAATTAGGAAATTGGCATATTTTTAATCTTTATAAAATCATTAATTCTGCTGAAATTGATCTTTTTAGACATTGGGAAATGCTAAATCATTATGCAATTTCACTTTTATATAAAGATGGCATGTTCTAAATCATTACAAGCATATATCTTATCTTTATTTTTATTATTTTAAATTTTTAACTTGCTTTATTTTTAAATTTAATGCTATCATTTTAATTTAATCACCATTAGAATTAATCAAACTCTTTTCAAAATATAAAATATATTATTAATGAACTTAAAATGACTAAGTTTTCTCCAGAATGAAATAATATTCTGAATTCCCTTGGGTTCGACCCGGTACTCACCGGTTTTTATTACTTGATGACAACCATCCGCTTGTGGTAAAATATGAGTGGTGAAAATCACCCCATCAAGTTTTTGGCGCCGTTGCCGGGGAATTATTGTGAAAATTATGTTGTTTTAAGTTCATTTGAATACATTTATGTCATTTCTACTTTTTAAATATTATTATAACTTTTTGCTATTCTATGTCGTGCAAGGGCATCGAGCTAAATCAGTGTGTGATCCTGAAATTTGAAAGAATATTGGGTTTCTCATCTAAAAAAGAGGAAGATCTGCAAGAGAACAAGTGTGGGGATGGCGGCGAGTTGTATGCAGCATATATAATTAAGGATTTCAAATGGATAGCCTCGATTGAAAAGCCACATACACTTTATTTAAAGGTATTACCAACACACTTGAGGTATGTATTTCTTAATAAATTAGATGACTTTTAATTAATTGCATTACATCAAGTGTTGAGAACGGATGCTAGAGCTAAAGTTTGAGATTAAACTCCACCTCTTGACAACATTACAACTTTACTGAGTTTTTTTTAAAGGAAATGTTGGATATTTTAGAATGTTTATCAATAATTTTCCTTGCATTGCCTTTATTTAAACTGTTGTATAAAGATGTGGAATTTGACCGTATAACTCATGAATGACAGGATCATTGAAGTGCACCCACCATTTAGAGCTTTAATTTATAAAATGGTGCATTTGTCTTTGAAAGCTAATTAGGAAAGGGAATTCGCATACTGCCGTTGCATGCTTAGTAATAGTTATTTATGTCTTTTGCTTAATATGTTTGATTTTCTTTTATTTTAGTTTATATATTTTACTTACAACTAAAAAAAAATATATATATAAAATTGGTTCTTGCATGATTTTCATTATATGTAATTTGAAGTGATTCTTATGCAATTGAACTGAGACGAAATAAGAATTGGAGTGATCAATAACTGAAAGAATTTTTGTGGTGATTTAAGTAGAATAGGAGAAAGGCTGAAATAAATTGATAGAGGGGTTGACGAAAACTAACAGAATTTCATAGATATTTATAGGGGATGATTAGAACTAATTAGGGTAGTTTTACTAAACGGATGAATAGGAATATGAATGCAATATTAGGTTTCATTTAAACAAATCACACAATGTATTTTTGCTACAAAATTTGCACAAAACTGAATTTAGATGCCAGTCTTCGTAAATGGTTTTCAAAAACTCAGTTAAGCACCGAAAGTAGCACAAACAAGGCATTTTGGGTTTCATTCATACTAATAATGCGTAAAAACTTGTTTGAGCACCATATGTAGTATTAAATGGAATTGTTGGGTTTGTGCCAAACTTGAATTTTTACAAAAGTCCATTCTAATTCATCTCCAATTAGCTCAAATTTAATCATAGATCTTCTAATTGGGCTTAAAAACCCACCCATTTAATGTAAACCTTAAAAAAATAATAATAATAAAATAATAATAATAAAATAAAATAGTCATCTCCCTCATGTTCTCTCTTTCACAGTCCTCTCTCTATTGAATCTCACTACCGCAGTCATCATCCTCAATTTCCTGTCCACCACAGTTCAAAAAATAATAAAAATAAATAATAATAATAAATAAATAAAATAAAAATAATAATAATAAATATAAATAAAAATAATAATAATCTGTTTTTGCTTGTCTTTATTATCATATTTATGGTTTATGCATATTTTTATTTTCATTTGATGTCATGTTATGCTTATTTGTTTAAGTTTTTAATTTTGCTAATAAAATGTGCCCACCATATTTCTAATTTAATAATTAAGTAGTAAATGTTATGTGGTGAAAGTAGAAGCTGAAATGTACTCGATAATTGAAGCTGAAATTGAGGCTCAAGAACCCTAGCTTCTCAAATTTGGGGATTTCTTGTCAAAGTGCTTCAAAGCTTCAATTTAGGATAAGAATAGCTATCCTAGTTCAATAATTCGTCCAATTTTGTGATTTGGTATGTATTATTGTTAGTATTTTTGTTGTTAATTAAATTTTGGGTTATGTAGAATGTGGGATTAAAATTGGTTTAAATGTATAAATCTTCGTTTAAAATGAACAATATGAGTGTTAGAACATATTTTCAAGACCTATGCCAAATTTATAGAGTGTTTGTAAAATTTCAGATTACAGCTCTTTGGAAAATGGTATTACAGTATCTGAAATATGAATTTTTCTTATAAAAATGAGTTAAAATAACATGTTTAATCTTTTAAGTTGATATATGAATATTGTTAACCATGTTGTTTTAATCTACATTAATAAATTTTGGTAACATTAAAGCTTGAAACTTTATGTTTTTCTAATTTATGAAAAAGAAACATTTTTATCATAAAAACTCATCCTATGAATTTTTAACTAAAAGGGCAAACTTATGTTATTTAAAATAATAAACTAAAAGTTCTTGATCATTATTTCGAATCATTAATAAGAACTAGTTTGCTAATTTGGTGAGCTTTAATAATAAGTTTTAAGTTCTAAAAAGTGATTTTCTTAAATTTATAAGAGACTTAGAACTTATAGCTTTTAAAATAAAATATATTGGTCATTTAGTTGTTTAAATCCCACATTCTAGGTTGATATATGTTTGCTTTATATATTGCACTTAAGTTAAACTTTTGGTTTAAACTTAAGTATGAGGATGGAAAGCAATGCATATATTTAACACTAACCCGAAGTTTTTGTGTAACCAGGTTCCACAAATAATGTATAAGGAATACCTTGCTACTTGGTTGGATGTTTTTGCTATGAATATTGGTTTGCTTTGCTATGCACTACTTAGGTGTTTTATTTATATTTAATATGGTGAGTATGTGGTTAAGTTTATATTTATGTTTAAGTTATGTTTATGCATGTTTTTAATTCTAATAAAATAGCTCTTACTTAAATCATGTTAAACTGGAATGTTGTGAGCTGTTGATTTGATAATAGGAAAGTAAATAACCATGATAATTGATGAAAGAAGCGGGATTAATATTGTTGAAGTGTCGAATCTTTATGATTTTACACAATGCAGGCATTAAAATCAATAAATTATGATGTATAGATCATATTAAAAAAGCTGAAAATTTTTATCTATTTGAAAGGTATGATCTAATTCAGTCTAACTTTTTAAATGCCTGCTATATTCTTATTTTTGAAATTAAAAAGTTTTAATCCCACATTTTAAATCTTCCATTATGCACTTAAACTAAACTGGTAGTTCAGTTTAAGTGTGAGGATGGAGGAGTTTCTATTATGATCACATTTTCAAAATTCTTCATCAACAGGTCCATTTTGTTTATTCAATGTATAAACCATTTATTTTAATACATCATACAGGGTTGAGTTATCATCAAGAATGAGGGTATATTTTGCTATAGCTGTTGGCATTTTGCTGTAAATTCTGCTCTAGAACTTATGATGTTTTGCTTTTGGTGAATTCTGAAATTTATTATCTATCAAATCTGTCCATACTTATTAAAGTTGCTGGAAATTGCTGTTAAATTTTATAATTTGAGTTATGGATGGTGTTTTATGATTCTGATTACTTTGGAATTCCCATATGCACTAACAATCATATTTTCTTGAGTAATTGTTATATATACATATTAGAAGCAGGATATGCCAACAAAGGAGCAAGATGACAGCCGTGATGATGAAGTGAAATTCAGAGTCCTAAACATTCCAGGTGTGATCTTTTCATGTTTTATGTTTACTGATTTGCATGGGAATAAATGGATAAGAGCTTAGTTATGTTTTTAATATTTCTTTATGTTTAGAATAAATATGGTAAATGCTTTAGGTTGGATATGTTGAATATGTTAGATTAAATTGTGTTTTCACAGTGTGCTATTATTTGAATTACCACATCACAGCCAATCTTAAGAGAAATCTGAATAAGTCTATTTGTTCTGCTTAGATCCGATTTCACAACTTAATGAGCATTATGATTCTCAGTTTAAAGTCCTAGACTTTGTTAAATTGTCATGCTAGTTGTTCGAACTTTGGTGACAATTCTATTTACTTTGCCGAAAGCTTTTGATTAATTAGACTGGTTTATTTGTTATGTGGAGAGTTATCATTATTTTTATATGAATATGCTTGTTCCATGTCTCCTTAAATGCTTAATTACAATAAAGTCAGAGTAAAACCCCTATTAAAAAAAAAAAAACAAACAAAATGAAATGAAGAAAAACAGTAATTATATCTTGCAAAAAGAAAAGAAAAGGAAAAATTAGAAAATGCAAGATAAAAAAAAAAAAAAAGAGAGAGAATGTTGAATAAAGGGGTATTAAACAGAATATTTATAAACTCTTGGCTATATGACTGGCACGTATTCTTAGACATGAGTAGCTTTTGGAATTCAACCGTCTACAACTCAGCCAAAGTGTCTAGAATAATTGTGAAACCGAGTCATTAATTGAGCATATTTGAAGACGGGAATAGAAAAGCATATTTACATTATTCACTCTCCCATTTCGAGTTGCTATGTGTGATTAATCTGCTTTTTGTACTGTAAGTGTTTTGGATATCTGGTTTTGACAACTGATGCATGACAATTTACCTTGTTCTAGCACATTAAACTTTTGAATCTTTTTAGCTCATTGCGTTGTTGAAATCTATGATTTGGCAGAACTATAGTGACTTCATCCTTATTATCTTGATTGGCATGTTGATGTGTTAATTGATTTCATTGCTCAAGGGACGAGCAATATTTAAGTGTGAGGATGTTGATGCACCCTGTGAAACCACACTTATACAAGCTTGAATTGTACCACAATATGTCCAAAATGAGTGCATTTTACCTTAATTTATTGCACATTTAGGTGTATTTCATGTGTTTTTATTTTTCAAGTGATCATGGTTAGATTTAGCTTATTTAGGTTAAATTTACCATGTTTTTATGTGTTTTTAATAAGACTTTGGCAAACCTAATGCATTGCAATGTTGTTTCAGGCATTAAAATGAGAAAGAAGATGTTCGGAGGTCAAAGGATGCAAAATTCGGAATTTTCAACACTGGAAAAGCTCCAGAATGCGCCACATAGGCATGGCGGCGCCTAAAATCATGCTCAAGCGCCACATCAGGCGCCACCTCGACACTTAGGAAAATTTCGGATGAAAAAAGCTTCAGGATGCGCCACATAAGCATGGTGGCGCATAAAAACACCTCCAGGCGCCACTTTATGCGCCGTTGTTAAATTTAAAATTGGGAAATTGTCAGAATGCGCCGCTCCTCCTTGGTGGCGCCTAAAACCACCTTTATGCGCCACTTTTTGCGCCACTTTCAGAAATTTGGAAAATGTCAGGATGCGCCAGCTCTCTTTGGTGGCGCCGAAAACCTCTTCCGAGCGCCACTTTTTGCGCCACAGTCGCGGTTGGGCAGTTTTCTAACCTCCCGAACTCGGTTTTAAACGCGGTTTTTCGCCATTCTTTTCATTGGAGACTCATGCCAGACTCATAATTCGACCAAAAACTCTCAGGAGGACTCTGCAACTTTGGAGAAGAAGGCAATAACACCGAACCATGCCGGAGGAAGTGATCAGAGCGTCTTCTCTGACTGTGTTCTTCGCATTCTAGGTGTTGTTTTCCTTTTTTCTCGCTTTGTAATGTTTAGGATTTGCTTTTAGACATAATTTCCTACCGTTTTCATGTTTGTAAATGGATTTCTATGTTCTTCGTGTTAGAAGTGTTCTAGAACGGGAGTTCGGAATTACTTTGAAGTACGAATTTATCTTTTATGGGAGTAATATAAATGTCGCTGTTATATGTTGTAATTTGGAGTAATCTGCAAAGGTGTTAGAATCTGTATTAGGATTGTTAATCTGCTGCATAAGTTTGATCGATAAATCTATTTAGGCAAAAATCTGATGTTTTATATTTTTATCTGCTAAATCTTAATTGATCGATCAATCTGCAATTTCTACTTTTAGCAATCTGAAAATCATTCTAATCTGTCTACATCTTAAAATTAATAATCTAATCCATTTTACCATGTTTTATTGTTATTTTACCATAATTGTTAGATTATTTACACTATTCTGCATAATTAAATGTTAGAATCTAATCTGTATGATTTCTGCTTTGCTAAATCGGGAGATAAAAAGTGGAAATTAGATTTTAGTACCGGTCTTGGGAATAAATCACATTAAAATAGATTTTGGCATGTACACGCTGATTTGGGAAATGAAATGTGTCGTTTAATCACAATAGGAAAATTTGTATGCTTGGGAAAGACTCAAATTTATGCCTAGACTGATGATTGCAGAATGTTAGATAATTTAATCAGCTTCCATGAAGTCTGTTTTTACAAATTATGAAAATTAGGAAATTGGCATATTTTTAATCTTTATAAAATCATTAATTCTGCTGAAATTGATCTTTTTAGACATTGGGAAATGCTAAATCATTATGCAATTTCACTTTTATATAAAGATGGCATGTTCTAAATCATTACAAGCATATATCTTATCTTTATTTTTATTATTTTAAATTTTTAACTTGCTTTATTTTTAAATTTAATGCTATCATTTTAATTTAATCACCATTAGAATTAATCAAACTCTTTTCAAAATATAAAATATATTATTAATGAACTTAAAATGACTAAGTTTTCTCCAGAATGAAATAATATTCTGAATTCCCTTGGGTTCGACCCGGCACTCACCGGTTTTTATTACTTGATGACAACCATCCGCTTGTGGTAAAATATGAGTGGTGAAAATCACCCCATCACATATCAAATTCATCATGGATTGATATCATTGGATTTCAACCTCAAAATATTGATATAAAGGTCCAATTAATTAATGGAGAAGATGGAGAATAAAAATTTGGCAAAAAGATGCCACTTTGTCGCGAAATAGAGTTTGTGTCGCGGTCCATGGGTCCGCGACAAAGGTTCCTCGACAAAGGGGTGGGAAATAAGAGAGTGGGATTTTGAAAATTAGGGTTTGCTTTGTCGCTAAGCAAACATTTTGTCGCGGAACGTGGTTCCGCGACAAGAGGTATAGCGACAAAGAGGTTTTAAAAAAAATGGACAAGGCATAATCCTTGTCGCGAAACAGGTGATTTTGTCGCGGAACGTGGTTCCGCGACAAGGGTGTTACGCGACAAAGCCTTTCCGGAGTAAAAATACAAGTGTTTGGGTCCTTGGTCGCTTAATCAATGGTTTTGTCGCGGAACGTGGTTCCGCGACAAGAGTTGTTCCACGACCAAGGGTTTTAAAATTACTAACAAGTGTCCCTTGGCACCTTTGTCGCTAAAGGGTTATTTTGTCGCGGAACGTGGTTCCGCGACAAGAGTGCTTCCGCGACAAAGGTGTGTCCAGTACACATGTCAGAAAAATAAACAGGAACAGTGGCATGCATTGTGTGTGATATCACCCATTTCAGATTCAAAAGTTAAACTAAGCTAAAAATGACAAAACAGGATTTGAATCTAGCTAGAACATGTTTGAACTTAAACGAAATCAAACAAAGTTAAAACTTAAGAAACCCTAATCTAAGCTTAATCACCCACAAACATGCAACAATGCCCATGAAGTTAAACCACCAAACAGTGGCATTAAAATGCAAAATGAGGGTCAAATGACCCATAGAAAATGAAAGCAGTAAAATCCATGGGGTGTGAAACCCATTTCATGAGTTTTGGGACACATTTCGAGAATATTTTCCCATTTTATTAAGAGGGTTTGTTAATACCCATGATTTGGGTATTACAAACCCTAAAACCAAAAGTTAAGGCATGAAACAAAGTGTAAAACTGGCTACTTACATAATAAGCTAAAGACTACACCTAACTATTGCATAATTTAAATAATACAAGAAAAACCTAAACTAACCTAAACTACAACTAAACTAAACTGAAATCCCCACTTGTCTCCAAGAGTATTTCTATCTACTTCTCAACTATCTAAAAAGTTTCTAACCCTTGGCTTGAGAGAAACACCTCATATTTATAGAGGGGGAAACCCTAAGCCAATGGGCCTTGGTTCAAGCCCATTGTGTCTCAAGTCATCACACACATCACAGCTTTGTCTCGGAACATCCAATTTTGTCGCGGAACACACTGTATGTGGCAAGGCTTCTCGACTGGCTCTTGTGTCTCTAAGAGTGCATCTTGGTCGCGGAGGGTGCCTTTGTCGCGGAACAAGGCATCGCGACAAAGGAGCTTTGACTTGTCTCCTTCTTCTGAACTTGCTTGGTCGCGGAACACACCTTTGTCGCGGAACCATGCATCGCGACAAAGGGGCTTCCGCGACAAAGGTCTTCCTGGGCCTCCTGAAGTGGGCCGGATGGGCCGAAAATATTCTTTTTGTGGGCTTTTCTATCTTTTTCCCATCTTTTTCATTCCTTCTTCTATTCTTCTCTTTTTCTCATGTTTTTGGATTTTTCTAACATAAATATGTAATAAAATTACATATTTATGTCTTTTCCATACCAGCTTATTATTTTTACAATTATGCATAAATCAGTCCAATTTAACTGCTTTCTTACTTAATGTAAGACCGGAATGCGATCAAATGTCCGTTTAAGACACGGAAATGGATTGAAAATAATGGTCATTTTTGACCGTTATCAGTGCTCCCTGATTAGGAGGTACCATGTTGTGTCCAACACCCTGATTGTTGGTAATGTCAGGGTGATATATGTTGTGTGCAGGTGGTACAGCTTGTTGATTGGGTACATCATGTGCTGCTGGCACTTCGTGGTTAGTCATGTTCGGATTTTGGTGTGGCTCCATGTTGTTGAGGGCATTAACACTTCGGAGGGTTTTTATAGTCCTTGCACAGGGTGCCATTCTGCTAAGGATGGTTAAGCAAGAGTGAGTTCAAGTCTAAGGGATGATTATGTCCTAAAACTCGTTAGGTCATAGTATAAGGATGAGTTAACACAGAAATGTCTAAGTTAGGAGTATGACTTTATTTAGAGATTAACCAGAAGGAATGAAATAACAAGCTTTATTTCATAAATCTAGAAAATATTACAAGATAGAGAATTTAAAAAGAGCACTTATGATAAGGTCAACTGACTTAGTATATCATAACAATATTTTGTTTTATTTTTAAATTTTATTGAAAATGATGCATGCTCATGAATGCATATGTCCCCACCCCAAAAATAATTTCTAAGTTTCAAAATTTAACATAACCCATATGGGCCTTTGAAAAATATTTTGCATATTTTTAAATCCATAAACCGGAGTTAAACTGTTGCATCCCTTAGTCAAGCTCGCCTTGTTGCTAACTTAACCAAGAAATGCTAAGATTAGAGGGTACCGCCTTCTAAGTAATTTGCCAACTAGTTAAAATATAGAGCTACAAAGTTGATTCCCAGGAAAGACTGGTAGAGCCACCGGCTGACGGGCAATCTTTAAAAACCAGACTCCTTAGACAGAATCACCTCATGCAGTTCTATATTTAACAGTTTACAAATACTTAGAGTTTAAAAATACTCTCTGATACCACTCTGTAACACCCCGAAATTCATCCTCATAAGGTTTCAGAATGATACCGCCACACTTGTCAGTCAGGCTCGCCCTTTGGCTAACTTAATTGACAAGTGCTACGGCTAAATATAAATTTTTGTAGTATGAACTTAAAAAATAATTACCAATTTTATAAAATATAGACATAAGAAAATTTAAAGTACTTAATACCAGAGTCGTTGTTCTTTCTCACGCGGAAGCATAAACTAAAGGCAATATATAGGACATTAATATTTAAAAGTACGTGGTTCCTTAAAACAACAATCTTTTGATGAAAGGTAATCCCATCCCCAAATGCTCATGTCATGAGATGCAGTTCATATGTCAGCTCCAATATCTGTAAAAAGATAACGCAACAACTTTTTATCAGTACAATGGTACTGAGTAAGTCAACCCGCTCCACTTTAAGAAGTGGGTTTTAAAATAGTGGTTGACACTCAAAAAAAATAATAATAATAATAATTTTCACTTTTTAAAATGATCACACACATTACCTTTAACAAAATAAATAACTTTCATTCTTACCATTGTAGCAACTATGCACAAGAGGACACCATTTTCCATATATCATATCATATCATATCGATCATAAGTCATGATCAGCATGCAGCGGACTCATATACAGACACACTCCGGAGCCTCGGGTAACCCATCACGGATACACCCAAGAGTATAGACTCATACATGCAACAACTCTGTTTTGGCACAATTTATCAACAATGCCGTCTTGGCATATTTAGAGGGGGAGGCCCCGCAAGACACATCCCTAGTGCATTAGCCCTCTATCAAGTATGGCATCTTACTCAAGTTAATAGTGCACAATGGATTTAAAAGAGTTTTATACAATTTTCCACATAATATCCTCTTTAAAAGAGTTTTCAACAATTTCACGGGAGTAACCTCATAACAGGGGCATTCAATAATGCCAAATATCATTTCAACATATAACTCCCATATCAATATCTCATAGATATGAAAATATCATTTCATGGATCTCAAAATCCAACAATTTCTCATTTGTACCAAAAATCAAGTCCAATGTCGCAGTTTACGCCAAGTCAGTTTAAAAATTCATATGTAAGGCGATTGCTTTGAAATTTAAACTGTAGATACTCAACACATAGTTGAACAAGTTTCATGTTTTACACTTTTCAAAATAAGGTATGGAAACATTTCAAAAATTGAGTTCTTTTCAGAACATGTATTCTGCCAGAAATTCAATAGTGATTCTATAATTTTCAACAGGTTTTAAAAATAGTAATTCGCGACTGAAAATTCTAAACTTTTACCAAAAGCTAGATAACACATAGATAAATATTTTTCATGAAGAAACCATTTGGCTTTGAGACACTTAAGACCTTCAAAATGTGGATTTCAGAAAACACTATCATTTCTTAGATTTCAACAAAAAGAGATTTCGACCTTTCGATAAAGCGGATCCCATAACTTTTTCATACGATTTCTAAAAATTATAAAAGTTTCCAGAAATATACTCAACTCAATAAGGAACAAGTTTTATGAAGGAACCTTTGAGGGTTAATGAACCAAAATAGTTTAAAAAGATGGATCTTTACGTAAACGAAAAACGGACAGATTTTGGTATAATGAGGGAATTCTAATTTTGTACTCTTAAAACATGGATGGGGATCTCCAAACTTAAAGTAGAGACTGTTAACTTACTGAATTGATGTATAAGAGCAAGGAGATTCAAAGATAATGGCCGTTATAACACAAGATTCGCACCACAAATTACGGGTTTCGCTGAAATTCGACAAATAGAGGGAAATCAATTTATAGTATAAAATAAAAGATTTAGATCTCTAAGATACAAGTTTCAAGGATGATATCTTACTAACCAAGTGTTGAGAAGAGTTAGAACTCTTAGAGTGATGAAGGTTGCCAAGCCTACAAGACTCCACAATCCTTAAGATATGCTCACTATGTGGGAGAACTTTGAAGAATAAAATGGGTAGTGAATTTGGCTAATGAGATGGATGAGATTGGTGTGTTTGAAGGCTAGAATCTCCCTCCATTTATAGGCTAAGATTTGAACAATTGAACATGACACATTGTGAGATGGATTACAACCTCACCAATCATCCAATTAAGTGTGTCTTGAGCAATAATGGTTAGAGTATTTGTATCCACTCATTTGGTCCTTATAGCCTAACAAAGAGGCTATTAATTTGGGAGGCTATTAATTTTGTCCATCATGTTGTCTATTAACATAATGGTTTGCCTATTATGGAGGCTATTAATCTTGGTGGGTTCAAGAGATAATTGATCACCTTTCTTTGCTAGCCATTCATCCAAGACACTTGTTAATCATGTGGATTTTTCATCTATTTGTTTAGGAAGAAAATTTCTTGCAATTGCTTTTAACCTTATATTTTTGTAAGTAGTGTATCATGAAAATGATTGAAGTATTAGCTTGTCTACAAAAATCATTATTCTTGCCATTATTTAGTGGCATGCATTTATACTCAATGAGTTGGATATGATAATATAATATTTATTTCTTTATTTCAAGTATTGTATTTATATTAATGTGCTTTCAAAAAGATAATAATAATATACTTGCATGGTTTTATTTTATTCATAATAATACTCAAACCACAAAGTCTTCATGTCATCATCAAATAAAAATTATAATCTATGAATATATTTTCTTATATATAAAAGTTTAATTCTCATAGATTCGCATAAAAACTCATACTTTTATTTTTATAAAAATTTATTCCATAATGAATATCAAAGTACTTAAAATATTCACATATTATCCTCATAATAATTTTCAAGACCAATGTGTATATATATAAAAACTTATATATATAATTTAAACAATAGATTTAAAAAAATATTCCATAAACTATATAATTCTATTACCCATGATATTGAAATTCATATTTCTTTTGGAAAAGACAATTTACATATATAGTTTTTCAAGTGTTGTTTTGTAGAAAAATCAATATACTAATTCTTTAAGCAAGTGATTAAATATTTAATAAAAGTCTCTTTAGTGAATTACAATTATTTCGGGTAATTTCTATGGTATTACAATCCACCCTCCTTAATAATCAACTTCGTCCTCGAAGTTTTAATGAAAACTACTATGGCAATCTAATATGCGGAATATAAGATAAAAGTTAATGGAAAAGAAAACAAAATTAGGAGATTTTGAACATACCCTATCAAGATTGTGTCGAGTGGTTACATCCTCCTCCCCTTAAGCCTACAGTTATGTCCCCATAACTGTTATTTAGTCGTTTAAAAAGAGATTGGGGTAGCGTTGCTTCATATCATCCTCTAGTTCCCATGTTGCTTCTTCCGTACCATGATTGGACCAAAGTACTTTAACAATCCGGGTGGTCTTGTTCCTTGTCGTTCTTTCTTTTATGTCGAGTATTTGGATTGGATACTCTTCATAAGTTAGATCTTCTTTGAGTTCAATTACTTCCTGTTGAAGTACATGGGTTGGGTCATGCACATATTTCTTTAACTGTGAAACATGGAACACATTGTGCACTCGAGATAGTTGTGGCGGTAGGGCTAGTCTATATGCCAGGGTTCCGACTCGTTCCAGAATGTCATACGGTCCAATATATCGAGGACTTAACTTCCCTCGCTTTCCAAAACGCATCACTCCTTTGTGATTTATGGTATTTATCCCATATTATGGTATTTATCCCATATTATATTATTCTTGTGATTTAAATTGGATATATATATATATATACACATATATTATGTTTAAAATCATATCGTATTCAAGCTCATCGATTTAGCTTTTGTGTGGATTTCATGGCATGAATTTGAGCTTAATCTTATAATAACTGAATACATAAAATTTTGGAACTCATTTGATAGGCACGAGGATTTCTTGGCATCAAATTGGACTTGTATATATGTGTGGCTTATAACTGAACATGCAGAAAGGATCAAAATTTTGCTCACTTGATTAGTATGAAGGTGGAAACATAGTGCGTTTGGTTATTTTTCTTTTAATTTATTTCAATTCCATCCTAATTTTATTTTGCCTCATTCGGTCCTCTAAGTTCACTAATTTTTCTAAATCTTTCTTAATACACTGTAATCCTATAAATTAGCACAATAAACAAATTGTGGGATCAACAGAACCCGTACAATATTCAAAATAAACTTAGAGGACCTGTCCAATATTCAAAATTGTTAGTACACTAGCTTTTTTGACCCGCGCGTTGCGCACGGACGTGTTGTTTTCTTTCTTATTATGAATAGAACTAATAATTTTTAATTGGATAAACAAAATAAATATGTAGAAGTTTAGAGTTCAGAATTTAGAATTCACAATGAATGATAGTTTTAAATTGTGATAGTTTTGAGTAATGGTTTCAAATTTAGAGTTGAAACTTGAAAGTTAAAAGTTGATGATGAATAGAGTTTAGAGTTTAACAAATGAGTTTAGAATTTTATTGTTAAAATAGAAAATATTTATTATTTATCAAGATAATAGCATGTCAACTATCTAATTCAGTTGGTTTTCCATCTTCTAGAATTATAAATTTAAGCACTTCAGCTGCCAATTGTGGATAGTATTTTCTCAAATGTTTGAACAATGTACCATATGTGAAGGAATTAGGTTGAATTCCTCGATCGAACAATTCCTTGTACAACTTGAAAACCTCCTGGTGACAGTACACATTCATTAAAATGGTGTATGTATATTTATTAGGAGATATTCATTTCATTTGCATTTCATAAAGCAGCTTATAACCTTCATCTACTTTTCCAATTTTGCAAAGGCCATTCAATATAGCATTATATGTGATCACATTCGGGGAAACACCTTTTCTAGCATTTTTTAGAAATATACAAATGTTTGTTTTAGTGGTTCTTCAGCAGCATGTGCATGAATCAATAAAATGTATGCCACAAATGTCATATGATAACCTATTCTCACCATTTATTGAAACACCCCGCTGGCTTTCATAAGGTAACCATATTCCAAGCAATCATGGCTAATGTCTGTATAGGAAACATGAGCAGGCACAATTCCATCCCGAATCATTTTCTGCAGTGGATCATAAGCTTCCCCTAAATTGCTCAATTTAGAAATACCATCAACAAAGAGATTGTACATAATCATATCAGGTGAGAACCCCTCTTCTTGCAGTTTAAAGGCAACAAATATGTCACTACGCTTCAATTCACCACTACATGGTATGGAACATGATAGGGCACCACTCATTTCTTCATAAAACCATTGAGCCCTAAAATTAAAATTAAGTTCTGGTTACCTTTAAAAAAAATCCTTCATTTTGGATATAACAAAAGTGGTATTGATTATAAAACATATACACATACAACATTCAGAATAGGTTTTCACTACAATAAGGTGAGATTTATTCATTAATAAAACACATTTTGAGGTTTATTTATTAATAAAACACAATTGTTCATTTAATCGGGATTATGGATAAATCAACACAGTTTTTCCTTTATTCGAGATTTCTGACTTTCTTATTTAAATCGATTTATAACACAGAGATGTGATACACACCATAGATCATCATATAGATTTCCTGCTTTAAATCACATTTACCTTAGATGCAAATACAAACAAAAAATAACAGTAAATTGACAGAAAATAGAGATGGAGAACAGATCGGCTGTAAATAAAATCCTCTCTGGACAACTATAAATCAAAAAGTGTAATAAAAATCAAAGCAAGATCATCAAAGCCAATCAAAAAGCGTTCTTCAAAATGATTAAAATCGAGAATGGAGAAAAAGGAAAAATGAAAGTTATATCCAATTATTAAATACTTATTACCAAGCATAAATCGAGCAAAGTCAAATTGATACAAATGGATTAAAGTTAATTACACCTGGGCAAATAAAGCATTCGAAACCGAACCTGTAGTTTTTAAGAGTAAGGCTAACAGTAGAAACTGGAGTACAACGTCTTCTACAAGATGATCAAAATCGAAATAAAAAAACTATATAATATTATTAAATAATTAGAATATTAAATTACTTTTTGAAGGCAGTAAAACACACTAAATTACCTTTTGAAGGCATTCAATTTCGTGGGGATGGATACTAAACTCATTCATGTTCCAACTGTAATTGGATAAAAATAATTAGATATCGACTCCCTTACTTAGGGAATCATAAAAGTACAAACAAATGACACAATAGAAGTCATATATCAATATTTCGTGATTCATTAGACAACACTACTTATATTTGCAAGCTTATTCACCTGGGATCTTGCAAATAAAGATCACAGGTGAGTGATCTATTAAAAGTTGCTTTATAAACAAATATATAAAACTATAAAAGAGGTTTAGGGTGTTATACTTTATGGGGTAGGTGAGCATCAAGCAACACTGGTCGGTGGAATAGGAAGATGATCTAACTATGGAAGAACAGACGACATGAAAGGAATTTGTTTTTTTATTTCAAATGAAGCTGCAATGGAGCCAAGTTTATATGAACAACAAAAAAAAAATTACAAACATATACATCATGAAAAAGCAATTGAGAATAATATGGTAAGTATAATTAATTAGAGATGATGTGTATAGAATTAATCAGCGCTAAGTTGTATCTTGATAATTACTCAGCGTATACGTATTTTTTAAGAGTCGTTGATCTAAAAATGAACATATAATAATTGATTAACCCTTTAAAAGTAAGAAGGATGAATTAAAATTAATAAAGACAATAGAGTCTGTACATGCCAAAAATTATTCAGGATTATTATATAGATTGTTTAAATTTTTTAGATTTAATTATTAAATATATCTATTCTCTAAAATAATTATTTTTTCTTTATATTATTATGTAGTTTATTAATATTATTTACCAGAATTTAGGATTAAAATTTGACTAAAATTTTCTATAGCGGAATATTTTTTTAAAATATACATTTTGATAGATTAGCTTTTTATTTTTGTATTTATATTATGATACTTTTTTTATATAATAATATAGTTCTATATTGAGTAATAAGTGAAATGAAAACTTTAAATAATGTTTTGATTAATTTTTACTGATTAAAAATTTAGATTTAATTAATAAATATATATGTTCAAAATATTTTTTGAATAATTATTTTTTCTTTATGTTATGGGGTTTATTAAAATTATTTTCTTATGACCAACAGTAGTTGGCTTGAGTAGATTGGAGCTCTAGTTGCTTAAGCAAGATTTCGGATTTGAGCTTTGAATATGCAAAAACTGTTTTAGGAGATGCGCCCTTATTGTCCGTATGGGTTGGGGATACCCGGTTTCTCCAAGAATTATTTTATTATGATAAGAATTAAATTCAAAATTAATCCTAATATCAAAAATTAGGATAAAAATTTGATTAAAATTTTCTATAGCAGAATAATTTCTTCTAAATAAATATTTCAATAAATTAACTAAAGTATGGTTATAATTAATTAAAATTTAATTCTTTGTATTGATTTAGATGAATGCTTATTAATACTTTAGTCTTTTTCTCGCCTGTATAGGTTGTGCATAGCAAAAAAATACTTTATACTCAAATTTTAATACAACTAATATAAAATTGAATATATATATATATATTTATTAAAAAGTTTATAATATACGGGTTGATTAAATTTATTAATTATCAAATATATCTTTTGAGAGTATAGAGAAAGATATTTTAAAGAGTTGTTTATAATATATTATAGATTTATGATCTAAATATAGTAGTAAAAGTTGATGATATGGCAAGTATAATTAATCAGCGCTGACGTGTATCATGTATGATTAATCAGCGCTGACGTGGATTAATTGTAGCCATTGATTGAAAAATGGTGGTATAATTACAGATAAAACCCTAAAGATTAAAAAGATTTAGTTATATTGAATAAGGACAATACAGTCTTCACAAGCCAAAAAGTATTCAGGATTTATTATATAGATGATAAGAATTAAATTCAAAATTAATCCTAATATCAAAAATTAGGATAAAAATTTGATTAAAATTTTCTGTAGCAGAATAATTTCTTCTAAATAAATATTTCAATAAATTAAATAAAGTATGGTTATAATTAATTAAAATTTAATTCCTTGTATTGATTTAGATGAATGCTTATTAATACTTTAGTCTTTTTCTCGCCTGTATAGGTTGTGCATAGCAAAAAAATACTTTATGCTCAAATTTTAATACAACTAATATAAAATTGAATATATATATATATATATATATTTATTAAAAAGTTTATAAGATACGGGTTGATTAAATTTATTAATTATCAAATATATCTTTTGAGAGTATAGAGAAAGATATTTTAAAGAGTTGTTTATAATATATTATAGATTTATGATATAAATATAGTAGTAACAGTTGATGATATGGCAAGTATAATTAATCAGCGCTGACGTGTATCATGTATGATTAATCAGCGCTGACGTGGATTAATTGTAGCCATTGATTGAAAAATGGTGGTATAATTACAGATAAAACCCTAAAGATTAAAAAGATTTAGTTATATTGAATAAGGACAATACAGTCTTCACAAGCCAAAAAGTATTCAGGATTTATTATATAGATTACTTTGACAACCTAACCTGTACTTTTCATTGAGATAATTTCTCAGGTGTTGGCACATCAGGTTGACGACGACATTAACTCTGCAGGCAGTTATTTGTGTCTTTCTATTTAAATCGCAGAGTCTGTAATCTAGATAGGAGTTTTTATTGAAAAAGTATCATTCATTGTTTTAGATTACTGAGATATAGAGAGAGAGTCTTTTTATTTTCGTTCTTCAAGATTTGAGTTGATCATATTCATTTGAAGAATCGAGAATCAAGAAAGGGATTACATTGATGATATCTGAAGATATTTGAGCGTTCTACAATTGAAAGAATATGGAGCAATCTGGTGAAGAGATGGAAATCACATGGTGAATGACAGACTGAGATCCGATCTTGAAGACTGCAACTAGGGGAGTTTCCTACAGACGTTAAGGGGGAGTTCCGACGACGTCTGCTCAACTAGGTTTGTTCATCTAGTGGTGAGGTTGGTCTTGAGTTAGATTTTGGATAGTGAGTCTGTATTCGTGATTTTTAGTCTATTGGAGTCACCTGGATTGGTATCCCCCAGATGTAGGTCGGAAGGACCGAACTGGGTCATCAAATTGGTTGTGTTCTTTTACTGCTTTCATTATTACGTCGTTAACACATAGCACAAACAACCATAACCGAATCTTGAGTGTTTAAGGGACCTACAAAGTGGTATCAGAGCTAATCCTCAAAAGAAGCTGAGGAATTCCATTCATTCAAGATTTGAAGTTTCAAGAAACATGAATCGAGAAGGAGCGTCTAACACTCGTCCACCATTGTTCGATGGAAGCGATTATGCGTATTGGAAAGCTAGAATGCGGAATTATCTGTTGGCACAGGGAGATGGAGTTTGGGATTCAGTCTTGGAGCCATGGACTCAACCAACGAGAGAAGAACGCACTGGTACTGGAGAAACGGCCACTACAACAATTCGACCGGCGACTAATGCCGAACTTTCTCAGGCCGAGAGAACTGCGAGACAAGCAAATTACACAGCGCTTAATGCTATCAGTGGCGCAATGAATGAAGCGCAATTTCGAATGATCGCCAATTGCACAACCGCATACGAAGCATGGAACTTCTTGGAGACTCAACACGAAGGTTCTGAAGATGTCAAGACAACGCGTCTACAACGGATTGAATCGATCTTTGACAGTTTGAGAATGACGAATGATGAGGATATCACATCATACTTTGGGAGATTTCAAGACATTGTTAATCAAGCTACAGCTCTCGGAATGACTTTTGAAGGTTCTAAACTTGTGAGAAAGTTTCTTAGAACTGTGTCTAAGAAATATTCTGCAAAAGTGGCAGCCCTTGAAGAAGTGGAGAAAATCAAGACCATGTCCTTGAGAGAATTAGTTGGCATTCTTCAAACATATGAAATCAATCATTTGGCCTCAGAGAAATCAACCAAGAACCTTGCATTCAAAGCTGAGGATGAGCCTGCTGAAAGCTTCGAAGAAGAGGTTTCTTTACTTTCCAAGAGAATTGGAAAAATGCTTCAGAATAAGCATTTCAAGAAATTTCAGAAGAAGAACCGATGTTCTGACAACCCATTGACGACCGAGAAGCAGAACAATAGGTTTGAGAAGAAAACTGATGGGAAGTTCAGGAGGTTTAAGAAGGATAGAGATGATGATAAATCTGACAAAACTTCAGAGATCAGATGTTTCGAATGTGAAGGAAAAGGCCACGTCAGAAAGGAGTGTCCTACTGCCAAGAAAAGAAGAGGAAAAGCACTTCAAGCTACACTAAGTGATGAAGATGATTCTGAAGATGAACCTGAGGATGCACAATCCAGTGATGAAGAGGATGTCGTTGCTTTTGTGACAAGAGAAGCCAGTCCTACCCCTTCTATAGGTAACTCTGAGTCAATACAGTTAATCACTGATATTTCTTCTATTGTTACTGCAGAATCAGGTAGTCTCTATAAAGAGCTAGTTGATATCTATGAAGAACTCAAAGAGGAGTATGACGAAGCAGTACAGGAGAATGAGAAGTTGTCAAAACAACTCTCTGACATCAATTTGACTTTGGACAAAGCAGAAGTTGACAAACTTAAGGCTATTGATGAATTGAAGGTTCTTAAAAGAAAGTATGATGAAGTGAAACTTCAGATTACTACTTTGACTAAAGAGAAGGAATCATTCAGGGAGGAATCTATCAAGTTGAAAATTCGAGTTGCTGACTTGGAAAGGTTGACTAAAGGGAAAGGCAAATTGGATGAAGTTCTGTCCATTGGAAAGAGTCACAGAGACATGACTGGAATTGGTTACAAGAATCAAGGATCTACTGGAAAAAGGCTGTTTGTTAGTGGAGGAAATTTGAATAATGAATCAAGCTCACTGTCACATCAGGATGTTCCTACATCACCCAAACGACGTAGAGATTGTCTTTATTGCAATTTACCTGGTCACACAGCTGAAACCTGCATGAGAATTGTTCGTGATCTCATGAATGGTCGTCCAGTGGTCTGGCCTCATGAAGATTTAAAGAAGAAGATCAGAATTCAAATGGAGTGGATGCCCAAGAGGAAGGAGAGTAAATGCCTTGTTGTTCTATCTTCGCAGCAACAACCACGTTCTAGTAAATGGTACTTTGATTCAGGTTGTTCAAGGCACATGACAGGTAGTAAGGAGATTCTTAAAAACTTTACAGACAAAGACTGTGGAGATGTGGTTTTTGGTGATGGTGCTAGAAGCAAGATCACAGGCTATGGTAAAGTAAAGGATGGTGAACTTACTAAACTTTCTAGAGTTTATCATGTTGAAGGCCTTACTACTAATCTCATTTCTATTAGTCAATTATGTGATGAAGATTCTCTTGTTATTTTTAATAAGTTTCTTTGTCAAGTATTTGATCACAGGAGAAATAACATCATGACAGGCAAACGTTCTAAGAATAATTGTTACACTTTGGAAGCTAATCTAAATCAGGCACTAGTAAGCATTGATGACCTCACCAACTTATGGCACAAGAGGCTTGGACATCTCAACTATCAAACACTATACAAGCTGAGTTGTTCTGCTGCTGTCAGAGGTCTGCCTAAACTACACAACAACAAAGATCTTACCTGTGTAGATTGCTCTAAAGGAAAGCAAACCTGAGCTCAACATAAGAAAACAGATGGAATCTCTACAAATCACTGCCTAGAACTGATCCATATGGATCTCATGGGTCCAACAGAAACCGAGAGCCTAAATGGCAAAAGGTATGTTCTAGTTTGTGTTGATGATTTTTCAAGATTTACTTGGGTGTGTTTTCTCAGGAGTAAAGATGAAGCATTTCAACACTTTGAGAAGCTAAGCCTGAAGTTGATGAATGAAAAGCAATCCAAAATTCAAAGGATCCGATCAGATCATGGCAGAGAATTTGAGAACCAAGAGTTTGAACTTTTCTGCAACAACCATGGAATCTTTCATGAATTTTCAGCTCCAAAGACACCTCAACAGAATGGGGTCGCTGAGAGAAAGAATAGGACTCTACAAGAGATGGCTCGTTCAATGTTACAAGCTACTACACTTGGAAAGTCATTTTGGGCCGAGGCACTTCATACAGCTTGCCATATTGTCAATCGCGTGTTGTTAAGACCTCACACAAACAACACTCCTTATCAAATTTGGAACGGTAATACACCTACTGTCAAGTATTTTCATATTTTTGGATGTAAATGTTTTGTGTACAGGGATAGAGAACAGATAAAGAAATTCGACGCTAGAGCTGAAGAAGGATGGTTTTTGGGTTACTCCAATAACTCAAGAGCTTATCGGGTGTATCTGATTCAATCCAGAAAGGTTATAGAAACAGTAAATGTCCTTTTTGAGGATAAATATTGTTTACCTAGTGGAGATGATGATGTAGTCCCTAGCATTGCTACTGCCCCAGTCGTCCCTGATGTTGGTACATCCAATCAACAACCGTCTGAAGGCATTGTAATTGATGATGATGAAGAAGCTGATCATGAAGAAAATTCAAAGGATACAGATTCAAGCCCTAAAGCTGATATATCTGATAAGAGAAGAGGACCAAGGACTCTAAAGCATCATTCTCAGAAAGATATTATTGGTGATCCTAGTGCTCAACGGTTGACTAGAAGCAAGAAGGTCGATTACAGAGAATTAGCTGGATTAAATTGTTTCATATCCAGAGTGGAGCCTAAGAATGTTTCTGAAGCACTCAATGATGAATATTGGATAGCCGCCATGCAGGATGAGTTGATCCAGTTTGAGAGAAACGATGTTTGGGAATTGGTGGAACAACCGAAGAACATCAATGTCATTGGTACTAAGTGGGTCTTTAGGAATAAGACTGATGAGCAAGGAAACATTATAAGGAATAAAGCTCGTTTGGTAGCTCAAGGGTTTACTCAAATTGAAGGTTTGGATTATGGAGAAACTTTTGCACCTGTTGCAAGAATGGAGGTTGTGAGAATCTTATTAGCCTTTGCATGTTCTATGAATTTTAAGCTGTATCAATTAGATATCAAAACAGCTTTCTTAAATGGGAAGATCAAAGAGGAGATTTTTGTAGCACAGCCTGCTGGTTTTGAAGATCCGACTCGACCAAATCATGTCTATCGAGTGAAAGGTGCACTTTATGGACTTAAACAAGCCCCTAGAGCTTGGTACGATCGACTATCTTCATTTCTGATTTGCAATGGTTACAAGAGAGGAGAAGCTGATAAAACGATGTTTGTGAAACATGAGAACAACCACTTCATAGTTGTACAGGTATATGTTGATGACATTATCTTTGGTGCGTCGTCAGAACATCTCAGAAACAACTTTGTCAAAGCCATGCAGTCTGAATTTGAAATGAGCATGTTGGGAGAGTTGACTTACTTTTTGGGACTTCAAGTAAAGCAAATGAAAGATGGTATTTTTCTTAGTCGGGAAAAATATGCACGTAATATGCTTAAGAGATTCAAGTTGGAAGATAGCAAGATTGCTAGAACTCCACAGGGTCAACAACAGAAATTATCTAAAGAGGATCAAGGAGCAAGTGTAGATCAGAAGTTGTATAGAAGCATGATCGGCAGTCTGCTATATTTGACAGCAACCAGACCTGACATTTCTTTTAGCACGGGAGTTTGTGCTAGATTTCAAGCTAATCCAAAGGAAGGGCATTTGAAATCTGTTAAACGTATCATGAGATATGTGAAAGGTACTCTTGGATTAGGAATCTGGTTTTCTAAAAGATCAAGCTTGGATTTGATAGGGTACACAGATTCAGATTGGGCTGGCTGTTGTGATGACAGACGGTCGACAACGGGAGGTTGTTTCTACCTTGGGAATAATCTTGTATGCTGGTTTTCAAGGAAACAAAATATAGTTGCACTTTCTACTGCGGAAGCTGAATATATAGCTGCAACTTGCTGCTGTTCTCAATTGATGTGGATGAAGCAGATTTTGAGTGATTATGGGGTTAAGAAGGAGGATTTCAAGGTTTATTGCGACAACACAAGTGCAATCAACATATCAAAGAACCCAGTTCTACATAGTCGAAGCAAGCACATTGACATAAGGTATCACTTTATAAGAGATCTGGTCGAAGACAGTGTGTGCAATATTGAACATATTGGGACGTTGGAACAACGGGCTGACATCCTTACAAAGGCACTCGACGGTGACAGGTTTGAATCACTTAGATCTTCAATGGGCCTTTGCTATTCTAGTTAATTTTGATCTTGTTAATGTTTATTTTACATATGTGCACTTGATCTAGCCCATTAGATTTTGCAGGCCCATATTCATTTTGGATAGATTCTTTACAACCGTCGTCTTTGGAGTTATGATGACTGCGTTTCTGACGCACATCACTCACGTTGCACGTCAGGAAAAACCGTCTCTCGCCCTTTCATCTTCGAGCTTGTTCTCTTTAAATTCATTCGGTTTAGTTTAATCTTTACTGCATTTCGAGTTTTTGAGTTTAGGTTTTCAGGTTTTACAACAATGGCTTCATCTTCCTCTACCAATCACCCTGAGAAATCGTCTGAGCCAAACCCAAACATCTCAGAAACACCCATTACCTCAGAAGCACAAAACCCCTCTGAGAATGTTGAGGAACACATTGCCACACCCGAAAACGCCACTCAAACAAACTCTGAGACAGTAGAAAACCAAATGATCGAGTTTGCTGAAAATGCTGAGCCCTTACTTGCAATGCTTCCCACTCCTCCTGCTAGCCATGTTCCAAATCCCTCTGCTAATCCAACTCCGAACCCTACTCAAGATTCTTCTCCTGATCCTACTGAAAATACTCCTAACCCTACTGAAACTGGAGCGGAGAATGTTCGAGAAGAAGAAGATCACATCTTGCCGCACAATGAACCAGACACTACTGATCAAGCGGATGTTGAAACAGAGGTCCGACGCCCTGCTACCCGTTCTACTCAGAAGAAGAAGCGAAGTTCTTCTACAGGCGATGTTGCTACTGCGTCCAAACGACCGAGAACGCGGAGGACTCCAGAGAAGTTTCAAAAGGATTTGACGTCTCAGAAGCCGTTCAACATAACCTATTTTAATAAGGAGATGATGATTTTTGGAACAAAAGATCTTGTCAATAGGAAGTTCATTCCAGAGGAGATATTTGTTCACTCAACCTATTCGGAGATAGGGTTTGATGAGTTTCTTGAAGAAAGGCATCTGCTGAAATGGGCACAAGCTTTTAAAGCCTATTCTCCAGTTTTGGTCAGGGAATTCTACGCGAATTTGCATCCTGAAATCCTGAACAGAAGCTCTCCTTGGTTTGGTAAGATATATATTCGTGGCAAGTTCATTGATCTAACCCCTGGTGTTATCAACTCGTTGTTAGAACTTGCACCCAACGACGACCTTGGAGATCCCCTGGAGTACTTGCCTCATTCCCCTGCTGATATTGCCTATACCATCTCGAATAAGAAGGAGTTTGGCTTTGGACGTCAGAAATGCAGTGTTTCAGACTTGACAATGAAGTTCCACTGCTTGTTCTATCTTTGTCGTGCGAACATTCTGCCAACAACCAATGCTTCTCAACCTTCTCTTGAGATGGGTAAACTCATTTTCTGTATTGATTCTGGCATTGAACTAATGAATTTTGGTCTTCTTGTTCTAAAAAGGATGTTAGGTTATACTCGAGATCTGATTTCTAAGACAGCTAGTCTACCATACCCCGGTCTCATCACACTCTTGCTACACCAAAATGGGATCAAGACAAAGAAGGATGATCTTATCAAGATCAATGTTCATTCGCCTTCTACTGAGCTCCGTGATAAGCATAATGACTTTAAAGAAGGACCACCCCCATCTGGCGCTGATCTAATCCAGCAAATCAAGGCTGACTTGCTTGCTATGAGTGACAAGCAGACAAAAATAAGCCAGGAGGCCATAGCAACAAAGCGGAAGATTGCTCAAATTGTGAGCATGTTGCCAGGTTCCCTGTCACCTACTCGCAAGGCATCATCCAGTGGAGCTCATTCTGAGGAGCCTCAGCCATTTGCTGATGAAGAGGAGGACTCATCTGATGGAGTTGCTTGATCCATCAAGGGGGAGTGATGTGTCTATTTGGTATTTGTTGGTATTTGTTGGTAACGACTCTCTGAACTAAACTCTTTAATGGTTTTGGTATGGACTGTATGATGGATGTTTAAACTTTTTGCTGATGATTGTTTTTGGACTTTGACTGTGTTGGTTTATTGACTCTCTGATTTGTCGTCTTTGATGGTTGATGTTTTACTTTGATGATTTTTACTATATTGTTGATGTGCCAGTCTATAATGCTCTTATTTGCTTATTGCTTAATACTTCTTTTGATAGACACCTTTGTGATGGATAATCATCTCCATGAAATGTGGGGGAGATTGTTAGTACATTACTTTGACAACCTAACCTGTACTTTTCATTGAGATAATTTCTCAGGTGTTGGCACATCAGGTTGACGACGACATTAACTCTGCAGGCAGTTATTTGTGTCTTTCTATTTAAATCGCAGAGTCTGTAATCTAGATAGGAGTTTTTATTGAAAAAGTATCATTCATTGTTTTAGATTACTGAGATATAGAGAGAGAGTCTTTTTATTTTCGTTCTTCAAGATTTGAGTTGATCATATTCATTTGAAGAATCGAGAATCAAGAAAGGGATTACATTGATGATATCTGAAGATATTTGAGCGTTCTACAATTGAAAGAATCTGGAGCAATCTGGTGAAGAGATGGAAATCACATGGTGAATGACAGACTGAGATCCGATCTTGAAGACTGCAACTAGGGGAGTTTCCTACAGACGTTAAGGGGGAGTTCCGACGACGTCTGCTCAACTAGGTTTGTTCATCTAGTGGTGAGGTTGGTCTTGAGTTAGATTTTGGATAGTGAGTCTGTATTCGTGATTTTTAGTCTATTGGAGTCACCTGGATTGGTATCCCCCACATGTAGGTCGGAAGGACCGAACTGGGTCATCAAATTGGTTGTGTTCTTTTACTGCTTTCATTATTACGTCGTTAACACATAGCACAAACAACCATAACCGAATCTTGAGTGTTTAAGGGACCTACAAAAATAAATTGTGTTGTGTTAATTTAAAGGATTATATTGAATTACGAAAGATTTGACAAAAATTAGTATACTTAGAGGACCGAATAAGGCAAAATAATATTCCAGGACAAAATTGGAATACAAAAAACAATTTCAAAAAAAAAAAGTCCAAATGTGTTATATTTCCTTATGAAGGTTTCGCGGCATGCAATTCACCTTATATTATGTGTTGTTTACACCTGAACATAGAGAATGATCAAACTTTTGAACTCATTTGATATGGATGTTTTTTTTTTTTCGTCCTATCTTTTTTGTATATTCTCAATTTGTGCACTGGCAGCGGACATATAATTATTGGAAGAAAAGAAAATCCCATTGGTTCCATAAATTTCCTAAATTTCGATTTCGATCCTATATTAATTTGATTAACACAATCAATCCATTATTTATGCTAATTTTTACATAATCCATCCCAAACCCCCTTAATGACATTTCTTTGCTGACGTGGCGCAGGTAGGGATGACAATGGATCGGAGAAGGGTAAATTCACCTCCATCCATGAATGTTATTTCATCATCCAACCCACCGATCATTCATCTAAAACTCAACCCAAATCCAATCCATGTAACACCCCCATTTTCCCTAAAGGTACAGCGGAAGCAAAGTGCGGGAAAAATGGGCCGATGTTACCGCCACGTATTCCGGGCCGTCGGAAATACGCTAAGGCTAGCAGGCATACTTGCATAAAATCAGAGTTTAATGTATATGCTAACCACTTTCCGGACAAGTTAACATATAATGTTCACATAAGCTTATAATACTGTAATAAGCATAAAATAAGCTTAATAAAATTTGTGCGGTTTACACAACCAACACGGAGGAATATATTCCTCAAATGCGCGCAACGATAATAATGGAATAAATCCATGGAAGTTTTAATTTTTTTTTAAAAAAAAGTTATTACCTCGCATTTAAAAATAATATGATAAGAACATGAAGCGCGTTGTTTAAACCGGTAGGTCACAATAATTGCACAAGTGGGATTAAACCCAAATAATTTCTCCTTGCTAAAAATAAAATCTATGCCAAGTAATAATTATTTATCCCATTGGGGATTTTAAAACATACATTTTTAAAATAATAATAATATCCCAAACCGTGCCCGTGTAAAAGATGCTCTACCGAACCAAGCAGATCTCATATCCTGAAAGGAAATTGTGAAAATGTAGAGTCAGCGAAAACAATCGCTGAGTAAGTAAACCCTTACTCCCGGAGGAGATCGAGTTGCAGAAATAATTAAAAATGACATTTATGGAATAAGGCATGCTTAAACGAGAATAATTGATACATATACGAAATATTATTCTATATCCCGGGAACAGATAATATAACAATATGCGTTACCGAGAAATAATTATCTCAGCCACCGTGATGTGCAGGTTCCCCGCCGTAGGGCCCAATTCGCACATACACTCAAGGGTGTGGGGGAGGTAAGAAATTTCCTCAAACCCACTGTGAGATAAGGTAATGGCATCGGGCTGAATAATCCCAGTGGTCCCTGTGTGGCTAAAATATGCACAACAAATGCGGGAGTTGGGCAGCAGCGACCCACACACAGTCCCACCCCCGTAACAATGCGCGCTCAAATATCCGTAGGATTTTGAGAATGGTTGCAAGAATTATTAGGCACAGTAAAAATAGCATACCAATATTCCGAAAGCAGTAGAGAGCAATAAGCATAAATTTAAAATAATAAAGTGGAATTATAATTTATGCTTAAGCTCAAAAATAATTTGGGCACGTTTCCAAGGAGTAAAAATCTACTTACCGTAACCGTGTCGAAATGGATATGACACACGAACATGCTACGAGCAGACACACCTTTTTCAGCTATTTGGCTAACAAAAATTTTAATATTAATTTAGTATAATATAATAGGATTTTAGAACAAATAATAACTACATTTTTAAATTCTATTAATTCTTACCAGAGAGTTTCTGGAATCTTCTTACTGCTCTCAAAATGGCAGAACTAAAATGTAATAAATGCTAGACTTACAGAAGGATGGAAAAAAAATCAGAAAGAATCGCTCGAAATGAAAGAACAAGTACTGAAAATAAAGCTGGGAAGAGGAAGAATATGGTGAGCTGATTAAAGGAATTGGGCTGCAAGAAGCTGGTGACTGATCGAAGGAATTGGGGAGGGTCTTTATAGAATCTGTCTTCTTACTTAATACGCAACAATCAATAGTCTCTCTACCCTACTATGTCTACCGCCCCCTCCCCTATTCTCCACCAATTTTTTCTTCAGTCAATCCCCACCGCATTTATGGAGATAGCTATGGCCACGAAGGAGACAAGCAGTGATGGAGACAGCGGTTATGGCTACGTGTTGCCGACAGTTTCTTTCTTATCCACCTCTTTCTATTTCTATTTTTATTTTGATGGGTGTTTGGGTGTTTAGATTTTTGGAGAAGAAGGGATGGTAGTGGTGGTGGCTGTCGGAGTTGGGTTTTGGAGATGAAGGCGGCAGTGGAGGTGGGTGGTGGTGTCGACGGATCTGTGGTGGGAAGATGGAGGGGAAGTTGTGCCGGTGGTGGTGAGTGGATTTGTAGAGGTGGCAGTGGTGGCTGCGGGATGGCCGGGCGATGGTGAGGATGATCGGAAGGAGGGGCGGCACTGGTGAGGCTAATATGATATGTAATTTGAGCATATAAAGTAGAAACTATAAGGGAAAAATAAATTTAACGTGTGATTTATAGAAGACAAGTCTAAGAGCCGCAATAATTTTTTTCATGGTCCACCAATAAAAAAAATTCCTCCAATCCATACCTCCTCTACAGGTTTTATTTTTATTTTTATTTTTATTTATTTATTTATTTTATTATTATTATTATTCTTTTCTTTGTCGCCTTCCCATTTTTCTTCTTTGGCGGCCCCCTACTGCCCTACACCCTTTATTTTACATAGATTTGTGTCCATGCCTTTCAATCAAACTCTATTTTTCTCACTATTTTATTTGCTCGATAATTAAACTAGATTGATTGATATAAAAATAAGCCTACAGCCACCCTACACAAATTTGGAAGAAAAATAAGTTTTGAAAAGTCAATTATTGTGTGCTTCATTTCCAAGGTCCTAACGTATACTTGACATGAATTAAAACTTAATAATTGAAATTGGAAGAAGACAATATGGGACCCATTAACTATGGACAAGTTAAAACTTGGAAGCTTCAAGACACCATTCGGACTTAAAGCTAAAATTCCGGAATCGAGTGTGAAAATATATACTGTCATCATATGTCTGAAGTTGTCGCACAATCATAGTTCGGATCCAATTATACTAGTGGTCGAGATTTCAGGATTTTCCTAATCCTAAGATTTAGTTTACGACAAAACGGGGAATCAAGTCTATAACTAAAAATCTGATTGTTGGCAACTGATATGGCCTTGCCAATTAAACTTTCGATCCGTGACTTCCACTTGATAAATTCAATCCATTCCTAGTAATATTTAATCCGACACTCTTAAATATTCTAATGGTCTTGAGATATAGATAATCATTACATAATTTATTTGGCTAACTATTTTAAATTTTAGTTTAAGGATTGTCTAATAGCTAAGACATATTTAATCCAATAAATCAAAGGACTTATCGGGCTCGCGCTCCAAAAATTTATTTAATTAAAGTAGGTCCACAACTTAACTAAGACCGATTAAATAATTATTGCTTCGAAAAATATCTCATTTCACAAAATTTAATGATCAATAAAAACTAAATTTATGAAACATTTTCATATAAGAAATTTTGAATATTTATTAATTAAAATTTTAAATTTTTACGGAGTGTTATAGTCTACCCTCCTTAAAATAAGGCTTCGTCCTCGAAGCCTCACGACAAAACTAGGAGTAATTCGAAACTAGAGATATATTTCCAAAATTTCTAGAAGTCTCTCGACGGATTACCTACCAACCAAAATTTTCTTTAAACAGCTTCGGATATTTATCCTTGATACCCACTTTAACTCATCAGGTTGCATCCTCTTTACCTCGCAGGTATCATTGCACTGTCTTCATCAAGTTTAATCCACTAATGAACTTAAATCAATTTTTCTTGGCCTTTAATTACTAAGGTTAAACTTGGATTTGTTCGTCTCTCATGTAATACTCCCTTGATTACACGTATTTTATTATGTCTCTAAAGGTATTCGGGATAAGCTAAGTCAAAATCCATTATATGTTATTTTATTATGAGGCTTCTAATGACTCAGTTATATTGACATATTTTATTTAGTACATCTTCGAATCCTTCAATAAATCCAACTTTTCTTGTTGGTAAGGCATTGCTCAAAAAAAAAATAAAAAAAAGTTATTCGTGTCCAAAATACTTGGTCAGTCGTGTTTGTTCCCTTGGTCGTATTTATCAATGTTTCTTTGGTAATGGTTTAAACAAAGGATAATGCCATTGTCCAATCACGGATCATTCCCAATTAAAGGTTTGGAAGTTTTTGAAATATTTTGCTAAGGGTATTAATTTATAGATAGTTTAAACCCATTAAATTTATTAAATTAGTTTATAAGAGATTGGGATTGAATAAATTGAGGGGCTAGTGAGTGAAATAAGATATGTGAAATTGAGGAAGATAAATTGAAATATACATATATGAAGTGGGATCCCCAAGAAATTGATCACGGAGTGCCGAAAGATTAAATAAATGTGAGGATAGTGCCGAAATGTCAGGCTAATTATGGAGAGGGACCCCAGATGAGATGGATAGCAAAATCATGGAGTGTGAGCTGGAAGTCTTACTGATCGAAGGGGATTGGAGGTGCGACTGAAATGAGGGAAATGGATTTGTTAGTTTGGACATTTGTAGGGTCAATTAATTAAATTGACTACCCACCAGTAGTTTTTTTTTTTTTTTTAATGGCATATTTGAAAGACTTTTATTGATATAATTTGGTATGCAGGAAAACCCAAGAGATTAAGTTATTCTCTGGCTATTAAAAGGAAAAGAGAGTCCATGCATACTTCTATTTAAACCTCTAATTCCAGCCCTTTATTCACGTGATTATGAAGAAAATGAAATATCTTAATATAGACACTCGTTTTAAATGAGAATTTGTTTAAAGAACAAGCTTGGAACTTCTCTCAAAGTAGATTGAAGTAATCCCATTAATTCAAACGATTATGAGAAGTTTCCGATTATCCCTTGGCCTTAAACAGTAGGTCTTTTGACAAATTTTCGATTACAGCTCAAGGAATAGAATGATTTACGTCATCTTTTGAGCGCACGATTAAGATCAATTGCTAAAAAAAGGAATTTCAGGTAGTTATCCAACTTTCCTTGACAACTTCATAAATATACTCAAGGGAATTTTGCACGTATTATACAACTCGTTAGGGGTTTAAAAATCATTTGGTGTCCTTTCCTAACACTCGCGTCTTAGTTTTAAAACCATATTCTTATTCCTAGTCATTTGCAGGATTATTGCTTCAACATGAGAATCGTACCCTTATAAGTCTAAGGCGTAACCTTATATTGACTAAGGGAAGAATAAAAGGTCAAAAATCATAATAGTGATACGCTGATTTCCTATATATCAAGAAAATTTGTCGTACTCCTCTAGCTCTAAGTCCTCAACATGGGAAATCCTTGAAAAAAAAATATACTCGTAATAAACTAAAAATTCTGCTCGTGCCTAATGCATATGCGTGTGTGTTCCCATCCCCAAATAAAACTTTAAAATAGTACTTGGCATATTTTTCAAAAATAATTTCGTGCAAAAATTTCAATAATTTAAATGCACTACTTCTTAAGGCAAAATGCTTCAAAAGTATTTTTCGTGCACAAATTTAAAAATTAAAATGCACTACTCGCATAGCAAAAATTCTTGCAAAACAATATTTTCTTGTGCAAAAAAAGTATTTATTTTTTTTATTAATTTAAATGCACATTTCCCATAGAACAAACTGCTCTGATACCAATCTGTAACACCCCCATTTTCCCTAAAGGTACAGCGGAAGCAAAGTGCGGGAAAATGGGCCGATGTTACCGCCACGTATTCCGGGCCGTCGGAAATACGCTAAGGCTAGCAGGCATACTTGCATAAAATCAGAGTTTAATGTATATGCTAACCACTTTCCGGACAAGTTAACATATAATGTTCACATAAGCTTATAATACTGTAATAAGCATAAAATAAGCTTAATAAAATTTGTGCGGTTTACACAACCAACACGGAGGAATATATTCCTCAAATGCGCGCAACGATAATAATGGAATAAATCCATGGAAGTTTTAATTTTTTTTTAAAAAAAAGTTATTACCTCGCATTTAAAAATAATATGATAAGAACATGAAGCGCGTTGTTTAAACCGGTAGGTCACAATAATTGCACAAGTGGGATTAAACCCAAATAATTTCTCCTTGCTAAAAATAAAATCTATGCCAAGTAATAATTATTTATCCCATTGGGGATTTTAAAACATACATTTTTAAAATAATAATAATATCCCAAACCGTGCCCGTGTAAAAGATGCTCTACCGAACCAAGCAGATCTCATATCCTGAAAGGAAATTGTGAAAATGTAGAGTCAGCGAAAACAATCGCTGAGTAAGTAAACCCTTACTCCCGGAGGAGATCGAGTTGCAGAAATAATTAAAAATGACATTTATGGAATAAGGCATGCTTAAACGAGAATAATTGATACATATACGAAATATTATTCTATATCCCGGGAACAGATAATATAACAATATGCGTTACCGAGAAATAATTATCTCAGCCACCGTGATGTGCAGGTTCCCCGCCGTAGGGCCCAATTCGCACATACACTCAAGGGTGTGGGGGAGGTAAGAAATTTCCTCAAACCCACTGTGAGATAAGGTAATGGCATCGGGCTGAATAATCCCAGTGGTCCCTGTGTGGCTAAAATATGCACAACAAATGCGGGAGTTGGGCAGCAGCGACCCACACACAGTCCCACCCCCGTAACAATGCGCGCTCAAATATCCGTAGGATTTTGAGAATGGTTGCAAGAATTATTAGGCACAGTAAAAATAGCATACCAATATTCCGAAAGCAGTAGAGAGCAATAAGCATAAATTTAAAATAATAAAGTGGAATTATAATTTATGCTTAAGCTCAAAAATAATTTGGGCACGTTTCCAAGGAGTAAAAATCTACTTACCGTAACCGTGTCGAAATGGATATGACACACGAACATGCTACGAGCAGACACACCTTTTTCAGCTATTTGGCTAACAAAAATTTTAATATTAATTTAGTATAATATAATAGGATTTTAGAACAAATAATAACTACATTTTTAAATTCTATTAATTCTTACCAGAGAGTTTCTGGAATCTTCTTACTGCTCTCAAAATGGCAGAACTAAAATGTAATAAATGCTAGACTTACAGAAGGATGGAAAAAAAATCAGAAAGAATCGCTCGAAATGAAAGAACAAGTACTGAAAATAAAGCTGGGAAGAGGAAGAATATGGTGAGCTGATTAAAGGAATTGGGCTGCAAGAAGCTGGTGACTGATCGAAGGAATTGGGGAGGGTCTTTATAGAATCTGTCTTCTTACTTAATACGCAACAATCAATAGTCTCTCTACCCTACTATGTCTACCGCCCCCTCCCCTATTCTCCACCAATTTTTTCTTCAGTCAATCCCCACCGCATTTATGGAGATAGCTATGGCCACGAAGGAGACAAGCAGTGATGGAGACAGCGGTTATGGCTACGTGTTGCCGACAGTTTCTTTCTTATCCACCTCTTTCTATTTCTATTTTTATTTTGATGGGTGTTTGGGTGTTTAGATTTTTGGAGAAGAAGGGATGGTAGTGGTGGTGGCTGTCGGAGTTGGGTTTTGGAGATGAAGGCGGCAGTGGAGGTGGGTGGTGGTGTCGACGGATCTGTGGTGGGAAGATGGAGGGGAAGTTGTGCCGGTGGTGGTGAGTGGATTTGTAGAGGTGGCAGTGGTGGCTGCGGGATGGCCGGGCGATGGTGAGGATGATCGGAAGGAGGGGCGGCACTGGTGAGGCTAATATGATATGTAATTTGAGCATATAAAGTAGAAACTATAAGGGAAAAATAAATTTAACGTGTGATTTATAGAAGACAAGTCTAAGAGCCGCAATAATTTTTTTCATGGTCCACCAATAAAAAAAATTCCTCCAATCCATACCTCCTCTACAGGTTTTATTTTTATTTTTATTTTTATTTATTTATTTATTTTATTATTATTATTATTCTTTTCTTTGTCGCCTTCCCATTTTTCTTCTTTGGCGGCCCCCTACTGCCCTACACCCTTTATTTTACATAGATTTGTGTCCATGCCTTTCAATCAAACTCTATTTTTCTCACTATTTTATTTGCTCGATAATTAAACTAGATTGATTGATATAAAAATAAGCCTACAGCCACCCTACACAAATTTGGAAGAAAAATAAGTTTTGAAAAGTCAATTATTGTGTGCTTCATTTCCAAGGTCCTAACGTATACTTGACATGAATTAAAACTTAATAATTGAAATTGGAAGAAGACAATATGGGACCCATTAACTATGGACAAGTTAAAACTTGGAAGCTTCAAGACACCATTCGGACTTAAAGCTAAAATTCCGGAATCGAGTGTGAAAATATATACTGTCATCATATGTCTGAAGTTGTCGCACAATCATAGTTCGGATCCAATTATACTAGTGGTCGAGATTTCAGGATTTTCCTAATCCTAAGATTTAGTTTACGACAAAACGGGGAATCAAGTCTATAACTAAAAATCTGATTGTTGGCAACTGATATGGCCTTGCCAATTAAACTTTCGATCCGTGACTTCCACTTGATAAATTCAATCCATTCCTAGTAATATTTAATCCGACACTCTTAAATATTCTAATGGTCTTGAGATATAGATAATCATTACATAATTTATTTGGCTAACTATTTTAAATTTTAGTTTAAGGATTGTCTAATAGCTAAGACATATTTAATCCAATAAATCAAAGGACTTATCGGGCTCGCGCTCCAAAAATTTATTTAATTAAAGTAGGTCCACAACTTAACTAAGACCGATTAAATAATTATTGCTTCGAAAAATATCTCATTTCACAAAATTTAATGATCAATAAAAACTAAATTTATGAAACATTTTCATATAAGAAATTTTGAATATTTATTAATTAAAATTTTAAATTTTTACGGAGTGTTATAATCCACCCATCAACCACGAGTGAAACGGGTGGATCGGGTGAGTAATGGATTTAAAACATGCATAAACTTAGAGACGATTGTATTGGAATATATAATTTTCAACAATTTCATGAATAAATTGGCTTCGGCCCCGGTTACCTCTCAAAAAAAAAAAAAGGGAGAAAACTATACTAAAGTTTTTACTAAAATAATATACTATTAAGTATATATACGTATATATATTTAATAAAACATAACGGGTTATGGATGGTTTGGATGGTGGCCTGGTGGGTTGGGTGGTGGGTTGGATGAACCTAAATCCATCTCCGACCCGATCCGTTGCCCGATTCACCCATCACCCTATAATAATCCACCTTTTTTGTCGGATTTTCATCCATTTCATCGGATCGGGTGGATCGGGTTATGGGCGGGTGCGGGTGAAATTGCCATCCCTAGGCGCAGGATTATGCACAGTAATTATATTGCCACATCAGCATAATCATGCGCCACATCAGCAAAAAAGTGTCATTAAGGGGGTTTGGGACGGATTATGCAAAAATTAGCATAAATAATTGTGTTAATCAAATTAATATGGGACTGAAATTAAAATTTCGAAAATTTATGAGACCAACGGATTTTTTTTTCCTATAATTATGTGTAGTTTGATTAATTAAATGAATTGAATTGGACTATCTTTTCTAGTTTTTTTTGTTCTCGAACTTGACTGGTTGAATCTTTTGGGTTGGGAAGCTTTCGGGAAATTAGTGCTTACTTTTGGCATCGGAGGAAGAGCAGCATACACTTAGGAGTGTATTCAATCCAGACTCTTTACAATTTTTTTGAACTTTTAAAGTTGGAGTGTATTCGATTTCGATTTTAAAAAGACCTTAAAAATTTTGAGGTATTCAATAAAAATTTTAAAAAGTCTTTAAAAATCTAGATGTATTCAATACAAATTTTTTTTAAAAAAAATTTCGAGGTATTCAACCGTTCATGGATTTTAAATTTTTATAGATTTTATTGGATTCTCTTAAAAAAATATAACTAAATAAAATCTATATAAACCATCCAAGATTTTTAAAAGTCAGCTAAACTCTACATGTAAGGAGGGTGTATTTAATCAAGAGTCTGTAAGATTTTTTTGGACTTTTAAAGTTGTGGTGTATTCAACTAAAATTTTAAAAAGTCTTTAAAAATCTAGGTGTATTCAATACAGATTTTAAAAAGTCTTTAAAAATTTAGATGTATTCAATACATATTTTAAAGTCTTTAAAAATTTTGAGGTACTCAACAGTCCATAAATTTTAAATCTTTATAGATTTAATGGATTCTCTTAAAAAATGTAACTAAACAAATCTTTCTAAAGAATCCAAGATTTCTAAAATCCATAAAACTCTGGATTGAATATAAGTCTATACAAAATCAATCAACTCTACATTAAGGAGGGTGTATTCATTTCAGATTTTTATGGATTTTAAAAAGTCGGTTGATTTAGAAAGTCTATGGACTCCACGTAGAGTTGGTTGATTTTGTGCAGACTCTACATAGAGTTTGACTGACTTGACAAAATCCCTAGAAACTTGGAGAGATTTTGCATAGTTATAATTTTTAAAAGAATCCATTAAAGTCTATGAAGAATTAAAAATCTATAGACTGTTGAATACCTCAAAATTTTTAAAGACTTTTTAAAATCTGTATTGAATACACCTAGATTTTTAAAGACTTTTTAAAATCTGTATTGAATACCTCTAAATTTTAAAAGACTTTTTAAAATTTAAATTGAATACACCCAGATTTTCAAACTCCAAAAAAATCTCATAGACTCTCTATCCAATACACCCCGTTAAGTCTATGAATTTTCTAAATCCACCAAACTTTTTAAAATTCATAAAACTTTCAATTGAATACACCCTTTTAACTTGAGAGATTGGGAATAGATATGAAGTAGGAAAGAAAGAAAAGTACGTGCAAATGAAAAAAACATATATCTTATAGAATATCTCAAATTGTAACCTAACGTACAAATGGACTGGGATACCTGGAATACGCAAAAAAATATTTCAAATTTGTGTATGTCATTTGAATGAGTATGAGAGTATCTAGATATACCAGCTAGCAAAAGCAAAATCTACATCAAGATAGAACCCAGCAGATAACAGAAAACCTAATGGAGATTATTATATCTATAATACAACTTTTAATACTAATTTCTATTGTATAAATGATGCCATGGATCAATAAGGCCACCTGCTTCTCGGATTCTCTTGAGGCTCTTAAGTTGGTGCGACAAGGGACCTGTGAGGGCATTGGCTTCGATCTCTTGTACTTCACATCTCGGATCTTTTGGACCAACACCCGGATTTTCGTAGGTTCCACATTTTACGGGAAGACAATGTTGTTGCCGACGCTTTGGCTAAGAAAGGTGGTTGTTCTCTAGAGTTTTTCACAACTTGGGTCTTTCCCCAAGATGGAGTGGTGCCACTTGTCAATGCGGATTTAATGGGCACGTCGTTTTTTCGTTGTTGGCTTTCTTTCCCTTTTCACTTAGCTTGTTCTGTAGACGTTTGTTAACTTCATTGATTATTTAAAAAAAAAAAAAAAAATTGATGCTCAAACCGACCCGACATTATTTATTTTTATTTTTTATTTTTTTTAAAAAAAAAGCCAATTCGGATCAAAGGAGGAACCCTGGCGCAGATCTGGGGCTCCACTGGAAAGTCGGCGGAGCGCTGCCGAAATCTGGTCGGAATTTGGCTGTACATGACCGAAGCAAAATAGCAAATGGGCTAAGTTAATTGAGGAGAGTATAAGTCCAACAGTCAAAGAATTAATCCTTATTACAACCGAGCCCAACAACCAAGGTGGGCCAACAAAGAGGATGCTAGACCATCCATAATTGAATATACCATGCCATATACAGATCTACTGCGCCCTTCCATCTTCCCCATTGGCCCATTCTCACTTTGGACACAAGTTGATTAATTGATTTGAGATTGGGAAAGAATACAAGAATTTATTACAAATCTACTTTGGGCCTGACGTTTGATTTTACGCATACTTGTCAAGATTTCGATACTGATTTAGAATCTTACAATTTTACATATCTCTTGTAGGATCTTAAAATTAGTAAAATCTGTATAAGATCCCGATCCTGATCGTAGAATATTACGATCTTATGGTCATATTCTCTTAAATGCTTCTACGATCTTACGATCATACCCTCCTAAATGCATAAATTTTTGTAGGATTTTATGATTCGTGATAAAGTAACTTATTTTCTTTAATTTTGTAAGATTTTGTATTGTATCGTATTAATTAACATTCAAGATTCATAAACACATGAATTAATGCCTACTTTGTTAGTATACATAATTGAGTTTATGTATTCTACAATCCCGATTTTGCAAAGAGAAAAACTATCACATATATGATCCCGATCTTAAGAACCTTATTTTTACGAGTTTTTTGAGTTTGGAGGAAGAATTTTGCTGGTGCGAATCTTTGCTAGGGAGTTGGTTGTTTATGTGATTTCACCGAGAACATTTCTTCTATCCACTCAACCAACACATTAATATGTGTATCTCATTTATTTCGATTTTAAAAATAAAATTGTTATTATTATTGTTTTATTTTTTAAGGTTTTGATATAGATTTACTATTCCAATTATTCGAATTATATATTCATGCAATCTAAACAAATCTATTTAAAAACGGATTCAAATATAAATAAATTAGGATAAAACTTTGTTATAAAAATTTCGAGATTTATATAAACCTCCCAAAAATTCCGAGATTTATTTGTACAATAATAACAAATTTACGTATTGGTTCGGGGTCAGACTCGAGAATTGAATCCTATCAGGAGTTGGGCTGGGTATTGGTTCTATAAAATTGAACCCAGAAACGACCCATTACCATAAATAAGGACAACAATGGGTCTAGGCAGCAGAATCGAACCGAAACAAGCCTTAGATTGGGTCTTGGGTTTTGCAACAAATAATTGAGACAATCGAATGTTCTTCTTTTGTTCGGCATTTTTTCAATATAATATAAATAACCGGGATACAGATATAGATTACAAATCTAATCTAATAATTAAAAAACTGAAAAAAAAAAAAAAACAAAACAAAACAAAAACAAAAACAAAAACAAAACAAAAACATTAATTGGCTGCTTTATTAACTCTCTGTTACAAATATCTTCACATCACCGTTATCTAAAACTCTGTTACAAATATAGATTACAAATCTAATTCGTCAAAATCTAAAAAAATGAAAAATAATAATAAGAATTTTTAATTGGATATTTTTTAACTTTTATGTACTATAAATACTACTACTTGATTGCACCCTACCCGACCGGCTTCTTCCCCTCTTCTCATTGATTTCATTCTGATTTTCCTCCAGCCAACATACAACTTTGATTTCTCAGCGACGATTTATTGTGCGAATCATGCAAATTCCGATCCAAGACAACTATTTGGTGTTCGTAGGTACAATTAATTATATACTGTGTTGTCTATTGCTTAGTGTTTTTTTTTTTTTTTTTTTTCATTGGATGATCTAGTTGTGATTTAGTTTATCTCAGTCGTACGCAAGCATATGTGTTATTAATTCAAAAATCACATCTCATTCTCATATTACTATTTAAAAAGTTGTTTATAAAAGGAGAATATTGGAAATGTTTGAGAACAAGTGAATCCACTAATTAAATGTTTAGTGAGACACAATGTGATCACCGAACCGCTTGTTCCCAGACATTCATAGAATTGGTAAATTAGTAAATTGGGGGTTGATAAGTTGTCACATATGATCTATTGTTTCACATCTATGTAAATTCACTAACTGTTTTTTTTTTTTTTAAGGGAATGTTACTACATTACTTCTGTATTTCTCCCCGTGGTAATATTTCTTTCTTCTATCTCTTCAATTATACTACATTATCTTCGTAATTATAGTTGGATATTGTATGTATGGCATAAAATCTTCTGAATCTTTTTTAAAATTTTAGCCCAACATTTTGGAGGATTCTGAAAAAGAAAGACACAGAGGAGTTTCACCCATATCCTTACTTGGCCACTATAATCAACTGCGTGATGTGGACCTTCTATGGCTTACCATTTGTTCATCCACACAGCACTCCTGTGACCATCATCAATTCTATTGGCCTCTTTCTGCATACTTGTTACCTCATTATATTTTTTCATTATACATGCAAACAATATGCGCGGCATATTTTCTTTATCATTTATACGAATTCGGCATGTTATGGGTAATCATTTGGAACATATTGGGTATTTCCAAAACGCATGCTATAAGATCCATGGTTACAGAGATTTTCTGCGTCGTATTTGGCATCATTATGTATGGTTCCCCTTTGTCTATCATTGTAAGTAAGTCCCAACTCCTCGCTCATAAATGTTTTTTAAATAATCATACATTTTAGCTTCAACCCCGACCCCGACGCATTCTAACATGACTACTGCATTCCACAGGGACAAGTTATCAGAACAAAGAGTGTTGAGTTCCTGCCCTTCTGGCTTTGCCTAGCTGGTTTCTGCAATAGCATTGTCTGGGTTGTTTATGCTTACCTTGTGTTGGACCCTTACCTCGCTGTAAGTCTATTTCGTCCATTCACTGCTATTTTTGTCTCATTCATTATTTAACCTATGAACTACAATATAATATTTTGAATTTGTCATTGTAGATCTTACATGGAGTTGGATCAATATTGAGCATCATCCAACTAGATGTATATTCATATTTCACCTACCTAAAGATGGTCGAAGACCGAAACGACACCAAGCCGGTGAACAGAACACCATGTATATTATAATGCACGTTTAGATTCTCACCTTTTGCATATGAAGAGGGTGTTTAGCAATTAACTATTAGCTTCTCACCAAATATATGTGCTATATATAGTTCCGTATGAAGGAAGGTTTCACGTTATGAAATTCTGGTGGTTATATTATGTATTGTTTACAACTGAACGTATATAGAGAATGATCAAAATTTTGAACTCATTTGATAAGGATGATTGATTATCCCGTCCATTTTTTTGTGTATATTCTCGATTTGTGCACTTGAATTTAAGCACTAGCTGGAGGGCGTATAATCATGTGTAGTTTGATTAATTCAAAATGAATCGAATTGGTCTATCTTATCAATTTTTTTTTTTTTTTTTTTTTGGTGTGTTCTCGAACTTGATTAGTTGAATCTTTTGGGTAGTGAAATTAGTTCGTGTGTAAGTTATAGCATCAAGCACTTGCACATGATCCTTGTTTGGATCCAGAAATAAACCAAGGGTCTTATGTGTATTCTTGCTAGTCATTATGGTAGCCTATTTTAGTTATTATAAGTATTAATGTTGGATATAGTTTTTCTTCTATTTTCTTTTTCTCGTGGGCATCCCGTATTTTATTTTATTTTTTTCCTTTCAAACATATTAAAAGAAATCCTAAAATACAACCCAATATTGCAAGTAACCCCCATGATTGGAAGTGTGTTGTGGATTCTTCTTGATCAGATTATAATGGTGAAAGTTTGTGACATTGTATGCGGTGTATAATACTATACAGTTGATTCCCAAGTGTTTTTGTCTGTTACAATATAGTAGTATGTTCCATGAGTCCTTGTGGTTGGGGGTACACCTACTTTAATTTCCAATTTGTCTCTCTACTTTGAAAGATATAGTCTGTACTTTGAAAGATATAGAAGGGTTTTGTGAATTTTCAGGGACCCATAAAAGATATAGTCTGTACAGTACTTTCTTGTGGCTGCAAAGTTTTGTTCTCATTTTGTATTTGGGTTGTGTTTATTAATTAAAATGTGTTAAAAATATGGCGAACCAAATATAGCGAGCAAACGGGAATATTCCTTAAATGAACATATTGAAATGGAGGATAATCATGCAAAAATGAAATGTTCCTCGAGTGTGTGTAATCACTAATCAGTAAAATGTCAGTTCACATTTCTATTCAGAGAAAAATTATTCTAGAATGATTTAGAAAGGGGGGGGGAAAAAAGGATATTGTAAAAAATATCTGGCCTACAAATCCGGGGGCAAAAAAAGTTCAACATTCATCAACAACAATCTCAAAAATGATATGTGTGTTCAGGAAACAGATTAATTGATTTTTACTAATTAAAAAGAGGGGGAAAAAGATGGAAGTCTCAAACCACCCGATCGCCGGCCGTTTCAGTGGAAATCCTTTTCCGGACGCGCGTTTCACTCACGCACCTTCCTTGAATGGGCCGTTCGTCGCCGGAATCGCGGCATATCTGGATGAGAAGTCTCGGAAAGCTACGTCGGCCTCAGCCTGGCCGTTTCGCCCCATTCCATCATCAAAATTCAGGGAATAACTGAACGCGTCGTACTGGAATGTCGCCGCCGGCTTGGCCTTGAAAACGGTTTTGCTGTTGAACCGGCGAATAAACGTCTTCCACCTCGGTCCAGCGGCGGCTTTCTTCAATGCATCCATCCGTTTCGCGCACCAGCTCGATCGAGCTCGGTCTTCGATTGAAATTCGCTCCCAATCATCGGATCGCGCGGACCTAAAGCAAGGGAATTTGAGAGGGAAGCAGTAGCAGTGTCTGGAAAAGGTCGCCGTTTCCTGTACATCGTCGGAAATGTATTCTTCTTCCCGGAGAGATTTAGCGGAAGATTGCGCCATCAATCGATGAATTGAACAAACACTGCAAGAAGAGTTGATCAAGATAGTAAATTTAGGGTCTGGTTCGTGATTAACCATGCATTTTCACAAACCCTAATTTCGTTCGTCTCCCCCGTAACAAATCATTTCTCTGATTTCCGGTACATGTGTGTATATATATGTGCAGGGGTCAGGGGATACGGCAGACGGGAAACCGGGAAAAACCGGTGCGAATTGGCGGAGCTGCGAAACTGCCTACAAGGCTACAACTGGAAATGTTGGTGGAGTAGTGGGCCTCATTATTAGTTGTCAACGTGCCACGTGGATGAAGTCCAATTCAAGGCTTAACGGTCGAATTCACGTAGACCCTAATTTTGACCGCCTCAATTCTTGGTGATTTCTTTCTATTATTTTTTTTTTATACACTTTTGGTAAAGTATTTTTTTTTTTTTTTTGACTTACCGGGTATCCAGACCATAGTGGAACTAAGATTAATCCATTAAAATTTGTATGGGCAATAAAGGGCGTCTCTCCCAAAACAATTTATTGCACAGCTTGAACTTTGCTTAAGCGACTGGAGCTCAATCCACTCAAGTCAACTGCTATTGATTGGTAAAGTAGTTTTTGTAGTGTAAGCAGTAAATATAGAAGTTTTCTTTTATTTTTTGTTCCCTTTAATAGTCAAATAAAGGGGATGGGAACTTACCCTAGTGGTCAAGTCCCCGACTCCCAACCAAACTTATAGGTTGGGGGTTCGACTCCCCACGGCCCTCTATCCCATTCCTTAAAACTCCTTAAATCCCTCTGTAATTTGTATACCATGAGCTCCTACCACCTCTTTCCTAGCTGTTCAGAAAAATAAAAAATATATATATATAAAAAAAAAAGGTATCATAAAATACGCAAGGTCGAATCACCCTTCCAACAACTATAAATTTCATATATACCTTCAAAAAATTACAACAGTCAACATATGCCTCAAGCGTAGTTAACATGTATGGCTTGCATAGTGCACGCAGTAATTAAATCATCAAACGAGGTAAACCATTCCTACTTCCAGCGTAGACGCCCGGGGGAAGCTCGAAACGTACGAAGGCGCTCTTGCATTCCTCCGCAGGAATTCGTATCCCTTATTGATTGCCATCTTCTTCAACAGGCTCGACCCCGGCTTGGCCTTTACATAACACTGTGCTAATATGAACGCCATCCCCGATTCCCTTGCTTCTATCAGTTCTTGCAGCTCCGCACGTTTCTCATTGTCGATCCGCGGGCTTTCCGGGAGGATGAACCTGACTCGCTTCCTTGGAGTCGAGCTGATTTCACTAGCTTCCGATGCGGTTGCTGCTGCTTTGGGCGAACCTTGATCGCCTTCGTAGAGCTTGAATCCATTGGGGTTGGCTGAGGTGGTTCCGATGACTGCCATTTTCTCGTCGCTATCAGAAATGCGCAACGGACTGGCTGAGACGGACCCCTCCGACCGGATGAACTCGGCTATGCTGCAAACAAGGTCCTTTTCAAAGGCGACATCGTCCATGGTCGTGTCACGGTACCCATATCGCGCAATGCACCTGTAAACTCTGTACTCCTTGGGCCCGATTCTCCCCACCAGGAACCTCTCGTTGGGTCGCACGTGGGGGACGGGGACATACTTGATGCAGAACAGGACTAGGACCTGATGGAAGGCAGGGAGGTTCGTCACAAAGTGGGAGAAGACGGAAGGGATGCCCGAAACGAGCTCCGTGTGTATCAGGCCGATGCCACGGACACGAACTAATCCGAGGTCGGGAGTCAGGTTCAAAAGCCAGTTGATGGAGACTTTGTTGTGAACATCGAATTCGTACTGTTGATGGAGTCAGGTTCAGTCCAATTGATCTCAGGAATGTAAATCTGACCGCAAATTTTAGAGGACGTGTGTATAATTTTAACCCTCGGAAAATAACCCATCGCGCAGCACTGCTTGATTATGGAAAACGTCCCGGTGATGATGGCTTGGCTTCCCACCACTGCAGCCATTATAGCAATTGCAAGAACTGGCCACCTTAATTTTTCTGCAAGAAAGGGAAAACCATGTCAACGACGAACTCTTAAAAGCTGCAAAAACCACCCAAAGCAAAGCCAAAGTTCAAGGAGCGTGTTATAATTATACCAGGCACCGATACATAGAATCCAATCTGGTAGTCACTATCAATCATGTGATGTTTGGAGAGATAAGCAGCTTGTCCCATGTAAGCCAGGATTAATGATGGGTATACAACAAAGCTAAAGGCCATCTGCAGTGAGGTAGCTACCAGTTATATATGTGTTTGCCATTAACAACCTCATGCTCAAATATAACTGAAGTTCATAGCAGAATTTATTTACCTTAATGGACAACTGCGAAAAATGTCCAAGATCAGCAAACATGGCCTCTGAACCTAAATTTTACACACGTGCGCCAGAAGAAATGTAAGCACCAAATAGATATCCTAACAATAGAGCAACATTGTACCGGGGAAGCCTTTATGTACCTGTTATGCATAATAAAATCCCGCCCAACGACATCCAGCCCCGTTTCTGTGTTTTCTTCAAGAATTTGTACATGTGATAGGGAGAAAGTGCTTTGTAAACATATGGATTCCAGTGAAATATGTTGTACACTCCAATGGCGCTGATGCAGAACAGCCACGTTATCACAATAGGGGCAAATATAAATCCTATACGATGGGTGCCATAATGTTGCAGATAAAATAAGAACACCAGTATGGCACAAGCAACTGGTACTTCGATATCTGAAAAAAAATCACATAAAAGTCCATAATTCGGAAACAGCTGAAAAAAGATTTGGAATTAATATAACATATATGGATATCTTTTCATCTCCCTCTTTATCTAGAATAAGCTAGGTTCATCCAACCATGTAGGAATACAAATTACTTTCCATTTTCTTTCTTCCTGGTATTCAACAGCAAACATTCACAGAAATTAACAATAATGCATAAGAGCCAGGTAACATATTGTATCAATGAATGAACAAAGGAAATTTATATTGCAAGATTCTTAAAAGGGAAGTGGGGTCAATCAATTAGTGAAAATGGATTCAATTATATTTGATACACTCTTTTTTTTTCATTTTAAAACTCAGGTTGTAAGGATATGATCATGCTAGGTTTTTGTTCACGATATAGAAATGTTAATACAATAATTTTAAGCATAAACTACAGTAACTTTAAGAATTTGATTTGAATTATGCTACGAACATTCTTCAACTTTACACGTTATCACCATTGTGCAGGACCAGATGGATTTTTACAGATAAGCAAATAAGCAATGTTATCCAGAAGAAAGCAAAAATCTTAAAAATATAAGCACTATAAACAAGTTGCATCCCCCACTCAAGTTGATGCCTTGTGCATATCCACCAGGGAAAGACGGCGACCTAACTTTACACATATGTGAAAGCAATTTGACATTTATTAAAGCTTAAATTTTTGTCCTGATAAAAAGAAAGGCCCACAAATAAAGCATTTTGATTAAAATTCTACATAACTTTTCTTGTCCTAATATTACACATCTGTTGAACAAATAAAGCATTTTGAATACAATAAAATCGTGGAACATGACCAAAGGGCAAAGAGAACTCATTGAATTGTTATACTTAGAACCTTTGGGCCCGACTAGTGTGTCTTGATATTCTCTACTTATTTTATCACTGTGGTATTTCTCATCCTCTTAACATTTTTAGCAATACAAATATATGTATCTCTTAAATCCTTAAACGAATCGAACAAGATAGCCAACGGAAGGACACAAATTTAAATAAAGTTACTGCCGGCAAGAAACTTAAGGATTTCCTCAAGCCATTGACAAAGGGACAATCCTTGTAGTATACTCAATTGGATGGTAGAGTTATAGACAATCATCCTAATAAGTTACACATTAAAAACACGAAAAAGGGACCCCATAATTAATAAAAGAAACTTAAAACACCAACACAAGCAAGTCCAATAAGGAAGCTAAAGTAAAAACTCACATTCATGATGATGCTTTGACACGACGAGCTCTAATCCTGACACTGCAGAAAACACTACAAAAACAATCAAACAGTTAATTAGTACTACTAATTACCAACTGAGCTCAAAATTGCCACCAAAACACAATCTCCCAACATTCATACCCGAAATCGCTGGCGTAAGAACACCATCACCAATCACCATACAAGTCCCAATCAGGGCCAATGTAAGCAGCATCCTCTGCAGAACACTATGCTTCTCCAATACTGATCTCAACTTCAGACCAAGACCCTTATTACCAGACACAGCCCCATCTTTCTTGTACTCGTACAGCTCCTCATCAGCAAGCTGCCCATTCGGCAAAGTGCTCACACGGGCATGCCGGCAAAGAAGGGAATACAAAGCAAAAGTACCCCCTTCTCCATTGTCATCAGCTCTAAGCACTATGAACACATATTTCAGCAATGGAATTAAAGTTAATGTCCAGAAAACAAATGACAGAACCCCATATATCTCCTCATTGGTCTCTGAGTGGTGAATGTCCTCGGCAAAAGTGCTCTTGTACACATACAATGGGGAAGTGCTTAAGTCCCCATAGACAACACCTAAACTCTGGTAAGCCAAGGTCAATACAGTCTTCCACGATTCCTTCTAAATCATACAAACACAAAATTACCCACAAATGATTACACACGACACACAATTCCATTTCTTGATGCAAAAAATCTTACCTTCACAGGGCTGTTGGGGCTCCAGCCTTCAATATCCATCTTACCTTCTCAAAATTATGAAAAAGATCATTTCTTGCCTGAAAAGAAAAAAACCGATTTTTAAAAATGGGCAAGAAACTACAAAAGGAATCGTCTTTGGCGAAACTAACAAGGGAATAGGATTGGGAGCGGCGATGGAGGCTGAACCACCGAAGAAGTAAAATTGGTGGGAAAAAAAACAATGAATAGTGTAAAATTTTGTTTAATACCAATGAATGTACGTGGGCGGGGCAGCATTAGCCAATGAATTAATACCAAAAATTTTGTTTAATATTGTTGAAACATCCCGTGGACTATTCTCACCTATTTCGAGTTTCGACACAGAACAAATATGAATAGTGTAAAAAAAATTCTTCACTATTTCGACTATTCTCTGCCCCTACAAAGTCTTACCTGTAGTGTGTAGAGAGAGAGGATCAAGCAAATCCAATTGAGTAGATATAAACTAATGGAGTCTGTTGGTCCCTTATACGTCAAGATTAAGAATCTTAACTACCACTGTTTGTCCAATCACACTTATATAACTTATTAGTAGGTTAGTGCTTAAAGATAAATAAGTGCAGTAAATAAACAAGAACAAACAGAGAGTTGTTGACCCAGTTCGGCCCAAGGCCTACGTCTGGGGGATACCAATCCAGGAGTGTTCCACTATGTGTTCGAACACCACGTTACAACACGAACAATAGTGAACCAGTAACCTTTTACTCCAACACCCAAGCGGATGATCGATGGTACCAGAAACTCCCTTTTCTGGTGAGAATACTCCGATTCTGCTTCGACCCCTTGAAGACACCTTCTCCAAGTTTCCCTTGAATGAGCCTGTAAAAGATCCTCCCTTTGATGTAGCAATGAAGGGTAGTATCTTTGTTGACACGATCTTGAGTGTTGCCCTTGATTGAAGGTGTCGGGATTCAACCAAGGGTTCGTTATGCACTTTGGACAATTGGTCACTCAAGAATCAACCTCTTTCACAGATGATGCAACACGTGAATAGAGTGAAGAGGTTGTTGGAGGATTTCGTAAAATAGTTTGCAAGAGACCTTTTCAGAATTGTTGAAAACCAATTAGTAGAATCATTGCGATCTTCTTTCATAAGAAGGCGTCCGAAATCCTTCTGCTATGGAAGGGATTTATTCAATCCCTCGAATTCTTCCACCTTCCTTAGCTGCTTCCTTCCTTACTCGGATGAGGGGATCCTCTTGCCAAAACTTCTATGATCCCAGCAAGGCAATGGCAGACGACCGTTGGGCGTACGCTCCTTTCCATGCGGGGCAGTGTTTATCCGGTTCGAGAAAGGCAATCCAAAGATTTGCTCCCAAGAATAACATGCGGATAAGATCAAGGGGGTGGGATCCTACCTAGTGTTCAACATCGGATTGGAACACATTATCTCAAAAATAGAGGTTCTAACAATCTCCCCCTTTTTGACATAATGTGAGCCAGTAAGATCAAAGATCCTCCGATGTGTGAACAACACAAGAAGAACAAAATAACCAATCCCAACCACCATTACATAGCAAAATCCCCAACATCCTATCTAATGCTCCGTACAAAATGAACATGTAAAAACACAGGAGCATGTACAATAAAACCAACAAAGTACCAGCAAGAATACAAAGTAAACCAGTCCAGCAAAATAACAATACTAGGAGTTCAAACAGAAAGTTCCAGCATAACAAAAGAACTTAAAACATAAACAAAAACACTTACCAGAGAAGGCATCTTTGATCACGCACATATCTTCTCCCCCTCTGGATCTCAATATGTCAAAGAGGCCAATCACTCCTGGGAGGAGTCATCCTCATCCGTGGTGGCATAGAAATCTGCAGCAGCATTAGTCACCTCATCCTCTGGATCAGTGTCCCAGACCTCAGGAAGGAGCTTTGCCATCTCAGCTAGGGCACGTTCCTCTTCATCCAGCTCTTCTCTCTTCCTCCTAATAGCATCTTGGCGTTCTGCAATCATGTCTCTGAGTTGATCAAGGGCTGTCTGAGGAATGGGAGGACCATCCGGGCCTGGAATGTCTTGAACCTTGTTTTGCAGCTTAGCTGTGAACTTGAACACTTTGGTTGTATCCATCAACTCCTTGGGATGTCCATCAATACCAACAGACTCCAGATAGCCATAGATCAATGCTGGAAATGGTATGAGAGATGAGCTGTCCTCCTTTAGATTCTCAGCTATATCCACCATTTGATTTAGAACAAGTTTTCCATAGTTTATTTCCTTCTTGTTCTCATCAATGGCAAACAGCAATTGGCACATCTCCTTCGAGACAACTGAGTGGTTGGCTGTAGGCATCACATTGGAGGATATGAACTTGTATAGCAAGAAGAATCTCTGAGTTAGATTGCCTGATCTCAAGCCTCTGCCTTTGATGTTCTTCTCCTTGTCCTTAGTCAGCAATTTGGCAATCTGAACATTGTTGAACTGTGTCCCTGGTCTGAATACAGTGTCGAAGTCACACTGTGGAACACCAAGGAAGTCACAAAGGACCTTATCAGTGAGAGGCACCAACTGCTTCTTGATGAATACTCGCCCAAACCAGCTGCTTCCAGGAACAATTACAGACTTTCTGAGGTTTGCATAAAACATCTTGACAACTGATTGCTTGCTCCCTGGAAGGTCGGATGCCCATCGAAGTAGATGCCTTTTCTCAAGGTATTCTGTCCACCTAATCTCATCACACTTGGGACCTTTAAAGGCGACCTCAGGCTTCAACTTCCTTTCACGCAGGACAGTCTCAAAGAAGGTCATGGAACTTAAAGAGTAGAACTTCGAATTATAGGCCAAATTGGTATCCACAATCTCAGGGGGTTCATCCTGAGCTACATCCTCCTCAACAACCTTAGCGGGGACCTTCTTTTTCTTCTTCTGTGGTTGAGAGCCAGAGGGAGTGTCATCAGATTTCCTTTTCCCTTTGGAATCAGTAGCCTTCTTGCGGGCAAGTGATCTGAGAGGGATACAGTCTGATGATGAAGATTTCTCCCCCTCACGTCCAGCCTCGGTGTTGGCATCAACAGGATCATCTTCCTCGCTTCTTAGTTCGTCCTCAGTGAGTCCTTCACGCCTGAGGAACTCTTCTGCTGAGATGGTAGCACGATTTTCAACTGCAGTATCGTCTCCCGAGTCTTCACTGGAATCTTCCTCATTTGGGTCAATCTCAACATTCTTGTCTGACTCATCTGATAACTCGGTTGACTCAGTAGTGTGTTCAGAGTCATCATCTGAACTCCCAGAGCTCCCACCACCAGCATTCTTGATGGCAACCTTCGAGACATGACCAGACGCAGTGTCTGTTTCACCCGAGGCCCTAGAGGGCGTTTGCGCGCCAGTGCCAGGGGCAGGGGTTGAGGATTGAGGGCCAGATTGAGTGCCATCTTGGTGCTCAGATATCGGATTCGAACTCCCTGCATCAACATTGTCAGAAACTAAGTTTTTCTGAGAAGCCATTTTACCTTTCCCTTTCGGAGGGTTCTGAGATTGCAATGCAGCATCTGCGAGGGTTGATAAGGGCACTTGAACGGTTGGCACAGGGGCATGAGATGTGGGCGACGTGCTGGGAGCGGTTTCCCCATGGGATGGTGCAGTTTCAACCTCCAATTGGGTATTCGTCAGTTGGGATGAAATTAGGGCTCCAATCGCGGCAGTTTCTCCGAGCGTGTGCGCCATCTCAACTCGGACGTCGAGAGGGTCTGAGACTGGTACACCTGGTGTGGCGGAGATGGTCGGAACTACATTGGAAGGAGTAGCTTCAGTTTGATCACGCCCACGTCCACGTCCACCCCTTCCGCGACTTCGACCTCCTCCTCGATTGCCACCGCGATTTCCACCTCTGGTACGGGGGCTTCCGCGAGCTGGGAGAGGAGCGTTCTCAGTGTTGGAACTTCTATTCCTTGTTGTCACCATTGTTTCTGCACAGAGAGGGCAAACAAAGCGGGAGAAGACAAAGAAATATTTTCCGGAAATTTGATAAGGGAAACAGGGACAGAGAGAACGGGAGGGAATATCCAAAAAGTAGTACAAAATAAATAAGGAAACTTCCCTTTTAGTGGAGACGGGAAATCTTCTTAGGATTCCTCCTAGGTAGCCGGTTACCGAGTTTATAGATAACTTCCTTTTATGGATATATCAACTGCTAGGGAATAATATTGAGTAACCTGCAATAAAATATACAAATAAATATGGGATCTCTTAAAATAAGGCTATTGAATAATATAAGAAGAACTTAGCCGTTTAATAATGTTGGTGCATGAGATCCCCAAATTCCTTTTAGGAGCCTAGACTATGGTGCATAGGCCAAGTTCCCGCCTCAGTTTTTCGAATCGATCGCCATCAAGTGCCTTGGTGAAAATGTCCGCGTTCTGTTCTTGTGTTCCAACATACTCCAAGGACACGACTTCATTTTCCACAAGTTCTCGGATAAAATGGTGTCTAACATCAATGTGCTTGGTTCGACTGTGCTGCACTGGATTCCTCGAGATACTTATCGCGCTCATGTTGTCACAGAGAATCACTAGCTTGTCTTGATCAAAACCATAGTCACTAATCATTTGCCTCATCCACAACAGCTGCGCACAGCAACTCCCTGCTGCAATATACTCCGCTTCTGCCGTGGAGAGAGATATAGAGTTCTGCTTTTTACTATACCAGCTCACCAAGTTGGTTCCAACATAAAAACACCCTCCTGTGGTGCTTTTTCTGTCGTCGATATTGCCAGCCCAATCGGCATCAGTGTATCCAATCAGCTTTAGGTTGGATTCCTTGGAGTACCATAAGCCCAATTCTGGTGTTCCAGCAATGTATCGGATCACTCGCTTTGCTGCCTTCAGATGAGACTCCTTTGGATCTGCTTGGTACCTAGCACAGACTCCTACAGCATAGCTGATGTCGGGTCTGCTAGCTGCGAGGTAGAGGAGGCTTCCAATGATCCCTCTGTACATCTTTTGATCAACACTTTTTCCTGTAGGGTCCTTGTGGAGCTTATCTGATGTTCCAATCGGTGTTCGGACAGGTTTACTGGACTCTAGTCCAAATTTCTTGACAATGCTTTTGGCGTACTTAGATTGATTTAGAAAGGTACCTTCTTTCCTCTGAGTAACCTGCAAGCCAAGAAAGAATGTTAATTCACCTACCATACTCATCTCAAATTCCTTACCCATGGTCTCGATGAACTTGTCCTTTAGCACATGAGAGGTTGATCCGAACACGATGTCGTCCACATAGACTTGAGCCACAATGATCCCTTTGGTGTCTTCCTTGATGAACATGGTCTTGTCTGTACTCCCTCTTCTATATCCATTGTCCAATAGATATTTAGAAAGTCTCTCATACCATGCTCTAGGAGCTTGTTTAAGCCCGTAGAGAGCTTTGTTCAACCTAAAGACATGGTCTGGGAAGTCTGCATCTTCGAAACCCTTTGGTTGTTCCACGTACACTTCTTACTTCAACCATCCATTCAGAAAGGCGCTCTTCACGTCCATCTGGTATAGTTTGAAGCCCATAGAACATGAGATGGCAAGGAGTAGTCTCACAGCCTCAAGTCTTGCCACAGGTGCAAAAGTCTCACTGTAGTCAACTCCTTCCACTTGAGTGTACCCTTGAGCTACGAGCCTTGCCTTGTTTCGAATCACATTCCCATTTTCATCACTCTTGTTCTTGAACACCCATTTTGTGCCTATGACGTTGGTATGATCCGGACGCTCGACCAAGGTCCACACTTCATTTCTCTTGAATTGAACTAACTCTTCCTGCATGGCATTGATCCAATTCTCGTCTTGCAGGGCTTCTTCAACTCTAGAGGGTTCAATTCTAGAGGTGAAGCAGTGCAACCCAGCAAATTCTCTATAGTCGATCTTCTTCTTGACACGAGTTCTTCGATCTTCAAGAACTTCTCCAATGACATCCTCTGGGTTGTGATTGCGGTGGATTCTGACTTGAGGAGCAGCAACCTCAGACTGTGCCGGTGTTCCAACTGGTGTTTGAACACTGGGTTGGGCCTCATCATTCTCCGTGGTGGCTTCCTGCTTGTCTTCAGACGAAGATCGACTTTGTTCAGTGCTTTGGGTGTTTTTCTCTGTATCCTCCTCTTGGGATTCGACTGGTGTTCCTCTGTTGGGCGCGTCTTCCACAATGACATTTGTGGATTCGATTACCTTCCTGGTTCTGGAGTTGTATACTCGAAAAGCTTTGCTAGATGTTGAGTATCCAACAAAGATCCCCTCGTCACTTTTCTCTTTGAACTTCCCGGTGTGTTCCCTGTCATTAAGCACAAAACACTTGCAACCAAAGATGTGAAAATATGATATTGAAGTCTTTTTACCCTTCCATAATTCATATGGAGTCATGAGTGTTTTAGGCCTGATATACACTCGATTTATCATATAGCACGCCGTGTTGATTGCTTCTGCCCAAAGAAACTCAGGAACCTTCTTGGAGTTCATCATGACACGTGCCATTTCTTGCAAGGTGCGGTTCTTCCTCTCCACTACTCCATTCTGCTGAGGAGTCTTTGGTGCTGAAACCTCGTGTTTGATCCCAATGCTGGAACAGTAATCCTCGAAGGCTTGATTCTCAAATTCCTTCCCATGATCACTACGAATTCTCTTCACTTTGCAATCCTTTTCGTTCATAATTTGATTGCATAATTTCATAAAGGCCTTGAACGCTTCGCTCTTTTCCCTGAGAAAATCAACCCACGTATATCTGGAAAAGTCATCTACACAAACAAAAATATACCTTTTACCTCCCAAACTAGAGATTTCAGTTGGCCCAATAAGATCCATGTGTAGGAGTTCCAGACAGTGTGTTGTGGCATTGTGTTCAGTCACAGGATGGGACACCCGAGTTTGCTTGTTTTTGGCACAATCTTCACAAAAGTCAGAGTCATGTTTCTTTAGATCTGGAAGTCCACGAACAGCTCCTGTCCTGCTCAACTTGATCAGATCTCTGAAGTTCAGATGACCTAACTTTTCATGCCATAGTAGGTTTCGGGAGCTTCCTGCATCTTTCACAAAATTACAAGTTTGTACAAGTAAATAGCAGTCATTCCGAGATCTCAGTCCCCTCATGACGCATACATTGTTAGAGTCGAGAACTTCACAATATTTTTTGTTAAAGGATACAGTCAAGTCATCATCGCATAGCTGACTTATGCTAATGAGGTTAGCATGCAATCCCTCCACATAGTAGACATTGTTGAGCTTAGGCAGACCATCTCCATGGAGAGTTCCTTGTCCAGAGAGGTGACCCTTTTTGCCGTTTCCAAAGACCACGGATCCACCATCAATATCTTTGAATGGTTTGAGGACGTCTTTATCACCTGTCATGTGCCTCGAACAGCCACTGTCGAAGTACCAAGTTGCATTCTTGCCCTTTTGTCTGGAAGATAGGAAAGCCACATTGCATCTTGCAGAGATTTTGGTGACCCATTCACGCCTTATGGAGATCCTCTTCTTGAGTTCTTCATTAGGCCATCTCACCGGTTTTCCTTCAAGAAGATCCTTGATGATCTTTCGACAGTGTTCGGTCTTATGCCCTCTGAACTTGCAATAGTCGCATATGAGAGGTCCTCTGAATGAATTCCTCCTTTTGTTATACCCTTTAGGACTTTTGTGAATAGTCTTCGTGTTCTGACAAGGTGCTCGGTCACTCAGTTGTCCTCCTGCCACGAACTTGATATTCCCTTTGGATGTAGAGGCAGTACTGAAGTTGTTATACCCAAGACCTCGCCTGTTCCCATGAGATTTTCCAGCTGCTAGAGCGTCATCGAGTTTGGCCTTCCCTTTATTCATGTCCGACAGAATTTTCTCAGATTTGCTGAGTTTCTCCCGGAGTTCAGCGATTTCCACTGTAACTAAATCATGCTTGGTAGACATCTTCTCCTTTTCCTCTTTTTCAAAGAGAATTCCAGCCTCAAGTTCAGTTACGTGGATGGACACCGCTTCAGCCTTAGCTAGTAAGGTTTTGTTCTCGTCCAGGAGCCTTTCGACCTCATCTCTAAGGTCCTGATTGATCTTTTGCAAATCTTCTATCTCGGTCATGGAAGTTTCTAATTTCTCAAAAACTTCATTATAGAGGTCTGTGAGACGCTCTATTTTGTCTGCTTCTTTGCTGCTAAGAGAAGCACAATCATGATTAGTGAAGTCATTATTCATAGGGTTAGAAACAGTACCGTGTTGTGACTCAGTGTCCGAACATGAGTCTGAATCCCATGATCCTGGAGCCATGAGAGCAATCCCATGCTCAGATTCTCCCTCACTGCATTCAGGTTCCTCATCATGATCACTAAAGGTGATGTGGTAGGTCTTCTTATCCTTCTTCTTTAGATTTCCACAGTCGGCCCTAATGTGACCAAAACCTCTGCATTCGTAGCATTCCGGTCCCTTGGGCCTTTCTTCGGACTGTTGATCCTTGCCATAGGGTTTGGATCTCCTTTTGGAATCTCTTCTGGAGTTAGATCCATCACCCTTTCCACTAGAAAAACCTTCATTCCCCTTTTTGTTTTTGAGAAGTCTGGCCAATCTCTTTGTGAGAAGGGAGATCTCGTCATCATCACTGTGATCACTATCAATCTCGGCTTCCTTGTCAGTCACCACCTTTGATTCGGCCTTGAAGGCTATCCTTTTGCTACCGACCTCCTTGCAGTGATCCATTTCCCAAGATTGGAGTATCCCCATTAGTTCATCCACTTGCATAGTGGAGTAATCCTTGTAGAGTTCTAGGGCGGCAATCTTGGGATTGAACCTGTCAGGAATAGTTCCCACAATCTTTCTCACCAACTCTTGTTGGGAATATGTTTTCCCAAGTTGATGTGCCTGATTGGTCAAGTCACGAATTCTACCAACATAGCTAACAATACTCTCATTTTCATCCATAGTGAGTTTATGAAATTGGGATTCAATGGAAATTAACTTGGAAGATCTAACAGAGGCCATACCTTCATGGGAGTTTACCAGTACTTCCCATGCATCATACGCCGTGTCACATGCGGAGATAAGCTTGTATTGATCTTCAGTGACTCCGTTGAAAATGGCATTGAGAGCCTTGGAGTTCATGGAGGATAGGGTCTTTTCTTCCGCAGTCCATTTGTCTTTGGGTTTGGGTGTTATGACACCTTCATCGTCCTCAGCAGTGGGGCGTTCGAACTTGGTTTCAACAGCATCCCAAACTCCTTCATCGATGGCCATGAGAAAAGCCCTCATCCTGGTCTTCCAGTATGAGAAGTTTGTCCCATCTAGCAGGGGTGGCCTGGAGATGTTTCCTCCTTCACGACTCATCTTGACGCTTGGATCTCACCCGAAGGTGTGTGCGCTCTGATACCACTTGTTGGTCCCTTATACGTCAAGATTAAGAATCTTAACTACCACTGTTTGTCCAATCACACTTATATAACTTATTAGTAGGTTAGTGCTTAAAGATAAATAAGTGCAGTAAATAAACAAGAACAAACAGAGAGTTGTTGACCCAGTTCGGCCCAAGGCCTACGTCTGGGGGATACCAATCCAGGAGTGTTCCACTATGTGTTCGAACACCACGTTACAACACGAACAATAGTGAACCAGTAACCTTTTACTCCAACACCCAAGCGGATGATCGATGGTACCAGAAACTCCCTTTTCTGGTGAGAATACTCCGATTCTGCTTCGACCCCTTGAAGACACCTTCTCCAAGTTTCCCTTGAATGAGCCTGTAAAAGATCCTCCCTTTGATGTAGCAATGAAGGGTAGTATCTTTGTTGACACGATCTTGAGTGTTGCCCTTGATTGAAGGTGTCGGGATTCAACCAAGGGTTCGTTATGCACTTTGGACAATTGGTCACTCAAGAATCAACCTCTTTCACAGATGATGCAACACGTGAATAGAGTGAAGAGGTTGTTGGAGGATTTCGTAAAATAGTTTGCAAGAGACCTTTTCAGAATTGTTGAAAACCAATTAGTAGAATCATTGCGATCTTCTTTCATAAGAAGGCGTCCGAAATCCTTCTGCTATGGAAGGGATTTATTCAATCCCTCGAATTCTTCCACCTTCCTTAGCTGCTTCCTTCCTTACTCGGATGAGGGGATCCTCTTGCCAAAACTTCTATGATCCCAGCAAGGCAATGGCAGACGACCGTTGGGCGTACGCTCCTTTCCATGCGGGGCAGTGTTTATCCGGTTCGAGAAAGGCAATCCAAAGATTTGCTCCCAAGAATAACATGCGGATAAGATCAAGGGGGTGGGATCCTACCTAGTGTTCAACATCGGATTGGAACACATTATCTCAAAAATAGAGGTTCTAACAGAGTCTGACAGAAGGAAATGTATGGGGAATTGGTAGGGGGCCAAAGGAAATGAATATTTTAGGGGATAATCGTTGGGAGGATTGGGTGCTGCTTTTCTTCACCAAATCTGAGCTTCTTTTAAGTATCTGGTTAGAGGTGGATGTAATAGAATATTAGTAGAATATTAGAGGGTGGGAACGAAGTGGATCACTGAAGCAGTTGTATACACACCAGTATGTATTTTTCTGTGTTGGGAATCCTACTTTGGATGCCACTCACTCGGGAGGTGTAGTGGTTTAGTGGATGAAAGGTGAGTTGACTCGTTGAGTTTACTCGTATGTGCACCCTTCAATTTAACCTACACTCTAAGTTCATCAAATCTTTTTTTGTAATTGCAACCTTGCATTATTTGACACCGTTTCCAGTTTAACTTTGACTCATATTTTTATCATAGTTATTGAAGAAAAAATATAGTCAAATGAGATCTTATTAAATTCGTCTAAATTTATAGTTCTGAAATATCAACTTTTTATAATTTTTATTTATACACAATTTAATTAATTAATCGTCGAAATGTGTATATATCGGCATGTGCGTCAATTACTAGTGTTGCAATTCTAAAAATAAGTGGTTGTTTATATATAAGCGATATGAAACTGATTATCTGATTATTGCATTTTTTAAAGCAAATAATCATGTTTACAGCACTATTTTTAGTGGTTAAACTGATTATTTTCATTTTGAAAACATCATAATCAGATAATATATTTTTTACACTTATCCAAACACCCACTAAAATGTGAGTACTTATTTAATCTATATATGCCCATCGAGAGTTTTAACCAAAAAAATCCCATGATATAATTTATTTAAATAAAATCAAAATGAAATGATAATTTTGATAAGTAAAATAATTAGAAGATTATGGGACATTTGGGAAAGATTTCTTTTCCTTCCATTCTTTTGTTTGTTCGTCAAAGTTTTTTGGTGGCGTTTCAACTTTGAACGTCTTTTATTATGGGGTGTTTCGAAACCAATGAATCCGCTTACTCCTAAATGTTCATGTAATATTCTTTTAATAAATATGAATACACAAATATTAAAAGAGTTATTATAATCGACCGTATATAAAATAAAAGATTCCGCTCTATCATGTACTATCACTTTATTAATTTAAAAAAAAAAAAAGATATTTGAATAATTAAGTTTTTCTCTCTAAATGATATAATAATTTTTGATGTATGTGTTTTGCCTAATCTTTAAAAAATACTTCCTCTGTATTTATATAATGTTAACGTTTGCATAGTAAACACTATTCATTGAGTAATTTTAATTCGATTTTTTCACATAGTTACATAAGATAAAACATAGTCAAGTGAGATCTTGTTAGATTCGTCTAATCACGTAGTTTTATAATATTAAAGTTTTATAATTTTTTATTTTATAAAATTTGAGATATTACTCTTTAAAACTGTGTATTGGATTACGTGAAAAAAAGGAATGTTAAATTTTTTTGAATACGGAGGGAGTATTGATAAACATGATTAGATTGCACAAGTTATTAGACCAGTATGTATTAATTTAGTTACTTATTATTTGTTTGAGAGTGAATTAGAACCATTCCACTCGGGTTCGAGCTTTTGTGTATGTATATTTTTCCTTTACGAGAGACAATTCTTTAATGTCCGCCAAATCAGTCTAGGAATACTCGGTATACAAAAAAGAAATTAGAACCACTCCAAACAACCTAAAAGAAAAATAAAATAGCAAGGACGGGGTAGAATATGAACAACTTTAAAGCTAATGATTCATCAAAAGTATTCAAATTTATTATTGTGGTCCAAATCTTGTAGCATAATGTACATAAAAGATACCTACTTTTTGATTTGAGTTGTGTTGTCCAAATTATACTCTCTCGTTGTTGTTGTTTTTTTTTTTTTTTTTTTCCCTACCTCAATTGGTAGGAGCTTAGGTATGAAAGTGGTACTAGACCATGCACTACTAATTATTTCAACTAATCACAGTCACAGATCTCATATCTGCTCAAGTGTGTTTCTCTTTGAAATTTATTTATTTGGCTAAGGTTAAAGAAAGTAGCCAATAATCATAAATGAACTTATTTATTTAATAAACAGCCACTACTGATTTTATTCCTTTATCATTTAGTTTTTTCTTAACTCAATTGTTTTTTTGTCATGATAAATTTTTATTGTAGTTGGAATTATACTTTGGATTCGTGCAACTGTGTCTAAATGATTTGACTTTAATTTCTATGATCTCAAATATGTTAGTCGAACTAAATCGACCTCCTGATTACATTAATATCATCAATGAAAATCTTCTTCTTTTTCGATACATTTCTATAATTCTTTAGATTAATGGGTGAGCGTGAAGGCAGATTTGTCTGGTTCGTTGATGGCGGGGAGTATCGGGTACCCAATTAGGTCGGAAATCGGCCCTCGAGTAGGGCTAGTACCCAATTTTTTTTTAACATATTTTGTTTTTTAATTTTTTTTTCCCATATTTAAGGATTTGGTTCATTTTAGTAATTTTTTTTTTTACTCATTGAAGTTGTATTTATATTTTTTTCGTATTTTTGTTCTTTTTTATGTATAAAATATAGCCATGGATCGATTGAATAATAATTATTTATGGCTATGTATAAACCATTATTTGTGCAATAATAATTAGTTGGTACACAATTACCCCGTCCATCTGGCCACCCGTATCTTAGACAACATAAAATCTGAGGATTTTAAATATGGGCCCGCTATTAATAAATTATTATCGATTATTGATGGTGTTCACTTCTCACATGTGGTATAATAATGATATTATAATTATTGTAGTTCACTTTAAATAATATAGTTATCTTTATAATTTCACTGTTTGCTTATTGACTATCTTATATGGAGTTGGTTTGGTTGCTGAATGAGTAAATGCTGAAGTGTTGAATTAATGTTTTGTGTGTACGTACCGACTGTTTTTATACAGTTCATACACCATTAAATAACTAGTACACACATCATTAACACCCACCAGGTCACCAGTTCACCACACATACCTCATCGAATCAGCATGCCAGCAGTTACAGGATATTTATAAAGACAAGTTGAACATCCTCAAAAAAAAAATTTAATTCTATTAAGAGTATGTCATGCATAATTAATGTAGTTGCGATTTGCGAACTAGCGTTATTGAAAACAAAAACTTCAAGCTACAAATTAAATTCTGATAGTAATAGAAATTTTTAATTTTATATAAAGCTTTGATGGCTGACATTCGAACATTAACCACCTTTGAAGATATCATATCTACTATAATTTCCTCACTCGACTATTTTTACATTCACCGTTCAATCATTAAAATAAAATGAAATCCAATTACTAATTTACTATGGGATGGCAACGTGTAAAAGTGAGCTTCTAAATTTTTTTTTGGGGATTATAGAAAAACAGAAAATTATGTATGAGTTGACAAAGTTGGTTTGGTAGTGGAATGGGTCCCCTTATATCTGACAAATATCCTGCTTTTCAGTTCTTGGATTTTAGGGTTCCAAAATGCAGTACCCGGTCAGAAACCTGCCAATATCTTTTTTGACCGCCGACAAAAAACCTATACTTTTATGCCCGAAAAGTCAAAAACGACCCTTGGGTCGACAATGGGGTCGACGTCGACCCCGGTGTAGGAAGTCGAACCCGGGCTTAATTAATAATGGTGATTAAGAAACCCGGGGTCGTGAGATTAGAGAGGGTCGGGGTCGGTCCTGGGGTGTAGTCAGCAAGAACCGGAGGGACACGTGGGTGGTATCGTGGGCCCAAGATACACGGGGTCGGGATCGTTACATTGACGAACCCGGCACGTGAACCCGGGGTCGGGGTCGTACCATTGAAGAACCCGTCGAAGATCCTCGAACCCAGGGTCGTAGTCGAACCGAAGGGGTCGAAGTCGACCCTCCCTAAGATTCTCTGCCATTTGTGGGGACCGGCGGTCAGTGGTGGTGCTCTCGACCCTAGTGGGTTCGATGTCGAACCCGCTTCCGACCCTGGATTAATTGCTGACCACCCACCATTAATTTGAAGTCAATAAATTTCGGATCTAAGTTGCACCCATGCACTGCTTTATTTCTCAAACTTGAAGGGAGTATTGTTGCTGCATTTTGGAAGGGAGCCTGGAGATCCAAGAGCATTGTTGCTGTTTACGGCCTCAATTTTGCTGTGAGGTATAATTTTTAGTATGTTAGTAATTCCGATTATTAAGTGCTTAAATGCAATGAGTAGTTAAATATGTTGTAGTATTAGTTTAAAATGTGTTTTTTGTGTTGTTTGTGTTTATGTTAATTTCCAAATATAGATGTGTAATTGTTAGTAGTACAATGAGTAATATTAATTTAGTTAAAAATATGGTATATTAGTATTAGAAATGCCTAAACAGTCTTAATTTTTAGAATTAATTTCTTAAATTTTATGTTTTATGTTGTTAATTATCATTATAGTAGAACAACTAATGTTTATTTTATTTGTTTTCATGTTTTTGTGGGTATTATTATTATTATTATTATTATTATTATTATTATTATTATTGTTTTATTTCGGTTTAGGGTAGGAGTAATATTAGTATTATTATGTAATAGTATTATTTAACTGTTATTAGTATTTATTATTAGTATTATTAGTATTATTATTATTATTATTATTTATTTCATTGGTAGGACTAATATTATTATTAGTATTTATTTATTTATAACCGTTATTGTTTTTATGATTATTACTATTATAATAAGTATTATTATTTTTATTACTCTTATTACTATTATTATTATTATTATTATCTATTTATCATTATTATTAATATTATTATTTTTTATTAGTATTATTAAGTACCAATAATTATTATTATTATAACAGTCATAATATTATCATTTATTACTATTATTTTTATTACTACTATTAGTTATTATTATTATTACTATTATTATTATTTATTACTATTATTAAGTATAATTATTTATTATTATTACAACAGTTTAATATATTATTTATTACTATTAATTTTATTACTATTATTATTATTATTATTATTATTATTATTATTATTATTAGTTATTACTAATCTTAAGTATAATTATTTATTATTATTATAACAGTTATAATATATTATTTATTACTATTAATTTTATTACTATTATTATTATTATTTTCTTTATTGAAGTCGGTTATTGAATTCGGTTATAATTTAATATTATTATTATTAGTATTATTATTATTATTTGTAATATTATTAATTATTTATATTATTATTAGTATTATTATTATAACTAATTATATTACTATTATTAATATTATTGGTAATAATATTATTTATTATTAGTAGTAATATTACTAATATTATTATTGTTAATACTATTATTATTACTATTACTATTATTATTACTAGTAATAGTATCATAAATGATTATTAATATGCAAGGTATTATTATTTTTAAGATTATTATTAGTATTTTTTTGATAAATATAATAATTGGTAGCATTAAGATACAGATTATTAAAAATTAAGTTCATGTGAGCTTAATTTATGTGTTATTAGGTGTGGGTGATTGACTAAACGGAGCAATGTCTTTCTGGGAGTCACTGACCGGTAGCACATGGTACCAGGGCGAGTGGCATCCACACGACGAGGAAGAGCAAGGCCGAAACCGTAAGTTTTATTTTGCAATGCTGCTTAAATCCATCGTAATATGAATAATTTAGAAATGTTAACGCTGCATTACATGAGATTACTTGGTATCCATAGTACTCAGTTAACGCTTAACCCCATCAGTATTTTCTATAAGTTTGAGATATTATTGGGAACTGAAGGGATACAAGAGACACAGAACTCAACTAACTACGACGCGCAAAGAAACTTGCCGTACATTCCTTTACATACTGGAAGCGTGATGGACAGCATATTTGGCCCGACACCGACAATAAATATATACGGGAATGAAAATGTAGCTGGGAGCAGCCACGGGTACGGAGTGGTACGGGGAAATGTGGACGGAAGTAGCGGTATGGGTAATTTTGCAGGATATGGGAGCGGTGTAGCACATGGAGGAGGAAGGCAGTTGCGGATCGAAGATGTGCCGGAGCCGGTGGAGAATGTATGCGGAGATGCAGTAGTGACCGAGCGGTTGGAGGTCGATGGTCATGCAGACCGTGCTGAAGAAAGTAGCTCGGGATCGGAGCATGAGGATGAGCTTGGTAGGCCCATGACTTGGGGAGATTTTCAGTACTATTACAGTATTGTGCGAGATCAAGAGCGGAATCAAGAACGGATCGAGAGGGAGGGGCGTCCAGGGCTGCAAGCTGGTCATAATCCACGTTGGACGAGGACAGAAGAAGTATACACTGTCCCGGAGATGAGTCATGGGATGTGGAACCTCCCTCGGCCACACTTTGACTTACCCGAAAGGCTGGTCGATGAGCACGTTGACGATACTGTGGATTCATCATTCGCGGTCGGCTCAATGTTCGCAACGAAGGCGAAGTTGCAAGCGATGCTGACAAAATATCTTGTGGCTGCCCGGTGTGGTATGCGTACGTGGAAGTCGGATAAGGAGAGGTTCTGGGTGAGGTGTAAGGTTGAAGATTGCGAATTTGAGATGAGAGCAAGTGGAACGGCATCGCTATGGAAGGTGTACAAATTGATTCCGCATTCTTGCAGCGCAGACCCAGACAGGCCACAACCGACGACACTCCCCTCGAGACATTTGGGCAGCTATTATGCATCGGAAATAGTTGTCGAGGAGAAGACGCTAGATCCTGTGATGATCCAGGCTAAGCTGCAGCGTGAGGGCGTTAATATCTCGATAGAAATGGCCCGGAAAATAAGAAACCACGCAATCTGCTCAATTTTTGGCGATCACGATGAGTCATTTAAGATGATCCCTTCGTACTTACACATGTTTGAGGAGACGAACGAGAAAACCATTACGGATTACGTTCTGGATGGGGATGGGAAATTCGGGATGGCCTTCTTCGCACTCGGTGCCTCTATTGCGGGGTGGCCACTGATGAGGCCTTTCATAGCAATTGATGGGACACATTTAAAGGGAAAGTACAGGGGTACACTGTTTGTGGCCGTGACGAAAGACGGCAACAACAATTTGTTCCCGCTCGCATTTGCTGTTGGGCCAACCGAATCGAATGAAACGTGGCGGTGGTTTCTATTGCAGTTACACCGGGCACTAAACTTGCAGAAAGATGTTTTGATAGTGTCGGACGGTCATAAGTCCATTAGAGCTGCGATTGCGCAGGTGTTACCGGAAGCCCACCACGTCCTATGTTGCGTGCACATCAAGTCCAATCTACAGAAGTATGGCACTAGAGCGACCGACTTGTTCACTGAAGCCGCTTATGCATTCAAGACTGCCGATTACAACCGACACATGGATACCCTAAAGCAGCAGTTTCCGGGTGCATACAAGCATCTCATAGAGAAAGTCGGGGAAGAAAAGTTTGCACGCGTGAAGTGTCCGGTCCGTCGTTATGACATGATGACGACGAATGCCGTGGAGAGTATGAACAGGCGGTTGAGGTGGGCACGAAGGTTACCTGTGTCCTCAATGCTCGACGTAATTCGTGCAACCATAGCAGAATGGTTCTCGGCGAGGCACAATGACGCGGTCAGCAAAACGCTCGTGTTGACTGATTGGGCACATTTGGAGCTGATGAAGTCGATAAATGAGGGAGCGACCCTGAGAGTGAAGGACACAAATAAGAATTGTGAGTACAACGTGGAGCAAAACGGCAAGGCGTACATAGTGGACCTGGCGGCGAAGACATGCACGTGCCAGAGGTTCCAACAAAATCTCATACCGTGCCGGCACGCATCAGCAGCGATCAGGTGCCCGCCGATATTTGGCGTAAGATTAAATTTTTAAATGTAGTGAGCTATCTCGGACATTGTCTGTTTGACATTGGTTGCATATAACTGCAGATCCTTGAATCAAGAGCAGACCGCATATGCGTCCCCCCACTACAAGCATTCGGTGCTTGTCCGCGCATGGACACCAAGAGTTTATCCGATGCCGCACCCGAACGACTGGATTTTACCGACCCGGATTGCCAGTGCAACGTGCCTGGCGCCAGATTGCCCGAGGCAGGCCGGTCGGCCATAACAAAGTCGAATTCCATCCGGGCCGGAAGGAGCGGGCAGGTCGAGAAGGCGACAGAGGTGCAGGTCGTGCGGCTTAGTGGGCCATAATTGGAAGAGATGTCCGGGCCCCAATCCCGATCGCGCCGGACCATCTGAGTATGGACCGTCCACACCCCAAATATGTGCATCATGTAGCGGCGAGGGGCATGATGCGACGAACTGTTGCAATTCCCACTTTAGTTTTGACCTAAACGGGCCTGCTCCTTATTATTATTAGGGTGTATGTAACTGTTATTAATGGGACGGTCATATGTTACTGTTATTATTGTTATTATAATTCAATGGCACGATAAGATCAATAAAAACTCAAGGTGATAAGTGTGGATCAAAATGTGCATAAGGGAGCAGTAGTCGGTATACATAAGGTGATCAGGCATAAAAAAACGTAAAACTCAGGGCGGCGTGCCATCATCGATGTCAAACTGCGTGGGCGGTGGATCATCAGTGGTACGACAAGGGCCCTGGTCCCAGTCAGCACTAAAGCGCCACACGTCGAAGGCCTGTGCCTGTCGCATCGTGCCTGCATCTGGAAAGGGCGGTCGAGGGAAGCCCCCGCGTACGATAGCTGCTGCTGTGAACGACGCTATGGGTCCGCACGAGATGCCGTCTTTCTGGTCGATCACTTCGCTCTCAGGAGCGAACCTGAAGTCCCAGTGACTGGCCCTTGTATAATCGAAATCCGGTCCATAGCAACCAGTACGGGCTAACAACTCCGGCATGATCTTCTGCAATGGCCACATCTTCTGAACGCGGTCAGTCTCTCTATCGGGGTGTGCACCACGGACCGCGACCAGACTGTCGTGCAGGACAATGAGCCGGTCCTTGAACCGCAACCGTACGATGGCCCAGTGACCCCCTGGGTTGTACGGACATATAACCTGTACGGGCAACAAGAAGACGTGGTACAATGATAGGGCGAGTTATTTTATCACTAACGACAAAGATACCCAAACATGTAAGGGACATACCTCGTCTAACTCGGTCCAGTGTGCTGTGGACCCCCAAGAAGGCTTACACCCAGTGACGTATAGACTGAAGTGTCTGACCTGGGACCTCGTGAAACAGACTTGACGGGTGGCCGCGTCCCAACACTCGCGTAGCAGGCCGGACTGATGTGATTAAAATAAAATCAATTACGATATTTGAAAATTACGTAGAAAGAATACGTAGTAGAATGTGAAGTGGGTGCAGGCTAGGAGACCCACCAGAAACTCGACATCCATGATGGCGTACTTGTGACCCGGGCGGGGGATGACGTCGAGCCAGCCAGGATCGTACTGCAAGATCCCCAGATACGCATCTATGTGCTGAACCAGAAACGTATGAAATGTTATTTTCCAGTTATCTTAAATATATATAAAAATCAAACCCGTAAACAAAATACTTCATTAGAAATGCATACCTGGTCTTCGAGAAACGTTTTGATGTCGATCCACGTCTTGAAGAAAGCTGGTCCAGCTAGTACCCATCCCCCCACGTTCAACCTATCACCAACCAACAGTTAATACACGATTGTTAAGAGAGACTGAAAAAATTAAATGGTTTAGTATTTAGAACCACGTACGGTGCGGCATGTGGATCCTCGAGGGTATAGGTGTAAAAGTCCTGCTCCTTTGCCGTGCGGCGCCTGCGGACCAGTGGCATGAATGGGCTTAATAAACGATGCGACAACTTGAAGGGCCGTCGCACGCGGAACCTCGATCTTTCAGCCGATCCACGCGGCCGGACAGTGACAATATCATCGTGCTGTGGGTGCAGTTGGGGGTCGGGTGTCACTATAAAAAAAAAAAAGGATTATATGTTCATTGTCTGGAGTCGCACATCAAACAATGATGGTGATACTGGGAAATCAAAATAGTAATACCTGTGGGGCCGTGGGTCGGGTGTATACTCGACTCGGGAACCGTCTCGCCCGGTATCGGCGTGTGAACCGCCCTTTCAGTAGTGGCAGGGTCCGCGTCGGTCTGTGGCGCGCGTGGATCGATCGCTGGTCGTGGGGATGCGCCTAGACATTAGTGGAAAACATATATCATGTATACATATCAATGACTACAACAGCCCTGTTATTTACAGAAAAAAATAAATAGTTTCGCAATCAAACCTGGGTCAGGTATCGGCGTCGGAACTGGCCCCTCAGGCTCAGATGTGGCAGGGTCGGCGCAGGTCTGGGGCGTGCGTGGATCAGTCGCGTGAATCCTTGGTGAATCACCTGCACATTGTGTTAAACATATATCAGGTATGAAGATCAACCGTAAGTAGACTCCCCTGATAAAAAAAGTGTTTAGGTTTTGGAAAATAACCTGGGTGTCGTGTCACCGTGTGAACTGTGCCCTCGGAGGTGGCCTGGGGTGCGCACGTGTGTGGGGTGTGTGGATCTGTCGGCTCATGTGATGGTGAGCCGCTCACCTCTAACGACTCTGACGACACACGCGGCACTCTCTGCGGGACCTCCCGTACCTCCTGCAGCGGATCTCGCTCGCCAACGTCAGGGGTACCTCGCACCTGGTCCTGGCTCGATGATCCTCCATGTCCCTCACGGACAACTCTCGCATGCCCCTGCTGGCCTGGAGTGGGCGCCCGGCCGTCACGTATATACCGCTGTATGAATGCGGTCACTGACCGCTGAACCTCACCGCGCATGCGATCCACCGCCGAATCGATAAGCTCCTCCGTCTGCCTGGCAGCCGCGGCGTGCCGACGCTCTACATAGTCGATAATGCGTCGCTCGGACTGTGCCACGATCTCAGTGAACGCAGCGATCAATGCCTGATAGCCCTGGTCCTGTGCCTGCTGTGGTACACTCTGGCAAGCTGGGTCGTGCTCCGGGATAGGGTCCACGGGCTCAGATGCACACTGCGGCTCGGTGTCGGCGACTCCATGCGCGTCACTGCCGGATGGACTATCGTCCGATCCAGCATGGGGGGAAAGCTCCCGGTCCGTACCTGCAGTCTTCTTGGACTTCTTCTTTTTACCGCCCTTGCCACCTGACGGTGCCGCACCCTTCCGCGTGATGAACGGAATCCAGACCAAGCTGCGTGGGACAACGACGTCCGTGTCAGCCATATAAGGCTGTCGCAGCTCAACCTCGGTCGGCGGCATAATATCAGTAATATACGAGTCCTGCACGTAACATGCATAATGAATCAGTAATCAAGGGTTACAGCAGTATGACCGCATATAATAAAGATTTATAATTGTTAACAACAAATTATGACACTCACCGGAACATTGTACACATGCGACCATGTGTACTGCGACCAGTTGCAATCGAACAACCATCGTGTCATCCGCGGCTGCTGTAGAGCGGGCTCATCAAAATACTTGCCCCTCGCCCACGTACGGAGCGGTGGGATCGACTCAACCGCCCAGATCTGACAAAACACAAATTTAAGGGTTTAGGGGTTTACTAGCACCTATGTGGGAAACCTAATATACATATACACTAGATTGTGTTGGCATACTTACCCACATCGCGTAGCTGGGCCCGTATAGGTGCACGGAATCACGGTGTTTGTACCGACACCGTGGGAACTGTCTGATATATCCGCGCATGACCTGCCATGACAAAAGTCCCCAAGGGAACCGCTCCCATGCCTCTGTGTCCTCTACCAACCGCCACATCCAATCCTCCGGCTGGCGTGCTCGCGGATCATGCCCAAACACCAGATGGAACGTGGTCAGCACCCTCGCAACCTTCAGAACATCGCCCGGCCGGTCCCTGACGGGAACAGAACAAGTTAGGTGTCAGGGAGGGCTTATCATTTTTCTTTCTCCGAACAACATATACATGTTAGGAAATTTATACTTATTATATCAAATTATGACTAGAAGTTATACCTGAACGCCTGCTCCTTATGAAACTTTCTTCTCCACACCGGTATCTTCGCCTTAAATAGCCGGCGGTACCGCATTCGAACGCTATCCGATGGTAGCGACACACGCTCAGAAATGTCGACATCCGTAGTCGGAGAAAAACGGAGCCCCGTATACATGGCATGCTGCTGTCGCCCATACTGAATGAATGTGTCGCCCACCCTGAAGGTTATGAAATCATCACTCCCCGTGGTCCACTGCTGGTCGGCAACCGGCTCATGGAATACTACCTCGCGCGCTAAAAGCTCGTTCAGCGCAAGTCCAGAAACAGACCCACGCCACCAATCAGGGCGAAAATAGTGTCCCAAACATGATCCCCGCAGCTCCGCCAACCCCACAGGATCCGCCTCCTCCAGTACGCTCTGTATCAGGGGGACAATAGTCGCCTGCCGTGTGTATAACAACAAATGCGGGGACGAATTTTGGCACTTGGGTCTCACGAACCACCAATCTCCCTAATGTTTATAATATTAATAGTTTCGAATTAACAATAATATTACATTTGATAATATAATTAACAATAATTAAAGGATTATTAATTAAAGGATTTACATGTTAGGGTCTAAAAGGTTTAGGGCATGTAAGGGTTTTAAGGGTTTAGGGTTCAAAATTACAAGGTTTTAGGGGTTAATTATTTCATAGTGTGTAATATTAGTAATATTTATTATTTTCGAAATAAAAATAATATTATTATAATTATTAATTAAAGGATTTACATGTTAGGGTTTAAAGGGTTTAGGGCATGTAAGGGTTTTAAGGGTTTAGGGTTCAAAATTACAAGGTTTTAGGGGTTAATTATTTCATAGTGTGTAATATTAGTAATATTTATTATTTTCGAAATAACAATAATATTACATTTGATAATATAATAATTAATAATATTATAATAATGTTAGGGTTAAAGGTTATAAAGATATCCATAACAAACCGATCAAGCTGGTCAAGCGCCCATAACAATAATCAATAATGCATACACCGTAGGGTTCAAAATTAAACAATGAATTATTGAGATTAAACAATTAGACGAATCTACGATTTTAAATGAACGAGTAAACTAAGAGTAATCTACTAGTTTAAACAACCATTACAAATTCAACAACCGATAATTGATAAGTTTCCACAACCATTATAATATTTAAACAATTAAATATTGAGATTCAACAAATAAAGCTATAATTAATCAAAAACAAAAAAAGGGCTAACCTTGGCGGGGTCGTGGCCGGACGGCCCCGCTGCCGCCGCCGGGCGTTGCTCATCCGGCCCGGCGGCCGTTCTATCTCCGGCGGCGTCGACATTGACGCCGCTTAAGCCTCCGTCGCCGCCGAGAGCATCTAGCGGATGCACCCCCGCATTCTCGTCCTCGTCAACAAACCACCGAGAAATGTCACCCCCCGCATCCTCGCCGTCCATCGTCCACAATTCCCCCTGCCGCCGCCGCAACCGTCGCCGTTAAAAACACCCAGAAAAATCGCCGGAGAGAGAGAGAGAGAAAGCGTGAGTCGGTGGGGGGGGGGCGACTTAGGAATTCGAAATAAAATTAGTCGGTCCCAGGGTTTACATAAAGCGGATCGACGTCGAACCCTCCAGGATCGAGTTCGAACCCGGGGATCGACGTCGACCCGACGGGTGCGAGGTCGATCCCGACCTGGGAATCCGCGCTTGGTTCCCGCCCACGTCCTGATTATTTAAATTTCATTTAACTATAATTTGTGAGGCGTTTTTAATCATTTAAATTTCTTAATTTATTAACTTGTTAATATACTTATTTTATTAATAATTATTAATAAATTTAATTGTTAAAAAATTGTAATTGATTAAATTTATGTGTTATTCGTTAGCATAATAATTATTTGTTAAATTTGTAAATTGATTAATAATTTGTTATAAATTGAATGATTTATTTGTTAATAATTAATAATTAGTTATTCGATAATATAATTATTATAATTAAATTTATGTGTTAAATTTATTATTACTATTCATATTATTAGCATTAGTGTTACTTAAATTTTTTGGATCATTATTATTAATAATCCCGTGTAAAATTTACCTGTAGGCATTGTCCAAATACAACAATTGTCCAAAGACAACAGTATTACTATGGACAAGAGCGGTATTCGAAATGACAACCTTGGCTTGGGCGGCATTGGTAATCGCGACAGTTTGACCCACACGCGTCACACTCAGCATGGGCGGCATTGGTAATGACCGTCCAGACATTCACGGCAGAGGATGGCCGAACAGGCGTGCAGCTTTCCAAAACTGCCGGCCTAATTGAGAACATTCGGGCCTGATCTGTATGGCTGCACTCGGAGGGGCAAGCACTAGCAGGGAGTGTCCCCGTATTATACTCTAGGGACGGGGAAAACCCGTTTATCGAGGTTCGTTATCTTTATTATAAGTATCATTATTATTGTTCTTCCTCTACTACTACTATTATTATTATTATTATTATTATTATTAGCAACCATAGTATAAAAATTTTTTGAACGGCGTTATTAATATTATTTTGTTTCTGTCTACTTGTAGGTATTGTCCACACTCGGAGGGGCAATCCTTGGTGGGCGGTATTACCCCTTAAAAAGGGTATTGGTAATGACGACACTTCGACTCACTTTGGCCTGGGCGGCATTGGTAATGACGACACTTCGACTCACACGCGTCACACTTGGTCTGAGCGGCATTGGTAATGTCCGTTCAGAAAATTATTGTAAGGGTAGATTTGGAATAGGGAGATGGAGGAAAGAGAGCAGTCGGCTGAGAGAGGTTGAGCATAGGGAGAATAAACACTATGGGCCGACATAATAAAGGGGCATCGGGAGAAGAAACACTATGAGTCGACATGTTGACAGCATGTCAGGGGCATCGGAAAATACAATATTTGGCTTGGGCGGCATTGGTAATGATCCTCGGTGGAAGCACAATCACTACATCAGGATGAATGTAGTGATCGTGACATTCCAAATATTACTCCTTTCGTATAACAAGAGTATAGTCTGTCCCACAACGATTGTGTTGTGACAGGTTAAACACGGGGCATGCATGAAGCTCAAATCTTACATCACAGAGCTTGAAATCGGCTACGTGAGAAGGAGAAAATTCACTAGAGGTAAATTTACAGTTTTTCACATACCATTTCTATATTATTATTATTATTATTATTATTATTATTATTATTATTATTATTATTATTATTATTATTATTCAGACTACACACTGTTTGCTTATTGATTGTCATTGTGATACTACAGTCCATACGGTACAGTGCACACTGCTTCTTTGCGGGAGAATGCAACCGTAAGTAGGCCTGGGCGGCATTGGTAATCAACACATTTCGAACCACGAGCACCACATTTGGTCTGAGCGGCATTGGTAATGACCGTTCAGAAAATTATCGCAAAAAATGGTTAAACAAGCGGGCAGATTGATCACATAGCCCGCCTGATTCAGAACATTCGGGCAGCTCGGGTACTCAAAGAGGGAATATTATGAAATATTACCCCTAAAAAAGGAATCACTCAGCTCGGAGGGGCAAACATTGGTGGGAGGTATTGCCCCTCAAAAAGAGAGGCTGAGAGAGGTTGAACAGAGGGAGAAGAAATGCAAGGCGTACAAAAGTAATTAATACATTTACTATTACTATTAACAATATTTCTATTATTATAAATATATACCTAATAAAACAACAATTACTAATATCGTGTTGTAAATTTAATTTTTCTCCCTGTAGGGTTACAACAGTTATTACACTGGCGCGGAATGAGCGGACTCGGCAATGACCACACTCGGAGGGGCAAGCATTAGCGTGGTGTCCATCTAGAACTAAGTATGTGATGCTGTAGGTTTTATTATTATTATTATTATTATTATTATTATTATTATTATTATTATTATTGGTATTAATTTTATTATTACTATTCATATTATTACTATTAATTTACTAAAATATTTTGATCGTCGTTTTTAATATTATTTTGTAATGCTTACCTGTAGGTATTGCCCAAATACAACATTTGGACATGGACGACGTTCGTAGTGAGAACATTGGGCCTGGGCGGCATTGGTAATGACGACGGTTCGAACCACCTACCATTTCATAATGGTCAAAATGGAAGCGGGTGCACCAGGACCGCAGAACATTCGGAGGGGCAAGCCTTAGTGGGTGGTATTACCCCTCAAAAAGTGAGGCTGCGATAAAGGTTGAACATAGGGAGAAGAAATGCAAGGCATCACTTTCAGGGATAGGGAGATGGAGGACAGATTGCAGGCGGCAGGGGGAATACAACATTTGGAATGGGCGGCATTGGTAATGACCCTACTTGGAATCACACACGCCACGTTTGGTCTGGGCGGCATTGGTAATGTCCGTTCAGACAAGTATTCTGCAGTCACCATCATAGCCACCAACCACGTATATAGCACCATTAATTTCGGGTGCATATGGTGCAGAAAGCTGCAGAGAGTAATCAGGTGGCAGAACCATTAATTTCGGTTGCATATAGCACCATTCACTAGAGGTAATTTTATATATTTCGACATAACATATCTACATTATTATTATTATTATTATTATTATTATTATTATTATTATTATTATTATTATTATTATTATTATTATTATTATTATTATTATTCAGACTATTGGCTTATATATTGTGGATGTTTAACTGCAGATTAGTGTTGCAAGTCGGCAGTTGCATTTCAGTTGGTATGGAAGGTATTGGAAAATACAACATTTGGCCTGGGCGGCATTGGTAACGACCGTCATTGGAAGCACAATCACTGCATCAGGATGAATGTGATGATTGTGACATTCCAAATATTACTCCTCTCGGAAGATTGAGAATGACCTGTGAATTCAAAGAGCCGGAGGGGATGGTGGATGGGGTGGCGCCAGGTGGAAAATTGGGCATACCCGACGCCTTTCAGTGGACGATGCGAGATGCCAGATGAAAAGGATAGCAGCGGATTGATTGCAATATCAACTCATCGTCGTACTTACCTTGATAAAGATCCACCTGGGGGCAAATCATCTGGAAAACCAATGAAGAAACAACGAGGAGGTTGTGGTGACAGTGATGGTGATAGTTCATCTGATGATTATTCATAAGAGAGCCCAGTTCGATTTACTCACAAACGAAAGCGAGCAAGCCTTCAGAGATGCTGTAGAGATGGTTGATTTCATGCAGTTGGTCTGTGTGTAAAAAAAATTGATCAGACGAGGTTCAAAAAATCTCACTTGACTATTTTTTCTTCGAAAATAACTGTATTACAAAGTCAAATCAAAGTTACTCAATGAACCGTAACAAAACTCCTACCGTGTTAAATAAAAAGGATCGGAGAAAGTTTAATTTTTTTTACATTTATTATAATACTCCCTCCGTCCCACTACACTTGTCCTGTTTGACTTTTTTACACTGTTCATTGTTCAGCTTTGACTCAATTTAATCGCAAGTATATATTTAGCAAAAAAATAGTCGATATGGGTCTTATTAGAATCGTATGATCACGTAGTTTTATAATATATATTTTATATAATTTTTCATTGTATATATTTTGAGATATTAACAGATAAAAAAGTGCATTGGATTGTGTGCAAAAGTGCATCGGAGGTAGAGGTGGATCCGATCGTGGAGGTATCGGAGGTAGGGGTGGATCCGATCGTGGAGGTTTCGGAGGTAGAGGTGGATCCGATCGTGGAGGTTTCGGAGGTAGAGGTGGATCTGATCGGGGTGGTTTCGGAGGTAGAGGTGGATCCCATCGGGGTGGTTTCGGAGGTAGAGGTGGATCTGATCGGGGTGGTTTCGGAGGTAGAGGTGGATCCAATCGTGGAGGTTTTGGAGGTAGGGGTGGATCCGATCGTGGAGGTTTCGGAGGTAGAGGTGGATCCGATCGTGGAGGTTTCGGAGGTAGGGGTGGATCCGATCATGGAGGTTTCGGAGGTAGGGGTGGATCCGATCATGGAGGTTTCGGAGGTAGAGGTGGATCCCATCGGGGTGGTTTCGGAGGTAGAGGTGGATCTGATCGGGGTGGTTTCGGAGGCAGAGGCGGATCCGATCGTGGAGGTTTTGGAGGTAGGGGTGGATCCGATCGTGGAGGTTTCGGAGGTAGAGGTGGCAGGGGCGGATTTCGGTGGTAGAGATGGATCTGATCGGTGATGGGAATGGCAAAGGTGGATGGTGAAGACTACAAGAGGTCTTTTTTTACATTTATTATGATATTTTTTATTATAATAATAATTATTATTAATATAATAATTACTACAAGAATACTAATAATAATTATGTATATACTAGATCTACATACATATTATAAATAATATTCAACAACTATATAATAATAATTATTTTATAAAGTATTTATTAATATTATAGTATATTGGAAATAATTTATTAATATTACATACTAAAAGCATAATATGAATTGTAGTATATGGCAATAATTTATAGAATATTAATAATCATATTAGTATTAGTATTTTAGTTAATGATAAAAATTCTTTCATAATTATAATTATTTTATCCTTGTTACAATATTATTGGAGAATATTATTAATAAACATTATTTATTATTTAAACAAAAATGTAAGTAATAAAGCTAGTCAAATTAATTATTACTATTATTAATTTATCGAATTTTTAATATTTGTAATAATTAGTTTTACACTAAATACTAATTCCACTTTTGATAATAATACATATTGTTTAATACTTTTTAAATAAAATTATAAAAAAATCTGAATTATTATTATAATTATAAAATAATTATATACTAAATAATTATATATTAAATATTCACATTATTGTAAAATTATTTATACTGTAATATTTCTTAATATTTATTATTGATAATAATTGTTCAAATTAATTATAATAATAATTCATAATAAATAATTTCTTAATATTATAATTTTTTTAATACTATTTATTAAAATTTATTATTGATAATAATTATACAAATTTTGTTATAATAATAATAATTCATAATAAATAATAAAAAATAATAAGTAGTAACAAGTAGTATTAATTAAGCCCGGGTCGACTTCATTCTCCGGGGTCGTGGGTCGACTTCGGAAACCCGGGGTCCACCTTCCCACACGACCCCGCCTCCCTAATCACCATTATTAATTAAGCCCGGGTTCGACTTCTTCCACCGGGGTCGACGTCGACCCCAATGTCGACCCGGGGTCGTTTTTGACTTTTCGGGCATAAAAGTATAGGTTTTTTGTCGGCGGTCAAAAAAGATAATGGCAGGTGTCTGACCGGGTACTGTCATATATTACTTCTGGATTTTATTGCCAAAAGCCTCACGAGCCACGACACACCCGATATGAGTTTGGTGTAGCTTGTGTGCTGTCAACAGCACATATATGCAATATGGAATAATGACCATGCATAAAAAAATAATGTCGGAGAAATAAAAAATTATGTTTGTTTGCAATGATGTGCGCGTATGGAAAAATGATAAAATATTATAAAATTGACAACATCATTTTTCATTGAGCTAACATTATTTTTCATAGTATGTATATCATTTTTAACCCTGCCTCTATCTGCTGACAATAATATTGCCAGCACCAAAACCGGACTGATATGAGTTACCATTACATCTATGGCGTGTGTATTTTTCATACAGTAGTCGTATGTACTTATGTAATAATGTATGAGTGCACCAGATGTTAGGAAAGATGTGTATCGGGCAAGAATCATGAGATGAAATGCACTTTTTTCTTTTTTTATAATTGTTTGTTCAATTCGATAATTAAAAAAGAAAAAAACCAAAAAAAAAAAAGAAGAAATTCTGGATTTTTAATATTATTCCATTGCATTAAAAAAATTATTGAATAACAATATGAATAGCGGGAAAAAAAAAGTTGGTAACATAAAAGTTGGTAATTATAATTTGAAAACTTTTTCTATCTCAACAAAATGCTACAAAAGAATATTAAGTCCATTTTCTCTCGCTAAAAACAAAAAAACAAAAAAAACAAAAAAAAGATAATATGATTTTTTGGCTGAACACCCTATATATATATATATATATTTTTTTTTTTTTGAGGGAAAGATTTTATTATAATAGCCACCTTACAACATCTCCCTTATACAAATCACACAAAAATGGCTGAACACCCTATATAGACTATGAAATGAGTGGTGAGAGCCATGCCACACAATGACACAAATTACAAAGGGAATAAAGGGGCAGGATAGGCGAGGCCGTATAAGTTGGGAGTTAAGGAACTTGACCACTAAGGTAAGTCATCATCCCCAAATATTTAATACGATTGGATATATATAGATAAATAATACAAAAAATATATTATAATATCTATAAATAATATTTCAAAACATTTATACTGTTTTAGAATAAAAGTGATCAAATAACAAAGTCTTAATCATATTTTTGAATTTATATTACAATTTATTTTAATGATAGAAAATATTTTGAATGTATTATTTAAAAAATTATCACATTGTTTTTTTTTTTTGGTAAACAATGACACCTAGGTGTCGGCAAAGGTGTGTAGAAGCTTAAACCACACAAATTACAAAGGGTAAGAGGAGGGATAGGGGGCCGAGTGGAAATTGAACCCCTAACCTATGGTAGAATTTATTCCTTCTCTTATGTCTTACATTCACATTGTTAGTGGGACAACTACAACGGGCGTCACGACACTGTTGCCCCTTAACCCCACTTGGAACTAGGGATATGCAAATTTTAAAATCTTCGTTCGATTTTAAAATCGAATTCAGAAATTTTGAATGCAGAATTCAAAACATATATTATTAGCTTTTAATTATATATAATTGTTGGAACCAGTTTGAGGAATATAAGTTCACAACCACCGATTTCTGGACACTATCATGGACACCCGGCCAAATTTTATCCGTACAAACTATTTTTGGAAAAGATAGCTACCAGATCTACATGGGATATCTTCAAACGGCTAGCTGAGGTTTCCTACGGATTAAGACGCAAATTATGGAAAGTCAATCACCTATTCTAAGAAACACCACAATAAGAAAAGTCCTATGCATGGAAATTATTCACCTTCTTTAGTGTGGATATTATTGCACTTCTTAAGGATTAGGATGATTGGCATTGAGACACTTCGAGCAATTCATTTTTCCTAGCCTATCTTCATCAAGCAAAAGACAATCGAAGAAAAGAAAATTCTTAACCTATGTTAAAGCCTCAATCCAACAGTTAAGAATTCATTCGGTTCACTTTGTATATTGGTGATCTAATCACCTTATGCAAATCGCGCCTTGAGTAAACTTTGATCAAAACAAGGAGTTTATGTGCTTGTTGATTGGAGGTAACAAATCCAATCAAGGGGATAATTCAATGCATCGTAAACCCGCACTTAAATCAACATATTTTGAAGAGGAGAGTCTGCGGACAGGTTTCGTCCAAGGGTAAACTTGATGGAGGAGCCTTCAAGGATTTGGAGTAAGATCGGGGAGGATCTTCACCAAAACTGGGGATAATTTTCCTTGGCACAAATCATCTGCTTGCAGATTGGAGTCAGCAAATTCCAATTTATTTGTGTTTGGGTCGAGGACCCTGTTTAAATATATATTGGAGATTCCTGGATTGATATCCCCTAAAAGTAAGATGCAGCTAAATTGGGTCAACAAATTCCTGTATTTGTTATCTTTACGTTGAATGTCACATATGCAGCACCCTATCCAAACCTGCACATATATAATTCATATTCTAATTTCAAGTTTGACACTTAGGCCCCGTTCTCTATGCGTTATTTCTATGACTTATTACTTATTTTTATTAAAATCATATCAGACCATATCAGATAAGAAACATTAAGATCAGACCAGATTAAATCAGATCATGCCAGACCCTTTCAGACCAGATCAGACTAGACAGATCATTATAATAAAATCATATAAGATAAAATAAGATCAGACCATACTAGACCAATTCAGACCAAATCATATCAAAATTCAGACCAAACCAGACAAATTCAGATCGGTTTAGATCAGATCTTATAAAATTCATATCAGAACAACTTATCTAAAGCCTAGAGATCAATGCCTTAATTATGTAAGTATAGCTCCATTGAAGATTTTAATATCATTAAGGCATTTTAGGTAGTTGTGATTTTTAATGACCAATGGCAGTCGTTATGAGTTTAAATGAGGTAAATAGTGCGGAATCTACATTAATTTCAACAAGTACACAACATAATTCGAATTTTTTGGGAATTTTGAGACTGATTTTTTAAAAAAATAAAATAAAATAAAATCAAATCAAATCAAATTTCGATTTTGAATTCGACATTTTCAATTTTATTTGAATTTTAAATTGATTTCAACATTTTTTGAATTCATCTTAATTCAAGATTCTGCAAAACCATGGCATTTAATGAATCTTTATATATTTCAATTTAATATTATAATTATAAATATAATATTAGAACCGATATTTTTATTGTTGGGTTCAAGTGTAGGGATTGCAATCGGACCCGGAAAATCCGAGAACCGACCCGGACCCAGCTCATTTAGCTCGGTTCAGGTCCTGCTATTCGGGTCTCCGTTCGGGACTGGTTCCAAGCATTAAGTTTTCGGGTTGGGTCAGTTCTTGGGTCTAGGGATAGACCCAACCTTATCCGAACCGACCCGATTATTCTTTTATGTGTGTAAACCCTAACCTCATACATTTCATTCATTTTTATTTTTGAAACAGAATAGCAGCTGTGCGCTAGCCTCCTCATTCTCGCGGTCTCACCAATAACCACACTTCCAGACGCTCTTCCGACTTTCCCCTTCTATTTACGGCACCGCCTCACACCACCAACCCACCACTCCGGCGCCGCCTCCTTGTTCCTCAGCCCATTGCACAATCTTTTTCTGTCTGTTAGCGTCGAAGTCTCGATGAGTTCCCCATCCTCTACCCGTTTCCACGGCAGCCGCACCTACCCGTGACTTTTCTCTGCCCGTCGCCGACCGTCTCCGCTTGTTCGCCTCTCGCCGTTCTCAGTGCTCATCGACAGTGAGTTTTTGTTCTCAGTGCCCGCTGTTCCTCATCTTCATGTATTAGTTTGCTTTCCTTTTGTTGTGTGTGTGTGTGTGTGTGTGTGTGTATTTGGGCTTCTGTTGCTTTGGGCTGTTGATTTGTGCTTCTGTAATTGTGCTTCTGTTGTTCCTCAATCCAGTGCCCACTGTTGATTTGCGCCTACTTGTTGATTTGTGTTGTTTGATTTATCTTTTCGATTAGTGCTCTATTGTGAATTGTATACTGGTATAATGTATATGTGTCGAGTGTTTCACATTGGAAATTATTAAATTGAATTTATCAGCAATTAGATTAATGTATTAGTGCACTGTTTGTGTGTATTTAAAATGAAGTGTTAGATTATCATATTGTTGTTTTGAAATTGGTTCGAGTTTATGTTCTTATAGTAGTTTCTTTGAATTATTTATAGATAGAATCCGAAGGAGAGAACAATGCTCTTTCTGTCCCTTCAGTCAAGAGTATTCATGGAAGAATGAATGTGGACACGACTATGAATTCTGAAGAAAACACTGAAGATGATAATTCCAAGGACGGCAAGAGGAAAAGGACTTCTAAATGGTGGGATTTTTACAAATTATTGAATGTGAATGGAATTGAGGTTGCCGATTGCATTTATTGCAAAGCACACCTAAAGGCACCGGGCACTTTTGGGACATCAAATTTGAAGAAGCATTATGAACAAGTTTGTAAAAAGCGCCCAAGCAAAACAGACATTCGAAAAAGTTTGCTAATGGGCAATACGAATTCTAGTGGTTCTCAAACTTTGGAAGTTGGTATCTTTAATCAAAATGATTCAAGACATGAGCTTGCATCGATGGTCATGCTACATGATTATCCATTGTCTATGGTTGACCATAATGGCTTTCGAAGGTTTATCACTACACTCCAGCCATGTTTTAACATGATCACCAGAAATACTTTGAAAAGTGATATCTTCAAGATCTATGAGGCACAGAAAGCCAAATGCTACGAAACATTGGACAATCTTAATTGTCGAATTGCCATAACAACTGACATGTGGACATCGAGCAACAATAAAAAAGGATTCATGGCAATTACAGGGCATTTTATTGATGGTTCTTGGTTATTAAAGAGCATTATCTTGAGGTATACATCCTAAGAATTATTTATAAAATATTTTAATTTTATACTATGTGTTTATTGAAATACTTCAATAAAATTTACCCATTTTTTTGTAGGTTTATCTATTGCCTACTCCTCATACTGTTGAAGCACTATCCAATTTGTTTGTTAAATCATTGATGGATTAGAATATTGATAGAAAATTATCAATAATTACTGTTGATAATTGCACTACCAATGATTCCACGATCAATCATATTTTAAGAAAGCTTTTTTCGAGAGATATTCTATTGGATGGAAAGGTACTTCATATGCGTTGCTCTGCCCATATATTAAATTTGATTGTTAGAGATGGATTGGATATCATTGGTAATGTCATAGAAAATGTGCGTGATAGTGTTCTTTTTTGGACTGTCTCACCTGTTAGAATTGAAAAAATTGAAGAAACTGCTCGTCAATTGCATGTTGATTGCACTAGGAAGTTGGTTTTGGATTGTAAAACTCGGTGGAACTCTACTTATTGGATGTAGGAGACGGCCATAGTGTATAGAAGAGTTCACGAGGCTTAAGTGTCGAGAAAAAACTTATAGTTTTGAAATAACTGATAAGAATTGGGATGATGCAATTGAAATATGTGACAAGTTGAAAATCTTTTATCTAGTGATTGAGAAGTTTTCTGGAACTCTTTACCCTACATCTAATTTTTATTTTGCAAATGTTTGTGAGATTAAAACAAAGTTAGGTGCATGGATATCTAGTCCTAGTGAGATTGTCCAAAAGATGGGTTCAAAGATGATGGAAAAATATGATAAATTTTAGACTGAGTGTCACATTATGTTGGGGGTGGCTGCTGTTTTAGATCCAAGGTGCAAGTTGAAATTAGTTGAGGTTTACTTCAATCTTATTTATGGTGATAGAGCTGCTGGAAAAGTTGAACAAGTTCGAAAAAATTGTCAGGAGTTATTAAATGACTACGAGTCTAGGTTTATGTTGGATGATAGTTCACTTACTAGTATTGGTTCTGGATATTGGAGGTACATCTCAAAGCAAGTCTGCAGCTGAGGAGGCATATGATCTTGATCCTCTAAATAAATTTGATAAGTTTATATCAAGCAGCTCTTCTGGACTATCTATAATGACAGAGTTTGATATATATATTTATAGAAAAATATTTTGCCAAGAACAACAAATTTTGATATATTGAGTTGGTGGAAAACTAATTGAGTTAAATATCATTTTCTGCAAAAAATGGTAAAAGATATATTGGCAATTCCTATGTCAACAGTTGCGTTTGAGGCAACTTTCAGCAATAGTGGAAGAATTATTAGCCCTCACCGTACTAGGCTTAATCCTTCCACTTTGGAGGCACTAGTTTGTGGTCGGCGTTGGTTGTGGAATGAAATAAATGGTAAGTTATTTGTATTTTATTTTTAAATATTTATTTATAATATTTTAAGACTTTGTTCATTGTTATGATATTTTTATTTTTCTATTCACTCAATAGATGGTGAGTCAAGTGACTTGAATGGATGCCCTACCATTGTTGATGAAGAAGAAGATGAATAAAGATTCAACAATGTAGCAAATAATAACTATTGATATTAATCATCTATTGGAGTTAATTTAAATTATTTTTATATTTAAAAAGTTATAGTGTTATACAAGAATTTATTGATATTTAAGTATTAAAATTCTTGTCTCAGTTTGAGAAATGGATGGCTGAAGAAATGTCAAGTACACAAAATTGTTGCAAACCTTGGAGAAAATCTAATTTGCTAGTCTCTATTCGCATGTTTTGGACTTTTGGTTGTAATTTTTTAAATGAAGTATTGTTACTTTGTTGCTATGCTCTATCATATTTGCATGTAGGATTTTGCTCATTTGAGTTGCATGTATTGTTGTTATGTTCTTGCCAATGGATTTGCATTCGCTGCTGCCTTCTTGCTCTTTTTTTTTTTTTTTTTAATTTGGATGAATATATGTTGTTGTCTGTGGTTTTATTTTCTTTTTTAAGGAATATTTTGATGTGTTGTTGTTATGTCTGCTCTTTTTTTAGCTGTTAGAAGTGCATGTCTAGTAAAAAATTTCTTCTTCGGCTCTTTCGGGTCTGGACGGGTCGGGTAGAAAAGCCTGCAAAATGACTTTTTCTTGTTTTTAATTTTTTTAAATCTATGTTTTCAAAATTTAAAGAAAAAAAGAAAAAAGTTGATCGATTCACGGTTGAACCAACCAAACCGGTTCGATTAAAGTCAGATCGGAACTGCTGGTTAACCAAAACTGACAGTGATGCCCGATTCATGGTTACAGTCTTGTTCGAATCAAAACCGGCTATTGTTGAACCGTCTAGTGGAGTTTATTATTCAACAACAGCTGGTTTTAATTCGAACAGACTGTAGCCAATCGGCCATTACGGTCGGTTTCGGTTAAAACTCCAGACTCTAAACTTTTAGCTTTCTTGTATTCTAAACTTTTTCGGTTATGGCTCCAGCAGCAACCATATTCTTCAGCTTTGCTTTTTCCCGTTGGGCTTGGGCATCTCCAGCTGCCTGTTACGTTGGGCATCATATATATCGTTCTTTCTTCCTTAAGCTAGCTCCCACCTCCACTTCAGCTCCATGTTACTCTTCAGCTCTCTCGATTACCACAGGTATGCAATTTTGTGCAGTCTCAGCTCTACATTAATCTTGTGTTTTTGTTGCCCTGTTCGATATCTACCATTATTTTTATGCATATTTTTTTATTATTATTATTCTTTTTTATAAACTGCGATTTATTTGTGCCTTGAGTTTGTGGCATTGTGTGTGGTTTCTGCTGATTCCATTTTGTTATTGGGAGTTCAATAGTGTTTCAAGTATAGGAATGGGGTAGCATAATTTTTGCTGCAGGTTTGTATTGAGTTGGCCCGGGAACTCCGGGAAATAATATTTTGTAGCTGGTTTGGTAGCATAATTTTTTATAATATTTTTGCTGCGATTTTAAAAAAAATTAAATAACGTTTCTTCTCTCTTTCCTCCGTCCTTCCCTATAGTACGTGTACGCTGAGATTGTATCCTCGCAAAAAACAAACCCTATTTACTCTTCAGCTCCCACTACCACTGTTTATAGGCTTCAGCTGATCAGCGCGCTCACACTACCACTGTATGGACAGTTATATGGCTCCGGCAATAGCAGCAACCACCCGTTGGGCATCTCCAGCTGTCTTTACCTTGGGCATCCATCATATATATCGTTGGGATCTTCACCTCCCTGTTTACTATTCACGTCTCTCGATTACCACAGGTATGCTCTACATCCTGACGTTAATCTTGTGTTTTTTATTGCCTTGTTTGATATCTGCCATTGTTTTTATGCATTTTTTTTTTAAATTCTAATTATAAAAAAATCCTATGAATTATAATCGTAAATTTAAAAGTCCCAACATCAAAATGCTAATTAAAAGTAGAAAAAAGTCTTGATCTTACATGATTTTATCACTCCAAGACCAACAACCTATAGTATAAGAAGACAATAAATTAGATATATATATATATATTGCAGTTTGCAGTTTGCAGTTTCGTTTGGTCAATTTTTTCTCCAAACAAAACCTAAATCGTAAACTACAGTTTTGTAAAAAAAAAAAACAAACAAACAAACCATAAATTTTAAACCGCAAACCAAACCAAAACGTCAAAATACGGTTTGGTTTACCAAAACGTCAAAATACGGTTTGGTTTGCGGTTTGGTCTGATCTAGACCTAACTCTGAACATCTCTGGCTGCTCACATTAAGCAGGGGTTCATCAGTAGGATTTGATTGCAGGTATGGTTGTATTTCTCATAAAATCCTATGAATAAATGGAGTAGGAGTTTATTGTCATTTGCCATCACTAATAGCTCTAGTAGTTCACAACTGTTGGTGGGAAAATGATTGAGAGCTTAGAAGTCACTCTTGAGCATCTTCACTTCACTGTAGTAGCTTGTACCCGATCGATTGCCTTGAGATAGATTAGTTATTTTTCTCTTTAGCATAAGGATTTGAGGTCTTCTAATGTAATCGTATCAGTCCTCCAGCTCCAAGTGATCGAGCTGATGAAGTGTGGACGAATTGGCGAGCTAACTCAATTGAGATCGAGTTTCGCGGCTAGGACAGAACCAATCCATCAACACATTTCCACATTAATCAACAATGCTGTCTCTATATTGATCTTCCATGCCGTCCAAGTCGATCCATCCCAAAAAGTAGTAGAGAGTTGGAGACGAAGTTGATTGGCTGAGGTTAGTATCAATTCTTCATAGATCTCCTATAGAGTTAGCTGAGTTAGAAGTCGAGATATGCTCCATAGATCGATTTAAAAGATGCGATAGGGTTTGAGGTAGATCGAGGTAAGGGATATATCAAAAATTCAGTGTCAATAATTCATGTAATATGCCATTCCCGCGACTCGTCGTCTCGGCATACTATACATACTGCATATATATACTTTGAGAAAGTTGCAGCTGGTCATAGTTAAAGTGGGGGATAGGTAGTTTTTGAGTTCTTGATTGGATTTAATAAGAAGGGTTAGAAAATTGATATATACATGAGATATATGAATTCCTTTCACTTTTTAATTCTTTTTTTCTTTTTTTATTTTCTTTCTGGATAAATAAATATTTGAGTAAATATTCACTTTTTATTTGAATAAATAAATAAATTTAATTATTATTGGCTTAGTTCTTATTATATCCCGTTCTATTGATTTTCAAACAATACTAACTAAACTAATATATATTAGTTTAATAAATTTTACTAATGATTCTATATTTCCATTGAACCTTCAAAGTTGAAATAACACTAATAAACTTTTACTTAGAGATGACAGGTTGAACCGTCGGTCTGCCGATTGAGGAAAACCCCAACCGGAACCGCCAACCGGCATAGCCGGTCGGTTTGATTCCGGTTGAAACATGAATCTTATGCGGGTTTGTGCAGCTTATTGCACACTTCTTGTTTTGCCCCACCCCAAACCAAAATATGGCAGCTGACCCAGCAGGCCAAAATGTGCCAGCTGATGAAAATATGGTTGACCAAAATGTGGCCGCTGATCCAGAAGACCAAAATGTGGCAACTGATCTAGAAGACCATGTGATAGACCAAAATTTGGCTGCTGATCCAGAAGACCAAAATCTGGCAGCTGATAAAAATGTGGTAGACCAAAATGTGGCAGCTAACCCAGCACACCAAAGTTCGCTAAAAAATCTCTAAAGATTACACCCTATCAATGTGGCAGCTAACCCAAACACATAGGTTTAGAAACTCAGTAATAGGTTCAAAAATCTCTAAAAAATACACCCTACCACTAATAGGTTTAGAAACTCCACAAAACTCACCAAGAAAGCCGAACATAGTCTTCGCAAGCTATAGTCCGTGCAACATCGCCGTTCGCCCTTCGAGAGACAGAGTAAAACAAAGTCGGATAGGATGAATATCAATGAATTTTTACAAGACAAATGGCAGTATTACTGTATGTCAAGTTTTTTTTTCCTCATTTATGAACATTGAGAGATTTTTTTTTTTTTTTTTTTGGTGCAAAAGTAAAAAATGGTATTGCATATCTTTGTTTTTCCATCATCATCTAAGCATCACTAATCACTCCCAAAGATATTGAATTGTAGATATATACGTATAAAGGAAGTATTAAAACTGTCGACTGTATCATCTGCATTGGGCGGTGGGAATGGAATTCTGCTGATCACTCCATAATGCTCCAGCACCGTGAGTTGGTTCTCAGTTATACAGTTTCCCCACATCAAACGATTCATCGAGGGTAAGACATAAATCGGCCTTTTGTTTCTATAATCCCATTGTCGGACGATGAAAGTCAGCAAATTGTCGCACAGGCCACCAGCAATCTTCGCTAGAGTGTGGGCAGACAAACACTACAAGAAAAAAACGGGTTAGCGACCGTCAAATTCGGTCGCTAAAAGGAAATACGGGTCGCTATTTCGGCTTAGCGACCGTCTTAACGACCGCAAGACGCCGGTCGCTAAAAGGTCCGTTAGTAAATTTTCAGCGACCGGAAAAAAATTCGGACCGAATTTAGCGACCGATTTAATGACCGAAAAATGCGGTCGCTAAGTTCCGCGACCGAATTGGCGACCGAAATATTCGGTTGCTAAAAATTCTCAATTTTTTTTTTATTTTTTGATCTTTTATTTTTGCGACCGTATTGGCGACCGAAAATTGCGGTCGCTAAGTTCCGCGACCGAATTGGCGACCGAAATATTCGGTAGCTAAAAAAAACTCCCAAAATTGAGAAAATATGAACTCAATTGGGCTCGAACCCATGACCACCTCATCGCCAGCCTTTAACCACCTTCACCAGCCCTTACACCACAACTAATAGCCCGCCATGTGTTATATATAATAATCCTTCACAGATGCTGGAGAGAAGATTCGAACCTTAGTCTATAGGTTCTAACCGCGCGCATGTGCCACTGGGATACCTCATGTCATGTTTCATGTCATTACATGGAATGCTTTATATATGTAATATATATCTATAAATTTGTAAAGTTATAACTTAAAAATAAAATAAAAACTAAAATTATTAAATAAAATAAAAAGTAAACTTATTAAATAAAATAAAAACTAAACTTATTAAATAAAATAAAAATTATATCTATAAATTTTTAAAGTCATAATTTTTATATTTGACTTTTTAGCATTGTTCATTATTAAAAATAATAAAATTACTTAATTACATTATGAAGATAAAAAAAATTAAAATAGAAAGAAAGTAATATTAAAAAAATATTAATATAAAATCGCTAATTAACTAAGTGTAATAATTAAATTAAAAATTTTCAATATAAAAATATTAAATTAAATAAAATAGTAAATTATTCAAAAATTTAAAATATAATAAATAATAAAATATTATTTTAATTAAATAAATAAGTAAAATAAATAAGTAAAATAAACAAATAAAATAAATAAATAAATAAGTAAAATTAATAATTAGATACATAATAAATTCAATAACTTCTTTGAAAACAAAAAATAATATTCAAATTTCGAGATAACAGCAAAATAAAAAATAATATATTGATAATATTATTATTCAATAATAAGTTATAAAAATATTAGCCAAAAAAAAAGTTATAAAATAAATTCAAACTAAAAATTAAAATAAATATTTAAATAATAAATTTAAAGAGAATATTATTAAATTAATTTAAAATAATTTAAATATAAAAAAATATAAAAAGCTTAGCGACCGAATTTTTCCGGTCGCTATGTCGGTCGCTATCATCAACGACCAAATATGCAGTCGCTACTTCGGTCGCTAACCATAATAAAAAGTTTAAAAATTTAAAAAAATTGGAAAAAATTAGCGACCGAAATTTGCGGTCGCTAATTCGGTCGCTAACAGAGATCCATTTTTATATTGGTCGTTAATTCGGTCGCAAGTTAGCCACCAAACGTCATCGGTCGCAATTTCGGTCGCAAATTTGCGATAGAAAAAGTTCGGTCGTTAACGTCAGCGACTGTCATTTTCGATCGCAGTTTCGGTCGCTAACAGCGACGACATTTATTCGGTCGCGAATTTTGGTCGCTATATTGATTTTTTCTTGTAGTGAAAGGTGCAATGAACATTGAGAGATTAACATTGACTAGAGAATACATCTATGATAAAAAAAAAAATAGAATAGAAAGATTTGATCTTTTCTTCTTAGATCTTTGGTGTTGCTCTAACGCCCCGAAAATTCAAACATGATTTTCGGAAGCATTACCGCCGTACTAACTATCACAAATTAGTGGCCAGCTAATTTAAAACAGATAGTACAAGGCTGAGCGAACCTAAAGTGATTATCTGATTAACCAATTATGAGCGGAAGCTAAAATAAATGAAAACATATAGGCACATAGCAAAATGGTCTCACCAATAATCATTAAACGATGCTAAACAAATCATCCAGGCTACCAGCCTCACATAACAGCAAAGACAGCATGCAAATATCTCAATAGGGCTACCATCCCAAAGCAGTACATCACATAAGACCACCGGCCGACAGAATATAAATCCTAGGCTCACAGGCCTCAACTAGTCAACAAAGAATCAGCAATAGCATTCAACAGAGTACCACATAAATAAACATAATAAAAAGAACATGAGAATCCTATCTATGTGATCTCTTATCCCCATACCCCAATCATGCTCCAGCGCCTCCAGCAGGATCTATAAAACAGACAAAAGCAAAGGGAGTCAGTACAACGTACAAGGCTACGTGTTGGGGAGTAAGGGAAAACAGAGCAACAAGAGTAAATAATAATAATAATAATAATAATAATAATAATAATAATAATAATAATAATAATAATAATAATAATGATAAAAATAATAATAAAAGCATGAATAACATAGCAGAATAACAATAAAAGCAAATAAACATCACACCGTCCCATACCGGTGCTTCAACCACAATCATATAATTTATGCACGTGATGCATGGCCTAACATACACCTATCTAACCTATATGCAAATGCATTGAATATGCCTAGCCGGCACCTAAAAACCCGGGCGGTATGAACCCACGGGTGAGGATATCATCAACTCCAACCCGTTACAGGGTAACATACACCATCCCCGCAGGGACCACAGGCATCACAGCCCAAATCATACACCCCGAAGGGCCAACTGGCATCCCAGCCAATAATCACACCCCGAAGGGCCATCGGGACTCAACAACACCCATAAAGGCTGCCCGATCAATCATAATATCCGCCCCTACCGGACCACATGACTCAATAACACAAATGAAGGCTTCCCGGCTTAAAATAACCAATATTACGAAAATCGCGTCTAGTTCATCATAATATAGTCAAGCCATATTCCAAGCAAAGCAACACTAGTCCAGTAAGAACAAGGAAAATGAACAATAATGTAAATTATAACGGAATGATTAATTAATTTAAGCAAAGTCATATTCCAACTTCTCATATCTGCTTGCACAAAATTAAATTTGTCAAAATAGCATTTCTTCCTCAAATCCCACATAATACACATATATCCATCCCGAGACACATGCCTGAAATTGGGGAATAGGGTACTGGACATCAAATACCGAGAATACAATTTTACTTCTCATCTAGTAGTGTAAAAAAAAAAAAAAAAAAAAAAAAAACCAAACCTGTGCTATACACTGATCTTGCTAGCTACACTTAAAACTACACACATAAGCTTATCTATATAATAATACAACTATTATAACACTAATAATATTACTTAAAACAATCATACATAATCATGCTTTCCTACACACGCACACTTGCACACTTTCATTCTAAATTCTTAGCTGATTAGCACCAGAGATTACATAGGCATTTCATATGATGACATATACAGACACACACATGAGTTGTATTTTATTTTTTTTAAAACAGAGGGGCATCATCTCACTACATGCTCAATTAACTGCATTAATCCTTAGAGTATGAGAATAAACATTTTTCCATAACACCAGATTCCCAAATGCAATGCCCATCCAACCAAACGAATTCAACTTCATACGCAGAGAAAGGGAGGAGAAGAGAAAACCATATACGATACAAAATATTGCCGGAAGTCACCCCCAATACCCCAAACACGTAATTTAAGCACACAGATCCCTTGCCTGTTATCTTCCAACGATTAGCACCTCAAATTCATTCGATTCCGGAATTCGATCGCTCAAACAATCAAAACCTAACATTTCAAAACATCTCCAAATCACCACCAAAACGAACGAAATAAAAATCATTGCGAAGCAGACGACGAGGAGAAACACTTACCACCAACCGATTAATCAATCGGCCAAGAAACGCGATAGTTTGAGTGAGCCGAAGATCACTCCAAAACCCTCTCAAACGCGTCGGCCTCTTCTCTGCCTTCCACACCAGTTCTTCCAACCTTTCCCAAACTTGCAAAATGACCCCCATTTAAATTCCAAAGGTTGAGTAATTGCAAAAAGGCCCCTTCCATTCTCAAAATACAAATGGGACCCCATCCGGACTTGAATGAAATTATCCAATCACCAAATAATTTATACAGTCCAATTTAAATAAATCGGGTCATTACAGTTGCTTTCATAAGTTCTGTTATTTTGGAGAACTTTGAAAAAATTATCCTTTTTCCCAATGATGAGGCGGTGGGCTCAATTTTCCAGCCTATTGTAATACTTACATTGATCCTTAAATAAACCGTAGAGAGGGATGAGGACCTAGCCCAAGCGGTTAAGTCCATTGGCTTCCAACGGAAGGTTGGAAGTTCGATTCCCACCGGCCCCCTATCCCTCCCTTTATTTCCCCTTGTAATTGTGTGGCATGGGCTCCCACCACCACTTTCCAGGCCTTCAATGGCTCCTCCAAAAAAAAAAACCGTAGAGATGAACTTCAGATACAAAAACTAGGTTTTAACTGACACATGTTTAAAAAATTATGCAGATACTTTCCCAGAAACTAAGCAGCCAGGAGGCAAGATGTTATACAGATACATATGCACTTGTTAAAATTCAACATATAATAGTATGAAAATGCATAATGACTTACCTGTATTAAGCTTGAATAAGTTTTAGTAACGTAGTAAAAAGCGAAGCACCATTGTCAAATAACCATTGCATGTTCCAAAATTAAGAGAATGAAAAGGACAGAAATAGCAAACCCTTTTTTGCTTGTCGGAGGGGGAAAATCCGGAAAAGGGAAAAAATTTACCATAATCCGGAGGGGGAAAATCATTCTCCTCTTGGGGACTTTTTTCACAGAGGTGTGCAAATGGACGTCTGGGTGGTGGCGTCGTGCGAACTGAAGGTCTAAGGTAGCAATGGAGTGCAAAATGGAGGCTGGAGTGTATCGGGAAGAAGGAAGAATGGATGGGTGATTTGGTGTCGGGTCCAAGCCCTAGACCCACAATCACAATGCACTTTAGGGTCAAGTTGACTCTATGAGTGGGCAGCGACTAAGGATGGCAATGGATCGGAGGTGGATCGGAGGGATAAATCCACCTCCATTCATAATGTTATATTAATCATCCAACTCATTTATCATCCATCTAAAACTCAACCCAAATTCATTCCACCCATCAACCACGGGTGAAACGAGTAGATTGGGTGAGTAATGAATTTAAAACATACATAACTTGCAATTATTTATATTCAAAGTCAATTCATGTTTAAAATTATAAAGTCTAAAAAGACTATAGTTGATTTACGATATATGGAAGTGAAATGTAAACCTGATAATAAGATTCAAAAGTGGAATAATGAAACACTAGAAATTAAAGGGTCAAACGAGAGAATTATAAAATATATTGAGGAGTCTTGACATTAGAAAACTTAGCCGATAAGCACTCCCTCAGCAATGAGTGATGGAATTATGGGAGCACTGAGAAAGATTGGAATGGCGGAAGGAACTGTGGAAGAAAAAAATAAGGAAAAAATATGTGGGCTTTTCACTAAAACAATTGAGTATATGTATATGTACACATACTTAATACTTCCTCTGTATTCAAATGTTTTTTTACGAACACACTTTTCACGCAGCGCAATACACATTTATACCGTTCATAACTCAAGATCGTTACAAGTAAAAATTCTAAAAGTTCGATATTTAAAAATACACGACGAGACGAATCTAACAAGATCTCACTTAGCTATATTTTAACTTATATATAACTATGATAAAATTTTAAATGAAAGTCTGTATATGAATAGTAACACATTGCCAAATGTAAAAACATTCAAGAACGGATATAGTAAAATATAATGGGTGATGGATGGTGGGTTCGATGATAGATCAAGTGATGGGTTGGATGAGTCTAAATCCATCTCTGACTCTACCCGTCACCCGATCCACCCATCACCCTATAAAAATTCACCTTTTGTCGAATTTTCACCCATTTCGTCGGATCGGATTTTGGGCGGGTGCGGGTGAAATTGTCATCCGTAGCCCAATCGATTGAATATTGGTTAATATCGTCTCATCAATTGAATGTCTATCACAAACCATAACAAAAAAAAAAAAAAAAATCCAGACCCCAAATTATAACAATCAATTGCAAATACAATTGCAAATCGTCACAAAAAAAAGCGGCAAATTATAATATTTTTCCTATTTATTTATCTTATTGGCATTAATTCAGACCCCAAATTTTATAATACATGTACAATATATATTATTTTGGTAAACAATACATGTACAATACCCTTCTTTTTTTTTGAAAAAGCTGAAGCCGGATAAAAAGATGTACAAAATAAATGAAACAAAAAGAAAGCTAGATACTTAGAAGAGGAAGCGAAAAATAGGAGAAAACTAAACCCGGGGAAACGACAAGCCGGACGCGTCCGACGCTAAATCCCCAACACAAAATCAAGCGGAAAAGCCCAAGTCGTATAGAACACTTCAATCCCAGCACCATGATTGGCCAAATGATCAACAACCTTATTCCCTTCACGGAGCACATGATGAATCCAACACACCTCAAAGGAAAATCTCAATTCTTTGATGCGCTGAAACAAAGTAGCAAAAGGATGGAAGAGGTCCCAGGTTTCCAGTGTAACACCCCGATTTAATTAACTCATAATTAATTAATTTAATTATGGTTAATTAACAAAAGACTTAGTATGTGGATTATTTTGTAGGGAATGAAGATTTAAGTGGGGGAAATAAGTGAGTTCAACTCACTAGATAATAAGAGTCAAGTGCTAAAATGGGTGCAATGTGGTCAAGACAAGTGGTGAAACTCTTTTAACCCACATTCCGACCCGAACCGAGACCCGTGACCCGACCCGGATCCATTTTTGACTCTTCAAAATCTGATTGTTGGGTGTTGGAAACCCATTTCTTCATCCTCATCTTCTCATTCCCGTCACCATTTTTGGGAAGGCTAGGGTTGGTGCCAAATCCTCCCAAAACCTTGATTTTATGCCCAAATCAGTTGGGGGTTTCATTATACTACCTTTGGTAAGTAATTTCCTCATAGTAATTCATGATTTTGAAGAGTTTTGAGGTGGTTTGTGAAGAGGGCAAAACAAGTGACGGGATTAAATGATTTTGGGATGAATTCTTGTAGATCGACTTGGAATTTGTGTTAAATCCTTGCTTGGGAGTTGCAAATCAGTTGAGGAAGCTAAGGTTAGTACTTGAGACCATTTTGGTGTTGTTGATTTCAGTTTTTAAGCTTCAAATGGTTTCAAGATCAAGAAATCATGTTCTTGAATGAATTATGATGTTTGGAGCTTGATTCTTGCAATATAGGCTTGGAATTGTTGATTGGAAGCTTGCAGGTTGAGAAGAGGAGCTTGGAGACTCATCTACATATCAGGCAAGGGTAGAGATAGGCCTAAATGGGGGCATAATCGGTGTAATGGCCGGAAATCGCCATTTCCATCAATTCTGATGTGTCGGCGCGCTCTTGGCGCGCCCTTTAGCCAAAAAGCGCGTGGGCAGCGCGTGAGAAGAACGTCAACGACGTCCTTGTCAGGACGGCGCGCAGTTGGCGCGCCTTTTCCACAAACACCGCGCGGGCAGCGCGCGGGGACACGAACGACGCGACCTGCGTCTTTGGCGCGGGGCCGGCGCGCCCTCCTTGGGAAAACCGCGCCGGGTGCGCGCGGGCTCCCCTGCCCGCGCGATTCGTTCGCTCGTTTTCCGATTCTTCGTCCTTCGTGTTTCCTTAGTTCTTCTTATGCTTCTAGCATGCCATAACTATCATTATGCTCACAATCTATGAACCTAGTTGCGATTAGCGGTGATCTACTATGCCTTAGTTGAGATCGAGTCTTGATTCGCTTCTATGTTGATGTGAGAGTTGGTGCCGATATGTGGGACTTGGCACACCCTTGACACTTAACTCGCGATGAGTTGTTTATTTTGTCATGACACGTAATTTACGTATTGACATGTGTGGAATTGAATCTGAATATATGTTGATGCCGATATGTGGGACTTGGCATACCCCGGATTATACTTAACTCGAGACGAGTTGTTTATTATGTCCTGATACGTTGGTTTACGCATGGACATGTGATTGAATTGAATCTTGATATCTGTGATGATATGTGGAAATCTGTGATGAATCTTGATATCTGTGATGATATCTTGATATCTGTGATGATATCTGAATATCTGTGATGATATGTGAATATCTGTGATGATATGTGAATATCTGTGATGATATGTGAATATCTGTGATGATATGAAATGCCACGACGGTAGGATACGCTATGCTTACGAATCGGTATCCGATGAGGGGCATAGTGGGATCGCTACCCAGAAGCATTGAGACTGGAAAGGATTTATATCCTAGTCTGATTTTGGCTGGAGAGGGCTCATGACCCTTTGCCTGACCCGCTTGCCGTAAGCCACGATTTCAGCTGTTAGTGTCCGCGGCGGGGGCACTGTGGGTATGTCTCTCGACCATTAAGGGGTGTGGACCCTTATATGGGAGGGAATACCGACCATGGTACCTAGGTGCGCGCTAGGCATGCTTATGTGTTGCATTTAGGGTAGATAGACATTCTAGGTCATAACATTTCATCTCATCATCCATCATTCATCTTATTTGCAGTGGTTGAAGCACCGGTATGGGACGGTGTGATGTTTACTTATTTGCACTGTTCAATTTTTATGTTATGCCTAACAAATGTTTAATAACGTAATATACCTCCACATATATGTATAAATATACTTTAGGGAATCAAGTTAATTCTTGTTTCCCCTTATGCCGATTCTTCTATTCTTGCTCAGTACCTTGTACTGACCCTTGCTATGTTTTCATGTATAGATATTCCCGGGGAGGACGCAGAGCCTGAGCACGATGTGGGGTTTGGGGATGAGTGATCTACCTAGAGATGCATTAGCATGTTGTGGACTTATGTGCTTGTCTTGAATATTATACTATGTACTGTCTTGTGTTTACTGGATATCTCTGACAGGTTGAGATGAGACTGATATGTCGACTGTTATGTCGCATGAATAAGGCTTGTAAGCCGGACGTCTGTTATGATGTGAGGTTTCCTTTCTGGATTTGTATTATGATTCATTGGCTTCCTGTTACTTGGCTACGTGTTATTGATCTTAAATTGATTGGCCAACAGTTTAAGAGAGGTAACACGGCAGTGACGTCACAGAAATTTGGTTTTAAATTTTTAGGGCGTTACAGGTTGGTATCAGAGCCATGTCTGCTCGTATGTGCTTAGAATTCTAACACAAGCATGTGGTGAGATGTGTGGGGGAAAGCATATAGTGTAGGAATTGCATCTGGTTCTGCTTATATTCTTGTTAATTGCATTGTTTTTGGTTATCTGCGTCCCCTATAGGGGTGGATTGTGGTTTGTGAATCAAACCAGGATCAATCCTTGGGGATATTCCGGGAGATCTATACTTAATAATTGTTGTTCGGTAAAGAATTATTCTTGTTTACCGAGTGTCCCTGTTATCTCTGAGTTCGGGGATGTATTTCCCGACTAAATTCTTGGTCTCCCATCTGCTCGGGAGATTGATTTTACTGTTGAGCTGATGCCTGATGCAGCTCATAGTTCTAAGGCTCCTTACTAATGACTCCTGTGAACTGAAGGAGTTGAAGGATCAATTGAATGAGCTTATCAGTAAGGGGTATATTTAGCCTAGTAGCTCGCCATAAGGAGCTCCTGCCGAGTTGAGGGAGTTGAAGGAACAGCTTAGGGATCTACTTGATAAATGATACATTCAACCTAGCAGTTCGCCTTGGGGAGCACCGGTAATCTTTGTCAAAAAGAAGGACGGAAGCTTACGGATGTGTATTGATTATCAGGGGCTCAATCAGATTACAGTCAAGAACCGTTACCCACTGCCGAGGATTGATGACCTATTTGACCAGCTGAAGGGTGCATCCACATTCTCTAAGATCGACTTGAGATCAGGATACCATCAGATTCGAGTGGCAGAGGGAGATCGTGAAAAGACAGCTTTCCGTACGCGGTATGGTCATTTCGAGTTCACAGTGATGCCGTTTGGGATGACTAATGCCCCAGCAGTCTTTATGGACTTGATGCATCGCGTCTTTCGACCTTGGTTAGACGTTTGTGTGGTTGTCTTTATTGATGACATTTTGGTATACTCTTCCAGTGTAAAGACACACAAGGAACATCTCAGGACAGTGTTGCAGGTGCTTAGGGGGCACAAGTTATATGCCAAACTTTCGAAGTGTGAGTTTTGGTTGGATAAGGTGGCTTTCCTTGGGCATATTGTGTCAGGCGAAGGAATTTCAGTAGACCCCGCGAAGGTCGAAGCGGTGTTGGAGTGGAATCCTCCAACTAATGTCAGTGAGGTGCGTAGTTTCCTTGGATTGGTGGGATACTACAGGAGGTTCATTGAAGGGTTCGCTAGCATTGCTCGACCCTTGACTCAGTTATTGAGGAAGAATGTATTATTTCATTGGAGTGAGCACTGTCAGCAGGCTTTTGATCTATTGAAGAAGAAGGTGACAGAGGCTCCGGTCCTAGTGTTACCGGATGAATCGGGGGAATATGAGGTATACACAGATGCATCTTATCGAGGACTTGGGTGTGTGCTTATGCAGTATGGCAAGGTGATTGCATATGCCTCTAGACAATTAAAGCCTCACGAGCTGAATTACCCGACTCACGACCTGGAGATGGCAGCGGTCGTACATGCATTAAAAATTTGGAGGCATTATCTTTACGGCGCCAAGTGTCAAATCTACTCGGATCATAAGAACCTTAAATGTCTCTACACTGCAGATAAGATGAGCGGTAGGCAAAGAAGGTGGTTAGAGTTTTTGCAGGACTACGACACGAGTATTCAGTACATAGAAGGGAAAGCCAACCGGGTGGCTGATGCACTAAGTAGGAAAGGACATGTACTGAATTCAATTACTCTCCCTTGGAAGTTGAGGCAAGAGTTAGACAAGGAAGGTGTTGTGGTTCTTCCTTACGACACGATAGCGAGGTTGAATGCTATGACGGTGGTGCCATCATTACTCGAGGAACTCGGACTAAGTCAAGCTGTAAGTCAAGAGATGATGCATTTGAAAGCTCAGATTCGTAAGGGTAAAGCGGAAGGCTTTGTGATTGATAGCAAGGATATGATCAAGTTTGGGGACCGTTGGTGTGTGCCTCCGAAAGATCAGGCGCTGAAAGGAAAAATTATGGAGGAAGCACATTGCACACCTTACTCCGTACATCCGGGAGCAGTAAAGATGTACAAGGATTTGAGGCAAAACTATTGGTGGAAAGGCATGAAGAAGGAAGTGGCAGAATTTGTGTCTAGGTGTTCCACTTGCAAGAAGGTGAAAGCCGAGCACATGAGACCTTCAGGCTTATTACAACCTTTGGATGTTCCTACTTGGAAATGGGAGTCCATTGCTATGGACTTTGTCACCGGGCTACCCAGGACACGGAGCAGTTTTGATACTATTTGGGTAGTTGTGGACCGACTAACCAAGAGTGCTGTGTTTATACCAATGAGATTGAACTGGAGCATGCAACAGTTGACTGGCGCTTACATCCAACATGTGCTTAGACGTTTTGGTATTCCTCGAGAAATCATTTCCGACAGAGATTCCAGATTCCTGTCTAGGTTCTGGAAGGAAGTGCAGACAGCCTTTGGGACACAGATCAGTATGAGTACTGCGTGGCACCCTCAGACTGATGGACAGACCGAAAGGACCATTAGAACCTTGGAGGATATGTTGAGGGCGTGTGTGATGGATTTTCAAGGATCGTGGGAGGAACATCTACATTTGGTGGAGTTCTCCTACAACAATAGCTATCACGCGAGTATTCGTATGGCACCTTTCGAGGCCTTATACGGAAGAAAGTGCAGGACACCCTTGTGTTGGAGTGATCCTTCAGAGCGAGTGGTGATGGGTCCTGAACTCATTGAACAGACCACTGAAGTGGTAAGAGTGGTCAGAGACAGAATGAAGGAAGCTCAGGATCGTCAGAAGAGTTATGTTGATTTGTCTAGGAGAGACATTGAATTCGAGGCTGGAGATTGGGTACTCTTGAGAATGTCACCCATGAGGGGCGTGAGATGAATTGGGAAGAAGGGGAAACTGAGTCCCAGATTTATAGGCCCCTATGAGATCACTAAGAAGATTGAGAAGGTCGCTTACCGGTTAGAATTGCCAACTGAGGTGGGAAAGGTGCACAACGTTTTCCACGTCTCTCAGTTGAGGAAGTTTATCTCGGATCCTGACAAGATTATACAACCGGAGGAGGTGGAGTTGGATGACAACCTAGAATACGAAGAATACCCCGTGGCGATTCTCGACACTAAAGAAAAGGTACTTCACAATAAGGTGATCAAAATGGTGAAAGTACTTTGGTCGAGACATGGCGTAGAGGATGCCACTTGGGAGACAAAGGAAAGCATGGCGAGGCGTTATCCTGAATTGGATTTGACTCCAATTCAGTGAAGTAATGACCTTAATCCATACTTTTCATTCGAGGACGAATGATCCTAAGGGGGAGAGATTGTAACACCCCGATTTAATTAACTCATAATTAATTAATTTAATTATGGTTAATTAACAAAAGACTTAGTATGTGGATTATTTTGTAGGGAATGAAGATTTAAGTGGGGGAAATAAGTGAGTTCAACTCACTAGATAATAAGAGTCAAGTGCTCAAATGGGTGCAATGTGGTCAAGACAAGTGGTGAAACTCTTTTAACCCACATTCCGACCCGAACCGAGACCCGTGACCCGACCCGGATCCATTTTTGACTCTTCAAAATCTGATTGTTGGGTGTTGGAAACCCATTTCTTCATCCTCATCTTCTCATTCCCGTCACCATTTTTGGGAAGGCTAGGGTTGGTGCCAAATCCTCTCAAAACCTTGATTTTATGCCCAAATCAGTTGGGGGTTTCATTATACTACCTTTGGTAAGTAATTTCCTCATAGTAATTCATGATTTTGAAGAGTTTTGAGGTGGTTTGTGAAGAGGGCAAAACAAGTGACGGGATTAAATGATTTTGGGATGAATTCTTGTAGATCGACTTGGAATTTGTGTTAAATCCTTGCTTGGGAGTTGCAAATCAGTTGAGGAAGCTAAGGTTAGTACTTGAGACCATTTTGGTGTTGTTGATTTCAGTTTTTAAGCTTCAAATGGTTTCAAGATCAAGAAATCATGTTCTTGAATGAATTATGATGTTTGGAGCTTGATTCTTGCAATATAGGCTTGGAATTGTTGATTGGAAGCTTGCAGGTTGAGAAGAGGAGCTTGGAGACTCATCTACATATCAGGCAAGGGTAGAGATAGGCCTAAATGGGGGCATAATCGGTGGAATGGCCGGAAATCGCCATTTCCATCAATTCTGATGTGTCGGCGCGCTCTTGGCGCGCCCTTTAGCCAAAAAGCGCGTGGGCAGCGCGTGAGAAGAACGTCAACGACGTCCTTGTCAGGACGGCGCGCAGTTGGCGCGCCTTTTCCACAAACACCGCGCGGGCAGCGCGCGGGGACACGAACGACGCGACCTGCGTCTTTGGCGCGGGGCCGGCGCGCCCTCCTTGGGAAAACCGCGCCGGGTGCGCGCGGGCTCCCCTGCCCGCGCGATTCGTTCGCTCGTTTTCCGATTCTTCGTCCTTCGTGTTTCCTTAGTTCTTCTTATGCTTCTAGCATGCCATAACTATCATTATGCTCACAATCTATGAACCTAGTTGCGATTAGCGGTGATCTACTATGCCTTAGTTGAGATCGAGTCTTGATTCGCTTCTATGTTGATGTGAGAGTTGGTGCCGATATGTGGGACTTGGCACACCCTTGACACTTAACTCGCGATGAGTTGTTTATTTTGTCATGACACGTAATTTACGTATTGACATGTGTGGAATTGAATCTGAATATATGTTGATGCCGATATGTGGGACTTGGCATACCCCGGATTATACTTAACTCGAGACGAGTTGTTTATTATGTCCTGATACGTTGGTTTACGCATGGACATGTGATTGAATTGAATCTTGATATCTGTGATGATATGTGGAAATCTGTGATGAATCTTGATATCTGTGATGATATCTTGATATCTGTGATGATATCTGAATATCTGTGATGATATGTGAATATCTGTGATGATATGTGAATATCTGTGATGATATGTGAATATCTGTGATGATATGAAATGCCACGACGGTAGGATACGCTATGCTTACGAATCGGTATCCGATGAGGGGCATAGTGGGATCGCTACCCAGAAGCATTGAGACTGGAAAGGATTTATATCCTAGTCTGATTTTGGCTGGAGAGGGCTCATGACCCTTTGCCTGACCCGCTTGCCGTAAGCCACGATTTCAGCTGTTAGTGTCCGCGGCGGGGGCACTGTGGGTATGTCTCTCGACCATTAAGGGGTGTGGACCCTTATATGGGAGGGAATACCGACCATGGTACCTAGGTGCGCGCTAGGCATGCTTATGTGTTGCATTTAGGGTAGATAGACATTCTAGGTCATAACATTTCATCTCATCATCCATCATTCATCTTATTTGCAGTGGTTGAAGCACCGGTATGGGACGGTGTGATGTTTACTTATTTGCACTGTTCAATTTTTATGTTATGCCTAACAAATGTTTAATAACGTAATATACCTCCACATATATGTATAAATATACTTTAGGGAATCAAGTTAATTCTTGTTTCCCCTTATGCCGATTCTTCTATTCTTGCTCAGTACCTTGTACTGACCCTTGCTATGTTTTCATGTATAGATATTCCCGGGGAGGACGCAGAGCCTGAGCACGATGTGGGGTTTGGGGATGAGTGATCTACCTAGAGATGCATTAGCATGTTGTGGACTTATGTGCTTGTCTTGAATATTATACTATGTACTGTCTTGTGTTTACTGGATATCTCTGACAGGTTGAGATGAGACTGATATGTCGACTGTTATGTCGCATGAATAAGGCTTGTAAGCCGGACGTCTGTTATGATGTGAGGTTTCCTTTCTGGATTTGTATTATGATTCATTGGCTTCCTGTTACTTGGCTACGTGTTATTGATCTTAAATTGATTGGCCAACAGTTTAAGAGAGGTAACACGGCAGTGACGTCACAGAAATTTGGTTTTAAATTTTTGGGGCGTTACATCCAGCGAAGCAATTGTAACGAAGGAATTAGAATAAACATACACCCTTCGGACTCCAAGCTTCTTGAGATAGTCCAGGCCAGCTGCCAAACCAAATAACTCCGCATAGTTGATATTAGTCAATCCAATGAAGCCACAACCACCTCATATCCAGTGCCCATCATCTTCACGAACAACAAAATCGAAGCTTGAGCGACCTGGATTTCCAATCGAACTCCCATCCACGTGAAGTACCGTGCCAACTTCCCCAGCTGAATTCCAATTAACCATTCTCACCGGGGCCGATGAAGGAACCCTTGCCTCTCCAGCTCGAACCAACAATGTCCCTTTGCAGCACCCATAATGACTTCTTAGAGCCCTTAAATACACAAAAGTTTCGCTCAATCCAGATTATCCACACTGCCACCATGAATACAACCCCATGCATACAATACATAGCCTATAGAAATCCTATAATATTAGTTCGAGGGATAGAACTACAATCAGGAGGCACCATAATATGGAGTGCATCCCATACAAATCTCGCCCAGTCGCAATAGAAGATGTATTGAGCCCAATCCTCGATCTCTAAACCACACAAAACACAAAAAATAAAGCGGATTTAATGGGCACGTCGTTTTTTCGTTGTTAGCTTTCTTTCCCTTTTCCCTTAGCTTGTTCGGTAACTTTTTTAGTTTTTTCCTTTGCCGACGTTTGTTAACGTCATTGATTATAAAAAAAAAAATGATGCCATGGATCAATCAATTCGAATACTCAACCCGACCCGACATTATTTTATTTTATTTTTAAATAAAGCCCATTCGGATCAAAGGAGGAATACCGGTCCAGATCTGGGGCTTCACTGGAAAGACGGCGGAGCCCTGCCGAAATCTCGTCGGAATTTGGCGGTACATGACCGAAGCAAAATAGCAAATGGGCTAAGTTAATTGAGGAGAATAAGTCCAATAGTCAAATATTTAATCCTTGTTGCAACCCGGACCATCGATATTTGAATATACGGAAAACTAGGGCCCGGTACCGATGGACTAAATATTACTTCCTTCGTTTCTTTTTAAGTGTACACTTTACTTTTTTAGGTGTTTCATAATAAATGTTACATTACCATATAAGTGCTTTTAAAGGTAAAAAGCTTCCACTAAAGCACTTTTATTCCTTGCATTAAATCCCGTGTCATTACCTTATGTTACACTTATTTAGAAACGGAGGGAGTATAAGAGTCAAAACCCCTTCATTTCAAACATTGTGTTTTAAGTCCTATATAATAACTTGGTAAATCACATAACAAGAACTTAATAAAGCACATGCATACCAATACAATGGTAAAACACTACTAATAACCCGATAAACACCATAAGGTAATCGTAGTAAAACACATACTAAAAACTTGGTAAAGCACATATGGTATATGTGGAATAACTTGGTAAACACCATAAGATATTTGTGGTAAAACGCATACCAATAACTTGGTAAACAACATAAGATATTTGTGGTAAAGCACATACCAAGACTTTGTAAACACCATATGGTATATGTGGAATAACATGCTAGACACCATAAGGTATTTATGGTAAAACACATATAAAAAACTTTGTAAATACCATATGGTATTTGTCGTAAACCACACTGGTATATAGTGATAACCACATATCAATAACTTGGTAAATACTAATATATGGTAATTATGGTAAAACACATAGTAATACAGTAGTAAACAAAATATCATTAACCTGGTAAATACCATATAGTATCTAGGTAAGGCACATACAAATGATGTGGTAAACCAAGTCAAACATATGATTGGGTGCAAAGTGTAATAAAATTAGAATGAGATCTAAAAAAAAGGAAAAGATTTTTAAAAAGGGTCTAGGCCCTAATTTACCGTTGAACTGAATAGACCTGGCCCCATAATGAGGGAGCCCATGCCATATACAGATCTACTGTGCCCTTCCATCTTCCCCATTGGCCCATTTAGGGGCAATATATCGAGTCGAGTCTAGCCCGAGTAGTTAACTACTTGAGCTTGACTTGACGGGAAAATATCACTACTCGAGCTCGAGCTCGAGTCAAGTAGTGATTCTCGAGCTCGAGCTCGAGTATCATCGAGTTCGAGCTCGAGCTCGAGTAGCTAGATTTTTTTTTTTTCTGGATTAGGCCCCTTATCTTTTACTTTCTCTGGTTTTATATAAGTGCTACGGACCCACCTAATACGCAGTCCAGTGCACATTTTAAACCATTAATGACTCAAGTTCGGTACAAGTAAAAATTCTAACAGTTCGATATTAAAAAAACTACATATGACGAGACGAATCTAACAAGATCTTACTTGGCTATATTTTAACTTGTATAACTATGATAAAATTTTAAGTCAAAGTATTTGTGTGAATAGTGTCATATTTCAACATGTTGCATTTATTCAAGAACGAATGAAGTATTATGAGTTTTTGAGTTGTTTGACATTTTTTTATTTTGGGTTTGATCCATTAGTCTTATTCATCATCAATAGAAGCCAATTAAAAGATCAGATTCATTTAAATAAAATTACAATTGTTTATTCCTAATTTAAAACATATACTTTACACATAAGCACGATTTTTTATATGGAATCTCAAATGTCAATAAAAAAAACTCACTGGGATGATAGGGTGATATATGAAGAAATTAATTTTTTTAAAGCATATGAAAAAATTGATGAATCCATAAATGGATAGAGAAAATAAAATGTTTAAATATTGATATGGGCTTATGAGAATAAGTAATGGGCTTAGAATATTTTGATTATAATTATTGATATGGGCTTGTGAGAATAGATAATGGGCTTGTGAGAATGGTGGAAATTTTTAAATATAAAATAAAATATAGTAAAATTAATTAATAAACAAGTACTCGACTCGACTCGACTCGGCTACTCGACGGGTACTTGATACTCGACGAATATCATATTCTTCTACTCGAGCTTCAGCTCGATACTCGATACTCGACTCGACTCGAATTTTTTGAGTACGAGTCGAGCTTTTTCCGAGCCATGTGCCGAGTTGAGTTCGAGTAGCACTACTCGTTAATAACCCCTAGGCCCATTCTCACTTTGGACACAAGTTGATTAATTGATTTGAGATTGGGAAAGAATACAAGAATTTATTATAAATCTACATTGGGCCTGACGTATGATTAAGCTGACGGATTCTCATACCACTCGAGTTTGATTTTACGAGTTTTTTGAGTTTGGAGGAAGAATTTTGCTGGTGTGAATCTTTGCTAAGGAGTTGGTTGTTTATGTGATCTCACCGAGAGCATTTCTTCTATCCACTCAACCAACACAAATATGAGTATCTCTTTTTATTTTGATTTTAAAAATAAAATTATTATTATTATTATTTTATATTTTAAGGTTTTGATATAGATTTACGATTCCAATTATTCCAATTATATATTCATGCAATCTAAACAAATCTATTTGAAAACGGATCCAAATATAAATAAATTAGGATAAAACTTTGTTATATAAATTTACTAGTTCAATTATTCAAAACCTCCCAAGAATTCCGAGATTTATTTGTACAATAATAACAAATTTGCGTATTGGTTCGGATCAAACCCGAGAATGAATCACATCAGGAGTTGGGTTGGGTATTGGTTTTTAAAAAATTGAACCCATAAATTACCCGTTACCATAAATAAGGACAACAATGGGTCTAGGTCAGCAGAACCGAACCGAACGAAGCATGGGATTGAGTCTTGGGTATTGGGACAAATAATTGAGACAATCGAATGTTTTTTTTTTTGTTGGGCATTTTTTCAATAAAATCTAAATAACTGGGGTACAGATATAGATTAAAAATCTAATCTAATCATTAAAAAACTGAAAAAAAAAAAAAAAAAAAAAAAAAAAAAAAAAACATTATCAGCTGCTTTATTAACTCTCTCTTACAAATATCTTCACATCACCGTTATCTAAAACTTTCTGTTACAAATATAGATTAAAAATCTAATTCGTCAAAATCTAAAAAATAAAAAGTAATAATAAGAAATTTTTAATTGGTTACTTTTTTTAACTTTTATGTGCACACTACAAATACTACTTGATTGCACCCTACCCGACCGGCTTCTTCCCCTCTTCATTGATTTCATTTTGATTTTCCTCGAGCCAACATACAACTTTGATTTCTCAGCTGCCGATTTATTGTGCGAATCATGCAAATTCCGATCCAAGACTATCTGGTGTTCGTAGGTACAATTAATTATATACTGTGTTGTCTATTGTTTAGTCTTTTTTTTTTTTTTTCATGAATGATCTAGTTGTGATTTAGTTTATCTCAGTCATACGCAAGTATATCTGTTATTCAAAAATCACATCTTATTCTCATATTACTACAATTAATTATATACTGTGTTGTGTATTGTTTATTTTTTTATTTTTTTTTCATGAATGATCTAGTTGTGATTTAGTTTATCTTAGTCATACGCAAGTATATGTGTTATTAATTCAAAAATCACATCTCATTCTCATATTACTATTAAAAAAGTTCTTCATAAAAGGAGAATATTGGGAATGTTTGAGAACAAGTGAATCCACTAATTAAAGACACAATGTGATCCTCTCCCAAACATTCATAGAATTGGTAAATTGGGGTTGATAAATTGTCACATGAGATCTATTGTTTCACATCTATGTAAATTCACTAACTTTTTTTTTTAGAGAATGTTACTACATTAGTTCTGTATTTCTCCCCATGGTAATTTTTTTTTTCTCTTTATCTCTTCAATTATACTACACTATCTTCGTAATTATAGTTGGATATGATATGTATGGCATAAAATCTTCTGAAACTTTTTAAAAATTTTAGCCCAACATTTTGGAGGATTTTGAAAAAGAAAGACACGGAGGAGTTTCACCCATATCCTTACTTGGCCGCTGTAATCAATTGCGTGATGTGGATCTTCTATGGCTTACCATTTGTTCATCCACACAGCACTCATGTGACCATCATCAACTCTATTGGCCTCTTTCTGCATTCTTGTTACCTCATTATATTTTATTATTATACATGCCACAAATATGTGCGGCACATTTTCTATATCATTTTATACGAATACGGCATGATATGGGTAATCATTTGAAACATATTGGGTATTTCCAAAAAGCTTGCTATAAGGTCCATGATTACAGAGATTTTCTGCGTCATATTCGGCATCATTATGTATGCTTCCCCTTTGTCTATCATTGTACGTCCCAACTCCTCGCTCATAAATGTTTTCTTTAAATAATCATACATTTTTAGCTTCAACGCCGATGCATTCTAACATGACTACCGCATTCCACAGGGACAAGTAATCAGAACAAAGAGTGTTGAATTCTTGCCCTTCTGGCTATGCTTAGCTGGTTTCTGCAATAGCATTGTCTGGGTTGTTTATGCTTACCTTGTGTTGGACCCTTACCTTGCTGTAAGTCTATTTCTTCCATTCACTTCATTATTTAATTACTTGTTTTAACCTATGAACTACAATATAATGTTTTAAATTTATCATTGTATATCTTACATGGAGTTGGATCAATATTGTGCCTCATCCAACTAGATGTATATTCATATTTCACCTACCTAAAGATGGTCAAAGACCGAAACGACACCAAGCCGGTGAACAGAACACCATGTATATAATAATGCACATTTAGATTCTCACCATTTGCATATGAAGAGGGTGCGTGTTTAGCAATTAACTATTAGCTTCTCACCAAATGTGAAGTAGGAAAGAAAGAAAAGTGCAAAATGAAAAATACATATATCAAATATCTCAAATTGTAAAGTACTAGTAATTAGATCTCGTTTCATCAGCCATCACTTAAGGAATTTAAAGGGATCCTAGCAAATGTACTTTGAACCTTAGGATGCCTCCAAATTTTATTTCTCCTTTAATTATACCACACTGGTTTTTCTGCTAGAAAAGAACATCAAGGAGTATGTTCTGCTGACCAACCAATACAGTGCACATACAACATTATAATTCACAAACAGAGGCTTGCACTTTCTTGTTTGGTCCCTTGCATGATGAATTGGCATTAATGTACTTAATAACTTAGAGTTGATTGTCAAAGGCATTTTTGCATTGTATTGTCGAGTACATATACCATGTTTACAATTACAGGAATGCTTTGTAGCGTTTATTTTGCGCCTCACTCCAAGATTAGTAAGGAAGACATAGTGAAAATAGTTCGTGTGTAAGTTATAGCATCGAGCACTTGCACATTATCCTCGTTTGGATCCAGAAATAAGGCAAGGGTCTTATTATGTGTATTCTTGCTAGTCCTTATGTAGCCTATTTTAGTTATTATAAGTATTAAAGTTGGATATAGTTTTTCTTCTATTTTTTTTTTCTCGTGGGCATCCCGTATTTTATTTTATTTTTTTCCTTTCAAACATATTAAATGAAATCCTAAAATACAACCCAATATTGCAAGTAGGAAGTGTTGGATTCTTGTTGATGAGATGATAATAGTGAAAGTGTGTGACATTGTATGCGGTGTATTATATTCCCCCGTCTCATTTAACTTGTCTTGTTTGACTTTTGCACACAATCCAATACACGTTTTCAATCGTTAATATCTCAAAACATATATAATGAAAAATTATGTAAAATACATATTCTAAAACTACATGATCATACGATTCTAACAAGATCCAACTCGATTATTTTTTTCAAATATATACTTGCAATACTATTAAGTCAAAGTTAAACAATGAACAGTATAAAAAAGTCAAACAGGACAAGATAAGCGGGACCGAGGGAGTACTATGCAGTTGATTCCCAAGTGTTTTTGTCTGTTACAATATACCTACTTTAATTTCCAATTTGTCTCTACTTTGAAAGATGTACTCCAGGCATATATAGAAGGGTTTTGTGAATTTTCAGGGACCCATAAAAGATATAGTCCGTACTTTCTTGTGGCTCCAAAGTTTTGTTCTCATTTTGTAATTGGGTTGTGTTTATTAATTAAAGTGTGTTAAAAAAATAATATGGCCAACCAAATATAGCGAGCAAACGGGAATATTCCTTAAATGAACATATTGAAATGGAGGATAATCATGCAAAAATGAAAAGTTCTTCAGTGTGTGTAATCACGAATCAGTAAAATGTCAGTTCACATCTCTAGTCACAGAAAAATTAAGAATGATTTAGAAAGGGGAAAAAAAAGAGATTGTAAAAAATATCTGGTTACAAATCCGGGGGCAAAAAAATTCAACATTCATCAACAACAATCTCAAAAAATGATTAGTGTGTTCAAGAAACGGATTAATTGATGGAAGTCTCAAACCACCCGATCGGCGGCCGTTTCAGTGGAAATTCCTTTTCCGGACGCGCGTTTCACTCACGCTGTCACGCACCTTCCTTGAATTGGCCGTTCGTCGCCGGAATCGCGGCATACCTGGATGAGAAGTCTCGGAAAGCTACGTCAGCCTCGGCCTGGCCGTTTCGCCCCGTTCCATCATCAAAATTCAGGGAATAACTGAACGCGTCGTACTGGAATGTCGCCGCCGGCTTGGTCTTGGAAACGGTTTTGCCGTTGAACCGGCGAATAAACGTCTTCCACCTCGGTCCAGCGGCGACTTTCTTCAATGCATCCATCCGTTTCGCGCACCAGCTCGATCGAGCTCGGTCTTCGATTGAAATTCGCTCCCAATCATCGGATCGCGCGGACCTAAAGCAAGGGAATTTGAGAGGGAAGCAGTAGCAGTGTCTGGAAAAGGTCGCCGTTTCCTGTACATCGTCGGAAATGTATTCTTCTTCCCGGAGAGATTTAGCGGAAGATTGCGCCATCAATCGATGAATTGAACAAACACTGCAAGAAGAGTTGATCAAGATAGTGAAATTAGGGTTTGGTTCGTGATTAACTATGCATCTTTACAAACCCTAATTTCCCTTCGTCTCCCCCGTAACAAATCATTCTCTGATTTCCGTTACATGTGTGTATATATATATGTGCAGGGGTTAGGGGATACGGCAGACGGGAAACCGGGAAAAACCGGTGAGAACTGGCGGAGCTGTAAAACTGCCTACAAGGCTACAACTGGAAATGTTGGTGGAGTAGTGGGCCTTATTAGTTGTCAACATGCCACGTGGATGAAGTCCAATTCACTGCTTAACGGTCGAATTCACATAGACCCTAAGTTTGACCGCCTCAATTCTTGGTTTTTTTTTTTTTTAAAAAAAAATTCATACACTTTTGGTAAATGTTTTTTTTTTTCTTTTATGAATAATCGGGTATTCCCGAGCCATATTGAACCTAAGACTAATCCTTCGAGGATCTGTATGGAAAATGAAATGCGCATATTTCAAAACAATTTTTTCATACACAATGCGTGAAACCCGAGACCTTGTATATAAACCAAGGTTGTTAAGATCGGGATCCTATATGGGATCGTTTTTCTCTTTGCAAGATCGGGATCGCAGGATCGAATCGGGATCCTAAGATCTTATGAAATTGCAATAATAGATAAACTCAGTTATGCATACTGACAAGTAAAAGCATTATTTTGTGTATTTATGAATCTTGCAAGTTAATTAATACTACCTCCGTTCCTTTTTAAATGGTACGTTTTGACTTTTGTCACTGTTCATTAAGTAGCTTTGACTCGACTTTTTAATACAATTATATAAGATAAAATATAGTCAAGTGGGATCTTGTTGTATTCATCTAATCGCATAGATTTAGAATATCAAATTTTCATAATTTTTACTTGTATGAAATTTGAGTTATTACGGATTAAAAACGTGTATTGGATTGCGTGAAATGTGGGTCCGTAGCATTTATTTAGGAACGGAGGAAGTACAATACAAAACAAAAATATCACAATCAAACATAAAATATTTCCACATACATACATATTATGTTTTTTTACACATCATACATAAGGAATACAAGCTCTTATCTTTAAAATTAAATGAAACAAGTTATTTTGATCCCAAATTATAAAATACTACAAAAATTTTATGCGTTTAAGAGGGTAAGATCGTAAGATCGTAGAAGCGTTTGAGAGAGTATGACTATAAGATCGTAACATTCTACTACCAGGATCGGGATCTTACGAATTTTAAGATCCTACAAGGATCGGGATCGTTTTAAAGAGGTGTGATCGTAAAATCGTAAGATCCTAAGATCAGGATCGGGATCTTAACAACTATGATATAAACTACTAGAGCCCAATCCACTGAAGTCAACTGCTGGTAAAGTAGTTTTTGTAGTGCAAACGATAAATATAGAAGTTTTCTTTTTTTCTTTTTATTTTTTCTTTAAGTCAAATTGCATCAAGGTGGAGTTCGAATCCCCACCCGACCCCCTTATTCCTCCCCTTTATTCTCTTTATAATTTGTGTGGCATGTACTCCCACCACTCTTTTCCAAGCCTTTAATAGCTCCTCCAGAAAAATTACGCAAGGTCGAATCACCAGTCCAACAACTATAAATTTCATATATACCTTTAAAAAATTACAACAGTCAACAAATGCCTCGAGCGTAGTTAACATGTATGGCTTGCATAGTGCAGGCAGTAATTAAATCATCAAACGAGGTAAACCATTCCTACTTCCAGCGTAGACGCCCGGGGAAAGCTCGAAACATACGAAGGCGCTCTAGCATTCCTCCGCAGGAATTCGTATCCCTTATTGATTGCCATCTTCTTCAACAGGCTCGACCCGGGCTTGGCCTTTACATAACACTGTGCTAATATGAACGCCATCCCCGATTCCCTTGCTTCTATCAGTTCTTGCAGCTCCGCACGTTTCTCCTCATCGATCCGCGGGCTACTTTCCGGGAGGATGAATCTCACTCGCTTCCTTGGAGTCGAGCTGATTTCACTAGCTCCCGATGCAGTTGCTGCTGCTTCGGGCGAACCTTGATCGCCTTCTTCGTAGAGCTTGAATCCGTTCGGGTTGGCTGTGGTGGTTCCGATGACTGCCATTTTCTCATCGCTGTCAGAATTACGCAACGGACTGGCTGAGACGGACCCCTCCGACCGGATGAACTCGGCTATGCTGCAAACAAGGTCCTTTTCAAAGGCGACATCGTCCATTGTCGTGTCGCGGTACCCATATCGCGCAATGCACCGGTAAACTCTGTACTCCTTGGGCCCGATTCTCCCCACCAGGAACCTCTCGTGGGGTCGCACGTGGGGGACGGGGACATACTTGATGCAGAACAGGACTAGGACCTGATGGAAGGCAGGGAGGTTCGTCACAAAGTGGGAGAAGACGGAAGGGATGCCCGAGACGAGCTCTGTGTGTATCAGGCCGATGCCACGGACACGAACTAATCCGAGGTCGGGAGTCAGGTTCAAAAGCCAGTTGATGGAGACTTTGTTGTGAACATCGAATTCGTACTTTTTCAGCGTGCCGTAATGCCATACATACATTATGACGAGGAATATGAAGGAGAGCGCGACCGGGACCCACGCCCCTTCGCGGAACTTGATCAGGGAGGCCGAGAAGTAGAGCGCCTCAAGGGAACCGAAGAAGAATATGAAAGAAATGGCGAGCAGGACGCTCTTGTTCCAGCATAAGACAATGACCAAAGACATGAGGCACGTCGTGACCAGCATCACAGTTATAACCACGAGCCCTGCTCCATCGAGGAGAGACGTATGCTACGTTAATAAGTACAATGATTGCTGAAATTTGTACGCACGAAAGAGCAATGGAGCTTACCCGAAGCATTGCTGATGTGTTTCGTGTCCCTAAAGCCAATGGTAACAGCCAGACAGAGCAACATTAGAGTCCAATTGATCTCAGGAATGTAAATCTGACCGCAAATTTTAGAGGACGTGTGTATAATTTTGACCCTTGGGAAGCAACCCATCGCGCAACACTGCTTGATTATGGAAAACGTCCCGGTGATGATGGCTTGGCTTCCCACCACTGCAGCCATTATAGCAATTGCAAGAACTGGCCACCTTAATTTTTCTGCAGGAAAGGGGAAACCATGTCAACGACGAACTCTTAAAAGCTGCAAAAACCATCCAAAGCGAAGCCAAAAAGTTCAAGGAGCGTGTTATAAGTATACCAGGCACCGACACATAGAATCCAATCTGGTAGTCACTATCAATCATGTGATGTTTGGAGAGATAAGCAGCTTGTCCCATGTAAGCCAGGATTAATGATGGGTATACAACAAAGCTAAAGGCCATCTGCAGTGAGGTAGCTACCAGTTATATATGTGTTTGCCATTAACAACCTCATGCTCAAATATAACTGAAGTTCATAGCAGAATTTATTTACCTTAATGGACAACTGCGAAAAATGTCCAAGATCAGCAAACATGGCCTCTGAACCTAAATTTTTTTACACACGTGCGCCAGAAGAAATGTAAGCACCAAATAGATATCCTAACAATAGAGCAACATTGTACCGGGAAGCCTATATGTACCTGTTATGCACAACAAAATCCCGCCCAACGACATCCAGCCCCGTTTCTGTGTTTTCTTCAAGAATTTGTACATGTGATAGGGAGAAAGTGCTTTGTAAACATATGGATTCCAGTGAAATATGTTGTACACTCCAATGGCGCTGATGCAGAACAGCCACGTTATCACAATAGGGGCAAATATAAATCCTATACGATGGGTGCCATAATGTTGCAGATAAAATAAGAACACTAGTATGGCGCAAGCAACTGGTACTTCGATATCTGAAAAAAAAAATCACATAAAAGTCCATCATTTGGTAACAGCTGAAAAAAGATTTGGAATTAATATAACATATATGGATATCTTTTCATCTCCCTCTTTATCTAGAATATGCTAGGTTCATCCAAACATGTAGGAATACAAATTACTTTCCATTTTCTTTCTTCATGGTATTCAACAGCAAACATTCGCAGAAATTAACAATAATGCATAAGAGCCAGGTAATATATTGTATCAATGAATGAACAAAGGAAATTTATATTGCAAGATTCTTAAAAGGGAAGAGGAGACAATCAATTAGTGAAAATGGATTCAACTATGATCAATTAGTGAAAATGGATTCAATTAGAGAAAATTTATATTTCAATACACCCTTTTTTCATTTAAAAATTTCCGGTTGTAAGGATATAGGAGTATATGTTTTCAAATACACAATGATCATGCTAGTTTTTCTTCACCATATAGAAACCTTAATACAATAATTTTAAGCACAGACTAGCTACTATATTTTCGAGAATTTGATTTGAATTATGCTGCGAACATTCTTCAACTTTACACATTATCACCATTGTGCAGGACCAGATAGATTCTTTACAGATAAGCAAATAAGCAATGTTATCCAGAAGAAAACAAAAATCTTAAAAATATGAGCACTATAAACAAGTTGCATCCCCACTCAAGTTGATGCCTTGTGCATATCCACCAGGGAAAGACGGCGACCTAACTTTACATATATGTGAAAGCAATTTGACATATTTTGTCCTGATAAAAAGAAAGGCCCACAAATAAAGCATTTTGATTAAAATTCTAAACTTCTCTTGTCCTAATATTACACATCTGTTGAACTAAATTGCCCCCCTGATTACAATAGAATCGTGGAACATGACCAAAGGGCAAAGAGAACTCATTGAATTGTTATACTTATATCCTTTGGGCCCGACCAGTGTCTCTTGATATTCTCTACTTATTTTATCACTGTGGTATGTCTCATACTCTTAACACACTTAGCAATACAAATATATGTATCTCTTAAATCCTTAAAAAATCGAACAAGATAGCCAACGGACGGACACAAATTTAAATAAAGTTACTGCCGGCAAGAAACTTAAGGATTTCCTCAAGCCATTGACAAAGGGACAATCCTTGTAGTATACTCAATTGGATGGTAGAGTTATAGACAATCATTCCTAATAAGTTACACATTAAAAACACGAAAAAGGGACCCCATAATTAATATTAAAAAAAAAACTTAAAACACCAACACAAGCAAGTCCAATAAGGAAGCTAAAGTAAAAACTCACATTCATGATGATGCTTTGACACGAGGAGCTCTAATCCTGACACTGCAGAAAACACTACAAAAACAATCAAACAGTTAATTAGTACTAATTACCAACTGAGCTCAAAATTGCCACCAAAACACAATCTCCAAAATTCATACCCGAAATCGCTGGCGTAAGAACACCATCACCAATCACCATACAAGTCCCAATCAGGGCCAATGTAAGTAGCATCCTCTGCAGAACACTATGCTTCTCCAATACTGATCTCAACTTCAGACCAAGACCCTTATTACCAGACACAGCCCCATCTTTCTTGTACTCGTACAGCTCCTCATCAGCAAGCTGCCCATTCGGCAAAGTGCTCACCCGGGCATGCCGGCAAAGGAGGGAATACAAAGCGAAAGTACCCCCTTCTCCATTGTCATCAGCTCTAAGCACTATGAACACATACTTGAGCAATGGAATTAAAGTTAATGTCCAGAAAACAAATGACAAAACCCCAAATATCTCCTCATTGGTCTCTGAGTGGTGAATGTCCTCAGCGAAAGTGCTCTTGTACACATACAATGGGGAAGTGCTTAAGTCCCCATAGACAACACCTAAACTCTGGTAAGCCAAGGTCAATACAGTCTTCCACGATTCCTTCTAAATCATACAAACACAAAATTACCCAAAAATTATTACATACAACACACAATTTCATTTCTTGATGCAAAAAAATCTTACCTTCACAGGGCTGTTGGGGCTCCAGCCTTCAATATTCATCTTACGTTCTCAAAATCATGAAAAAGATCATTGCTTGCCTGAAAAGAAAAAAACCCATTTTTAAAATTGGCAAGAAATTACAAAAGGAATCATCTTTGGCGAAATTAACAAGGGAACAGGATTGGTAGCGGCGAATGGAGGCTGAACCACCGAAGAAGTAAAATTGGTGGGAAAGAAAACAACATATGGAGTGTACGTGGGCGGGGCACCATTATATTAGCCAATGAATTAATACAATTTGTTTAATACTACTATTGTTGAAACATCCCCTGGACTATTCTCACCTATTTCGACACAGAACAAATATTAATAATGTAAATATATTCTACACTATTTCGACTATTCTCTGCCTACAAAGTCTTACCTGTAGTGTGTAGAGAGAGAGAGGGGATCAAGCAAATCCAATTGAGTAGATATAAACTAATGGAGTCTGACAGAAGGAAATGTATGGGGAATTGGTAGGGGCAAAAGGAAATGAATATTTTAGGGGATAATTGGGAGGATTGGGTGCTGCTTTTCTTCACCAAATCTGAGCTTCTTTTAAGTATCTGGTTAGAGTTGGATGTAATAGAATATTAGAGGGTGGGAATGAAGTGGATTACTGATGCAGTGGTATACACCGGTTTGTATATCTTGTTTTCTGTGTTGGGAATCCTACTTTTGTATTCGAGTTCGACTTGAGTGTGGTGTTTGTGATTACTGGTGCGGAGTTGGATGCCACTCACTCGGGAGGTGTAGTGGTTTAGTGGATGAAAGGTGAGTTGACTCGTTGAGTTTACTCGTATGTGCACCCTCCAATTTAACCTACACTCTAAGTTCATCAAATCTTTTTTGTAATTGCAACCTTGCATTATTTGACACCGATTCCAGTTTAACTTTGACTCACATTTTTATCATAACTATTATTGAATAAAAAAATATAGTCAAATGAGAACTTATTAAATTCGCCTAAACTTATAGTTTTGAAATATCAACTTTTTATAATTTTTATTTGTACATAATTTAATTAATCAATCGTCGAAATGTGTATATATCGGCATGTGCGTCAATTACTAGTGTTCGTTGTTTGTATATAAGCGATATGAAACTTATTATCTGATTATTGCATTTTTTAAAGCAAATAATCAGGTTTACAGCACCATTTTTAGTCGTTAAACTTATTATTTGCGTTTTGAAAACGTCATAATCAGATAAAATATTTTTTTACACTTATCCAAACACCCACTAAAATGTGAGTACTGTTGATAGTCAATAACTGCATGCGCCCACAATTGAATTATTAGTACAAAAGTTAGACACGTTTCTTATCTACCAGAAGAAATCAACTTAGATATTTGTCTATATATACTATGTACTAGTCTGGAATCCATGTTGTAGTAATAATTATAAAGCTTCTCTCTCGTTCTTTGTTTTCCTTCTTCTAGTATATCTATATGCTTATGTTATACAGTATATATAACTAATAAGCTAATAACTTATTATCAATATTTTACAACACGTTATCAGCACGAGTAGATTCTGCCCGGATTACCAAAATTTGAGGTATAATTTCTTATTCCAAAATTTTCAATAAGATTATGACTAACCTTGCAAAGCAGGAATTTGCTCCCTTAACCGTTGAAGGAAGCAATTATATGTCCTGGGCCCGAGATGTAAAAATGCATCTTACTTCAATGGGTCTGGAAGATACTATTGCTGAAGGCAAAAATCCCGGCCATCAAAATCAAGCAAAAGCCATGATTTTCTTGTGCCATCATATCGAAGAGGCACTTAAAATGGAGTACGTGACTGTGGAATCCCCACTGGCATTGTGGGAAAAGCTTAAAGAAAGATATGATAATCTTAAAAAGACGGTGCTTCCAAAAGCCCTTGATGACTGGACAAACCTGAGACTTCAGGACTTCAAAACAGTCCGGGAATATAATTCCGCTGTGTTCAAAATTACGGCCCAATTGCAATTATGTGGGCAAAAGATATCTGAAGCAGAAATGCTTGAAAAAACGTATTCTACGTTTCATGCTAAAAACTCAGTATTGAGTGAGACATACCGTCAAAAAGGTTTTCAGAGATATTCTGATCTTATCACCTGCTTATTATTGGCTGAACAAAACAGCCTATTGTTGTTGAGAAATCATGAATCTAGGCCCGCAGGTGCAAAACCGTTCCCTGAGGTGAACGCGGCTCAATCATCGAAATATGTGCGTGATCGTGGGCACTTTAAAAATCAAAATGATGATCGTGGCCAAAATCGGTATCACAATCAAGGCAGAGGTGAATCATCTCGTCAAAATAATTATCGAAATAAGCCTCGATTTGAGCAAAATCGCAGATATGATACCAGAAGGCCTTACAAACCATAACAAAGAAATTATGCAAGAAAGCATAAACAAAATGATGAAATTTGTGATCGTTGTGGAATTAAAGGTCATATGGCTCAAACATGCCACACAGCTAAACACTTAGCTGAACTGTATCAGGCATCGAAACGAAAAGAAAGACCAGGTGTTGAAGCACACCATAATGCCCACGATGATACTTATGATGATATATTAAATGATAATATCACGCACCTGGAAGCTGATGATTTTGTTGAGCCAGATACTGTTACTAAATAATATATTATATAACTATATATATATTTTGTACTTGTCTTTTATAATTCCTGTTTAATATAAATAATGATATCTTGTACTTCCCTTTTATTTTATTATCCATGTATAATATAAATATGCTTTTGCATTAATAATATTTATATTGCTGATGTTTAATAACATTCTTATATTCTTGTAAAGAAATGGATGCTGAAAATTCAAAAGTCGGAGATGATATCTGCCTCATTGACAGTGCAACAACGCATAGCATTTTGAAAAGCAAAAGCTATTTCTCCAATTTAAAATTGGAAAAGACCGCAGTGAAAACTATAAGCGGTAATGCAAAATGCATTGAAGGCTCCGGTAGAGCTGTTATATTTCTCCCTGAAGGGACAAAAATGGCAATTGAAAATGTCTTGTTCTCACGCAAAGCTCGAAGAAATTTACTGAGCTTCAATGATATTCGAAAAAATGGATATCACATTGAAACTTCAAAAAAGGCAGATCACGAGTATCTTTTGATAACTCGAATTGAAAATGGCAAAAAATTTGTGAATGAAAAATTGCCATGTTACACATCTGGCTTATACTATACAAAAATATGTGCCGCAGAAATACATAACCTAGTAGGCTTGAAAGCTACTAGTGAATTTATTACCTGGCACGATAGACTTGGGCATCCTGGTAGTGTAATGCTGAGGCGAATTATTGAAAATTCAAATGGCCATACATTGAAAAGGCAAATGATATTGAACCCAAATGAGTTCAATTGTGCAGCCTGTTCACAAGGGAAATTGATAACCAGACCGTCTCCAGTAAAAGTGGGAATTGAATCCCCTACATTCCTAGAAAGAATTCAAGGCGATATATGTGGACCTATTGATCTACCGTGTGGACCTTTCAAGTACTTTATATTATTAATTGATGCGTCATCACGCTGGTCACACGTTTGTTTATTATCAACTCGCAATTTGGCATACGCAAGATTACTTGCACAAATTATAAAATTGCGAGCACAGTTTCCAGATCATCCGATAAAGAAAATACGCCTTGATAATGCTGGAGAATATACATCACATGCATTTGATGATTTCTGCATGTCGATTGGAATTACTGTTGAACATCCTGTGCCTCATGTGCACACGCAAAATGGTCTGGCAGAATCATTTATTAAGCGATTGCAATTAATTGCAAGACCATTGTTAATGAAATCAAAACTCCCTGTTTCTGCTTGGGGACATGCTATATTGCATGCAGCCGCACTTGTGAAAATAAGGCCGACAAGCTATCATAGCTACTCCCCTACACAAATTGTGTTTGGAAAGGAGCCCAATATATCCCACTTGCGAATTTTTGGGTGTGCGGTTTATGTACCGATTGCGCCACCACAACGCACAAAAATGGGACCTCAAAGAAGGTTGGGCATATATGTTGGGTATGAATCACCCTCAATTATTAAATATCTTGAGCCAAAAACGGGTGATTTATTTACTGCAAGATTTGCAGACTGTCATTTTGATGAAACTCAATTCCCGACATTAGGGGGAGGAAATGATCAACTGAAAAAGGAAATATCTTGGCAAAGTCCATTTGATTTCCTTGATCCTCGTACAAGGCAATGCGAACTTGAAGTTCAAAGAATTGTGCATTTACAGGGAATTGCAAATCAATTACCCGATACTTTTAATGATGCTGCTAAAGTCACAAAATCATATATAAATGACGCAGCAAATGCACCAGCTAATATAAATGTCCCAGAATGGCATATTCCGAGTGCAAATGAACCTACTGCACGCCTAAAACGTGGCAGGCCTTTGGGTTCCAAGGATAAAAATCCACGAAAGAGGAAAATTATCCATATGGGTGATAAATCAATCACCGATGATACTTCTAAAGGAGAAATTGATTCAACCCCCGAAAAGGCTGAAAATATTCACCCAGAAGAAAATGAAGTTATTGAAACTTCTTTCAATTATATCAATACTGGGAAATGTTGGAACCGAAAAGAAACAAACGTTGATAATGCTTTTGCATACAACGTTGCACTCGATGTAATGGAAAATAACGAGGATCCTGAACCAAGATCAGTTGAAGAATGTCGGAAAAGAAATGATTGGCCAAAATGGAAAGATGTGATTCAGTCTGAACTAGATTCACTGAATAAAAGAAAAGTATTCGGCCCTATTGTTCAAACACCGAAAAATGTGAAGCCTGTTGGCTACAGATGGGTGTTTGTGAGAAAAAGAAATGAAAATAATGAAATTGCCAAATATAAGGCAAGGCTTGTAGCCCAAGGTTTTTCACAACGACCGGGAATTGATTTTGAGGAAACATATTCCCCAGTTATGGATGGAATAACATTCAGGTATCTAATGAGTCTAGCAGTACGGGAAAATCTCGAAATGAGGCTGATGGATGTTGTTACTGCATATTTATATGGCTCATTGGAAAATGATATTTATATGAAAATACCTGAAGGGTTTAAATTACCTGAGTCTTGCAACTCAAAACCCAGAGAAACTTATTCCATCAAACTGCAAAAATCGTTGTATGGGCTCAAGCAATCAGGCCGAATGTGGTACAACCGCCTCAGTGAAAGTTTGATAAAGGAATGCTATACAAATGACCCGATCAGCCCTTGTGTATTTATAAAGAAAAATGGGTCAGAATTTGTGATCGTCGCAGTCTATGTTGACGATTTAAATCTAATTGGAACTCCTGAAGAGTTGAAAAAGGCGGTCGAATATCTGAAAAAGGAGTTTGAAATCAAAGATTTCGGGAAAACGAAATTTTGCCTTGGCCTACAAATTGAGCATTTGGAAATGGGCATATTTGTTCATCAATCAGCTTATACCCAAAAGGTATTAAAGCAATTTCGAATGGATTATGCTCATCCGCTAAATAATCCAATGGTCGTTCGGGCACTTGATCCTGCAAAGGATCCATTTAGGCCAAAAGAAAATAATGAAGAGCAACTTGGCCCAGAAATGCCATATTTAAGCGCAATTGGCGCTTTAATGTATCTTGCAAATAGCACGTGACCTGATATCGCGTTTGCAGTCAATTTACTCGCAAGATTCAGTTCTTGCCCCACTCAACGACATTGGAAAGGCATAAAGCACATCTTTCGCTATCTCCAGGGAACAATTGATCTTGGGTTATTTTACCCAAAAGACTCTCGACATGAGTTAATTGGCTATGCCGATGCAGGTTATTTATCAGACCCACACAAAGCCAAATCTCAAACAGGCTATATCTTCACGTGTGGTAGAACTGCTATCTCTTGGAGGTCAATGAAGCAGACTCTAACTGCTACTTCTTCTAATCATGCCGAAATATTAGCAATCCATAAAGCAAGTCGAGAATGTGTTTGGTTGAGGTCAATGACTCAACATATATTGAAGAGTTGTGGTTTAATCATTGAACCACAAATGCCCCCAACAATTTTATTTGAAGATAATTCGGCTTGTGTAGCCCAGTTGAAAGGGGGTTATATCAAAGGAGATAGAACGAAGCATATTTCACCAAAATTCTTCTACACTCATGATCTTCAAAAGAATGGTGAAGTCGATGTGCAACAAATTCGATCAGAAAATAATTTAGCGGATCTATTTACCAAGGCATTGCCGACTGCAACATTCGAGAAACTCGTGAAGAAAATTGGAATGCGGCGGCTTCGAGATTTAAAATGATGTCCAAATCAGGGGGAGCATCTGATACAAGAATACTGTACTCTTTTTCCTTCACTTGGATTTTTTCCCACTGGGTTTTTTCCTAGTAAGGTTTTAACGAGTCATATTCTTTGTATAATAGGGCATGCAAGGGGGAGTGTTGATAGTCAATAACTGCATGCGCCCACAATTGAATTATTAGTACAAAAGTTAGACACGTTTCTTATCTACCAGAAGAAATCAACTTGGATATTTGTCTATATATACTATGTACTAGTCTGGAATCCATGTTGTAGTAATAATTATAAAGCTTCTCTCTCGTTCTTTGTTTTCCTTCTTCTAGTATATCTATATGCTTATGTTATACAGTATATATAACTAATAAGCTAATAACTTATTATCAATATTTTACAACAAGTACTTATTTAATCTATATATGCCCATCGAGAGTTTTAACAAAAAAAAAAATCCGATGATATAATTTATTTAAATAAAATCAAAATGATAATTTTGATAAGTAAAATAATTAGAAGATTATGGGGCATTTGGGAAAGATTTCTTTTCCTTCCATTCTTTTCGTTTGTTCGTCAAAGTTTTTTGGTGGTGTTTCAACTTTAAACGTCTTTTATTATGGGGTGTTTCGAAACCAATGAATCCGCTTACTCCTAAATGTTCATGTAATATTCTTTTAATAAATATGAATACACAAATATTAAAAGAGTTATTATAATCGACCGTATATAAAATAAAAGATTCCACTCTATCATGTACTATCACTTTATTAATTAAAAAAAAAAGATATTTGAATAATTAAGTTTTTCTCTCTAAATGAGATAGTATAATAATTTTTGATGTATGTGTTTTGCCTAATCTTTAAAAGATGTTGATAAACATGATTAGATTGCACAAGTTATTAGACCAGTATATATTAATTTAGTTACTTATTATTTGTTTGAGAGTGAATTAGAACCATATATCCCACTCGGTTCGAGTTTTTGTGTATGTAGAATGTTCCTTGCGAGAGACAACTCTTTAATTCCACCAAATTATTGAAGAATTAATCTTGAATCAAATATAGTCTATAAAATATACAAAAAAAAAAAATTAGAACCACTCCAAACAACCTAAAAGAAAAATAAAATAGCAAGGACGGGGTAGAACATGAACAACTTTAAAGCTAATGATTCATCAAAAGTATTCAAATTTATTATGGTGGTCCAAATCTTGTAGCATAATGTACATAAAAGATACCTACTTTTTGACTTGAGTTGTGTTGTCCAAATTATTCTCTTTCCTCGTTTTTGTTTTTTTTTTTTTGTTTTTTTTTTTTCCTTACCTCAATTGGTAGGAGCTTAGGTATGAAAGTGGTACTAGACCATAAACTACTAATTATTTCAACTAATCACAGTCACAGATCTCATATCTGCTCAAGTGTGTGTTTCTTTGAAATTTATTTATTTGGCTAAGGTTAAAGAAAGTAGCCACTAATCATAAATGAACTTATTTATTTATTAAACAGCCACTACTGATTTTATTCCTTTATCATTTAGTTTTTTCTTAACTCAATTGTTTTTTGTCATGATAAATTTTGATTGTAGTTGGAATAGTACTTTGGATTCGTGCAACTGTGTCTACACTTCTGCTGCACTTATTTCTGCCCCAGCTACCAAAATGTAACTTGCAACTTGGTGACGTAACTTTGCATATTTGTGGGAAAAATGATTCGACTTTAATTTCTATGATCTCAAATATGTTAGTCGAACTAAATCGACCTCCTGATTACATTAGAATCATCAATGAAAATCTTATTCTTTTTCGATACATTTCTATAATTCTTTAGATTAATGGGCGAGCGTGAAGGCAGATTTGTCTGGTTGGTCGATGGCGGGGAGTATCGGGTACCCAATTAGGTCGGACAACATCGGCCCTCGAGTAGGGCTAGTACCCAATTTTTTTTTTAACATATTTTGTTTTTAAAATTTTTCTTTCCGTCTTTAAGGATTTGGTTCATTTTAGTAATCTTTTTTTTACTCATTGAAGTTGTATTTATATTTTTTTTGTATTTTTGTTCTTTTTATGTATAAAATATAGCCATGGATCGATTGAATAATAATTATTTATTATGGCCCATGTATAAACCATTATTTGTGCAATAATTAGTTGGTACACAATTACCCCGTCCATCTGGCCACCCGTAGCTTAGACAACATAAAATCTGAGGAATTTAAATATGGGCCCGCTATTAATAAATTATTATCGATTATTGATGGTGTTCACTTCTCACATGTGCTATAATAATGATATTATAATTATTATTGTAGTTCACTTTAAATAATGTCGACCTGGTTCCTATCCTGAGATTCTTTTTCCCAGTATATACTGGGATATATTATAGCCATTGAATCTCACTTTAAATCAATGGTTAATATTGATCTAAAGATTAAAAATGTCATTATACTTCTAAAGCTTAAATAATATAAAATTTTGATTGTTTTTCTTCTCGAACCAAGCAATTCTTTTATGCAGAAATCTTTCAACCAATTTAAATTGAAGAAAAGAGAATGCAGAATAAAACAAAACAGAATGTTATTTGTATCAAAAGAGAATGTGAATTGAAACAAGATAGAATGTGAAGTATAGCAAAAAAGAATGTGAATTAAAACAAAAATAGAATGTGAAGTGGAGCAGACAGAATGTAAATTGAAGCAAGATAGAATGTTAAGTATAGTAAAACAGAATGTTAAGTGTTGCAATATAGAATGTTACTTCCTCCGTTCTTGAATAAGTGCAACATGTGGAAATATGACATTGTTCACACAAACACTTTGACTTAAAATTTTATCATAGTTATACAAGTTATAATATAGCCAAGTGAGATCTTGTTAGATTCATCTCGTCGTGTAGTTTTTTAATATCAAATTTTTAGAATTTTTAATCATACCGAACTTAAGTTATTAATGATTAAAATGTGCATTGGACTGCGTGTTGGGTGGGTCCGTAGCAATTATCAAATAACAGAGGAAGAATATATTAAGTATGTCAAGACAGAATGTTAAAAATAATAAAACATAATGTAATGTGTAGTAAGACATAATGCAAAATATTAAGCATAGCAAAACAGAATCTTAAGCGTTGTAAAATAGAATGTTAAGTATGGAATAACAGAATGTTAAGTGTTGCAATGTAGAATGCTATATATTAAGTATATCAAGACAGAATGTTAAAAGTAATGAAACAGAATGTAATGTGTAGTAAGACATAATGTTAAAAATTAAGTATAGCAACACATAATGTTAATTGTAGCAAAACAGAATATTATGTGTAAGAAGACATAATATTAAATATTAAGTATAGAGTATGTGTATTGGAAAATATAGAACATGTGTAATACTTGTAGAATATGCACGTTGTGAATCTTTCGGCCATCATTACACAAGCTGTAATAAATATAGTAATCATTGCAAAAGCTGCAAAATCATTTAAATTTTAATTAAAGTTTTTAAATATAGCAAATTACATAAATGACCTTAAACAATCTATACCATTCATCTTATTTTAATTTGGATCCAATGGTTAGAAATAGTTGCACATGTTTCCAGTATATACTGGGCAGTATGCGAACCAAGTCGAAATAATATAGGTATCTTTATAATTTCACTGTTCGCTTATTGACTATCTTATACGGAGTTGGTTTGGTTGCTATGCTGTGAAGTATTGAATTAATGTTTTGTATGTATTGTCTGTTTTTATACAGTTCATACACCATTCAATAACTAACACACACCGTATCAACACCCACCACACATACCTCATCGAATCAGCACGCCAGCACTTAAGGATATCATAGATACAACACCCTATCAAACCCATCTAATACACTTCAAGTAAATATTTAAAGACAAGTTGAACATCCTCAAAAAAGAATTTAATTCTATTAAGAGTATGTTATGCATAATTAATGTAGTTGCGATTTGCGAACTAGCATTATTGAAAACAAAAACTTGAAGCTACAAATTAAATTCTGATAGTAATAGAAATTTTTAATTTTATATAAAGCTTTGATGGCTGACATTCGAACATTAACCACCTTTGAAGATATCATATCTATATGATAATTTCCTTCACTCGACTATTTCCACATTCACCGTTCAATCATTAAAATAAAATGAAAATCCAATTAATAATTTACTATGGGATGGCAACGTGTAAAAGTGAGCTTCTAAAATTCTTTTTTTGGGGATTATAGAAAAACAGAAAATTATGTATGAGTTGACAAAGTTGGTTGGATAGTGGAATGGTCCCCTTATATCTGACAAATATCCTGCTTTTCAATTATTGGATTTTATTGCCAAAAGCCTCACGAGCCACGACACACCCCATATGAGTTACCATTACATCTATGGCGTGTGTATTTTTCATACAGTAGTATGTACTTATGTAGTAATGTATGTGTGCACCGGATGTTAGGAAAAATGTGTATCGGGCAAGAATCATGAGATGGAATGCACTTTTTTTTTTTTTTAATTTTTTATAATTGTTTGTTCAATTCGATAACTAGAAAAAACAAACCAAAAACAAAAAAAGAAATTCTGGATTTTTAATATTATTCCATTGCATTAAAAAAAATTATTGAATAACAATATGAATAGCGGAAAAAAAAAAGTTGGTAATTAGAATTTGAAAACTTTCACTATCTCAACAATATGCTACAAAAGAATATTAAGTCCATTTTCTCTCTCTAAAAACAAAAAGAAAAAACCCAAAAAAAAAAAATTAATATGATTTTTTGGCTGAACCACCTATATAGACTAGAAATTGGGTGGTGAGAGTCATGCCACACAATGATACAAATTACAAAGGGAATAAAGGGGCAGGATAGGAGGTCGTATAAGTTGGGAGTCAGGGGACTTAACCACAAAGGTAAGTCATCATCCCCAAATATTTAATACGATTGGATATATATATATATATAAATGTTAGAGATCAATGCAAAATTAAAAGAAGTGTATTAGTGAGACTAAAAGAATATTCTAGAATATTAGAGAAATTGGGGTGTGTAGAATTATTTATAGAAATGTTTAGAATAATCTAGATTAGTATTATTTAAGAATATTTTTAGAATACTCTAGAACTCTTGCCCACTCTATAAATAGGGGTGAGGCTCTTCATTTGCAATGTGAGTAGAAGATGTGTGTGATGAGTTGAGGTGTAGTGGTGAGTTGAGTGAAGAGGTGTGAGTTGAGTAGTATTGTGAAGTGTTGAGAAGTGAGTGTTGAGTGGTGAGTGTTAAAGGAGTGAAGAGTGTTGTAATTGTGTTGTGTATTTATAAAAGTGTTCTTTTTATTTAAGTCTCTCGGTTAAGCCTTGGTTTGTTAAGTTCTTGGTGCACTTGCATTAGTTATATGGTCGGCCCTGCCGCCTAACTAATATATGGTCGGTTATACCGCCTAATGATATATGGTCGGCCCTGCCGCCTAAGTATCCTTGTGCACTAAGAATTTTAGTCAAAGGCTAACCAACATTAAAGCGTTGGTGTTGTGTGAGTGAATTGTCATAGGTCCTCTATAGTGCGTGTGTTTGTGTTGGTATCAGAGCTTATTTTTCCCAACAACTGGTATCAGAGCACCAAGTTCCGAACCGCTAGTGGAGGAAAGCTTCTGTAAGTGTTGGAAACTTACATCGACTCGTCAACAGCAAGGGGAGACTCTGCCGGAGCACTGTTTGGAACTGTGAAAGTTGAGTGGTCTGGGACCAAGCCAACGTGACGTTGGACGTCGTTTAAGATGGCAGATCTTGCAAGCACGAGCAGTGGAATCAAGAAGCTCAATAGCCATAACTATGGTTATTGGCAGACTTGCATAGAATCTTACCTTCATGGTCAAGATTTGTGGGAGATCGTCGCCGGTAGCGATACTACTCCTCCACCACAAGAAAATGTTGAAGCCTTGAGAAAATGGAAAATCAAAGCGGGGAAAGCTATGTTCATATTGAAGACTACAATTGAGGAGGACCTGTTGGAGCACATCCGGGATGTGAAGACACCTAAGGCAGCCTGGGAGACTTTGGAAAAGTTATTCTCAAAGAAGAATGAAGCACGCCTCCAGCTCTTGGAAAATGAGCTCGCGGGAATCTCACAAGGTAACCTCACAATCTCTCAATATTTCACAAAGGTGAAATTTATTTGCCGAGAGATATCTCAACTCGCCCCTGAGGAGAACATAAGTGAGGCAAGGATGAAAAGAATTATCATCCACGGTCTAAGGCCCGAGTATAACGGATTTATAGCCGCCGTGCGAGGATGGCCCACTCAACCATCACTCATAGAGTTGGAGAATTTGCTGGCTAACCAAGAGGCATTAGCTAAGCAAATGAATGGAGTCACCATAAAAGGAGAAGACGAGGCCCTCTTCACTCACAGGAAGAAAGCCATGAATCGGACACAAAATGTGACGAAAGAAAGGTGGACTCATGGAGGCAATGGTCATCCAAATGCAAGAAGTAACACCACAGGGAGGGTTCGGCAAGGAAAAGGATACCACCATCAACAATATGAGGAGAACATTACAAAGAAAAATGGTGAATGCTTCAATTGTGGCAAGAAGGGTCACTTTGCTCGAGATTGTAGATTTCCAAGGAAGCGAACCTTCCAAGGAAACATGGCCACCACAAGAGACGAAACAAAAGAAGTTACTTTGGATGCATCCATCAGTGAGGAAGAATGGGATGCCGAAGCTGGATTTTCCATTGGAATCGACGAGGACGAGCTAGAGAAAGACATGGAGGATCAAGCTTTTGCTGCCACTATGAAGACAAAGTTAAACTACAAAGATAATTGGATCGTCGATTCTGGGTGCTCAAATCATATGACCAACGATGAGAAGAAGCTACACAACATGGATGAATATAAAGGAAAGAGAGTCGTGTTGACAGCCAACAATTCAAGGTTGCCTATTTCACATATTGGAAAGACAACAATTCCAAAAGATGGCTCTCACCAACTCCAGCTCGAGAAGGTGTATCTTGTCCCTGGCCTGAAGAAGAATTTACTATCAGTATCGCAGTTGACAGCAGAGGGGAAATATGTGCTCTTTGGGCCCGAAGATGTGACTGTGTTCCAGAAAATGAAGGTGGTTGGCAATCCAATTATGCAAGGAAGAAAAATAGAGTCAGTCTATGTGCTATCTGCAGAGACAGCATACGTGGACAAGACTCGTAAGAATGAGACGGTTGATCTCTGGCATGAACGTCTTGGGCATGTGAGCTACAACAAGTTGAAGGAGATGATGAAGAAACAAATCGTAAAGGGGCTCCCTCAACTTGATATCATCACAAATACCGTATGTGCCGGATGTCAATTTGGCAAAGCTCATCAATTGCCATTCAAAGAGTCGGAGCATCGTTCCAAGACACCATTGGAGCTCATACACTCAGATGTTTTTGGCCCGGTAAAACAAGCATCAATTGGAGGCATGAAGTATATGGTGACATTCATTGATGACTACTCAAGGTATGTGTGGGTGTACTTTATGAAGGAGAAGTCGGAGACCTTTATGAAGTTCAAAGAGTTTAAGGAGAAGATAGAAAGTGAACTCAGTGAGAAAATTCAGTGCCTACGCACGGATAATGGAAGAGAATATTTGTCGACTGAGTTCAATGTCTACCTTGAGAAGCACAAGATCAGACGGCAACTCACCTGCCCTAATACTCCACAACAAAATGGAGTAGCGGAGCGCAAGAATCGTCACCTTGCAGAAACATGTCGAAGCATGCTCCATGCTAAAAACGTTCCAGGAAGATTTTGGGTTGAATGTATGAGGACAGCATCATACGTGATCAACAGGCTTCCACAAGCAAATCTGGGATTTGTTTCTCCGTACGAGAAGCTATGGAGGATTAAACCAACCGTCGGTCATTTCAAGGTATTTGGATGCGTATGCTACGTCTTCGTGCCAGATCACCTACGGAGCAAATTTGATAAGAAAGCCATTCGATGCATTTTTGTCGGCTATGATGACTCAAGAAAAGGATGGAGATGTTGTGATCCAACTACTGGAAAGTGTCATACTTCTAGAAATGTGGTGTTTGATGAAGCTTCTTCATGGTGGACACCTGAAAAGATCGAGCTCCCAGAATCCCATGACTTAGAGGAGGATTCAGAAGAAAAAGAAGGAGGTGAAAAGCATACATCGGATATGAGTAAAGAACGAGAAAGACAACCTACCAAAGATAAGAGTCCATGGAAGACCGGTGTACATCAACCTACATCCGATGAGTTCTCTCCAAGCCAAAATGAAGAAGGCGAGCATGTACAACAATTGCGAAGGTCGACAAGGCTAAGGCAACCTAATCCAAGGTATGCCAATGCTGCCCTTGTGGATGAATCTACACCTATTGAGCCTTGTAGTTATGAAGAAGCGGCGCAGAGCCAAGAGTGGCAGAAAGCCATGGAAGAGGAAATCAAAGCATTGGAAGAAAATCAAACATGGGACTTAGTTCCCAAACCAAAAGATGTGAAGCCAATATCTTGTAAATGGGTCTACAAGGTGAAAACTCGACCAGATGGCTCCATTGAAAGGTATAAGGCTCGACTTGTTGCTCGAGGTTTCTCACAACAATATGGGCTAGATTATGAAGAAACATTTAGCCCGGTGGCAAAGATCACAACAATTCGAGTCCTACTAGCTTTGGCGGCTAGCAAGTCTTGGAAGCTATGGCAGATGGATGTCAAGAATGCCTTCCTACATGGAGAACTTGACAAGAGCATTTATATGGAGCAACCAAGAGGCTTTGAGAGCAAGACCCGCCCCGAGTATGTTTACAAATTGAAGAAGGCACTCTATGGCTTGAAGCAGGCTCCGAGAGCTTGGTACGGGAAGATCGGTGAGTTCTTGATACAAAGTGGTTTTACAGTTGCTCCTTCAGATTCGAGTTTATTTGTGAAAGAAGATCGGGGAAAGCTAGCTATAATATTAGTATATGTCGATGACTTAATCATCACGGGGGATCATGGCGAGGAGATCCAGAGGACAAGGGAAAATCTCTCCATCAGATTTCATATGAAGGAGCTTGGAGAACTCAAACATTTTCTTGGACTCGAAGTAGAGCAGAAAAGTGAAGGCTTATTTCTGGGACAACAGAAATATGCACGGGATCTTTTGCAGAAGTATGGAATGCTTAACTGCAAGCCCATCGCAACTCCTATGGACCATAATGAAAAATTGCGAGCCGATGATGGGAAAAGTTTAGAAGATGTTACCATGTATCGACAGCTAGTCGGAAGTCTTATATATCTCACACTAAGTCGACCAGACATAGCATATGCAGTTGGAGTGGCTAGTCGATACATGAGCAAACCAAAGAAGCCTCATCTCGATGCAGTGCGACGTATCTTGAGGTACGTTAAAGGCACCATTGATTTTGGCATTTTATATAAGAAAACAAAGGAATGCCATGTGACAGGATATTGCGATGCCGATTATGCTGGAGACTATGATACGCGACGGTCGACAACTGGGTATCTATTTAATCTTGGATCGGGAGCAGTATCATGGTGTAGTAAGAGACAACCCACAGTGTCGTTGTCAAGCACCGAAGCGGAATATCGATCGGCAACATCGGCAACACAGGAAAGCACTTGGTTGAAGCGACTAATGGAAGATCTTCATCAACCAACAAATTATCAAGTAAAGCTTTTCTGTGATAATTTATCAGCTATACGTTTAGCAGAGAATCCAGTCTTTCATGCAAGGACAAAACATATAGAAGTGCACTATCACTATGTTCGCGAGAAAGTGCTAGAGGGGGAGATCGAGATGGTGCCAACAAAGACAGATGAACAAGTTGCAGACATCTTCACAAAGAGTTTAAGTAAATCCAAATTCGTAAAATTCAGAGAAGCACTCGGAATGATCTGCAAATCAACCATGAAAGGAATTTTGCATTGAGGGGGAGTGTTAGAGATCAATGCAAAATTAAAAGAAGTGTATTAGTGAGACTAAAAGAATATTCTAGAATATTAGAGAAATTGGGGTGTGTAGAATTATTTATAGAAATGTTTAGAATAATCTAGATTAGTATTATTTAAGAATATTTTTAGAATACTCTAGAACTCTTGCCCACTCTATAAATAGGGGTGAGGCTCTTCATTTGCAATGTGAGTAGAAGATGTGTGTGATGAGTTGAGGTGTAGTGGTGAGTTGAGTGAAGAGGTGTGAGTTGAGTAGTATTGTGAAGTGTTGAGAAGTGAGTGTTGAGTGGTGAGTGTTAAAGGAGTGAAGAGTGTTGTAATTGTGTTGTGTATTTATAAAAGTGTTCTTTTTATTTAAGTCTCTCGGTTAAGCCTTGGTTTGTTAAGTTCTTGGTGCACTTGCATTAGTTATATGGTCGGCCCTGCCGCCTAACTAATATATGGTCGGTTATACCGCCTAATGATATATGGTCGGCCCTGCCGCCTAAGTATCCTTGTGCACTAAGAATTTTAGTCAAAGGCTAACCAACATTAAAGCGTTGGTGTTGTGTGAGTGAATTGTCATAGGTCCTCTATAGTGCGTGTGTTTGTGTTGGTATCAGAGCTTATTTTTCCCAACAATAAATAATACAAAAAACATTATAATATCTATAAATAATATTTAAAAACATTTATACTGTTTTAAAATAAAAGTGATCAAATAACTCAAAGTCTTAATCCTATTTTTGAATGTATTATTTAAAAAATTATCACATTGTTTTTTTTTTTTTGGTAATCAATGGCACCGAGGTGTCGGCAAAGGTATGTAGGAGTCCAAGCCACACAAATTACAAAGAGTAAAGGGGAGGGATAGGGGGCCGGGTGAAAATTGAACTCCTAACCTATGGTAGAATTTATTCCTTCTCTTATGTCTTATATTCACATCGTTAGTGGGACAACTACAACGGGCGTCATGACACTGTTGCCCCTTAACCCCACTTGGAACTAGGGATGTGCAAATTTTAACGAATTCAGAAATTTTGAATGCAGAATTCAAAATATATATATTATTAGTTTTTAATTATATATAATTGTTGGGAACCAGTTTTAGGAATATATGTTCACAACCACCGATGTCTGGACACTATCATGGACATCCGGCCAAATTTTATCCATACAAACTATTTTTGGAAAGATAGCTATCAGATCTACATGGGATATCTTCAAACGGCTAGCTGAGGTTTCCTACGGATTAAGACACAAATTATGGAAAGTCAATCACCTATTCTAGGAAACACCACAATAAGAAAAGGTCCTATGCATGGAAATTATTCACCTTCTTTAGGATATTATTGCACTTCTTAAGGATTAGGATGATTGCATACGAGACACTTCGAGCAATTCATTTTTCCTAGCCTATCTTCATCAAGCAAAAGACAATCGAAGAAAAGATAATTCTTAACCTGTGTTAAAGCCTCAATCCAACAGTTAAGAATTCATTCGGTTCACTTTGTATATTGGTGATCTAATCACTTATGCAAATCACGAATTCATTCGGTTCATTTTGTATATTGGTGATCTAATCACTTATGCAAATCACGCCTTGAGTAAACTTGGATCAAAACAAGCAGTTTATGTGCTCGTTGATTGGAGGTAAAAAAAATCCAATCAAGGGGATAATTCAATGCATCGTCAACCCGCACTTAAATCAATATATTTTGAAGAGGAGAGTCTGCGGACAGGTTTCGTCCAAGGGTAAACTTGATGGAGGAGCCTTCAAGGATTTGGAGTAAGATCGGGGAGGATCTTCACCAAAACTAGGGATAATTTTCTTTGGCACAAATCATCTGCTTGAAGATTGGAGTCAGCAAATTCCAATTTATTTGTGTTTGGGTCGAGGACCCTGTTTAAACATATATTGGAGATTCCTGAACTAATATCCCCTAGACGTAGCTGAATTGGGTCAACAAATTCCTGTATTTGTTATCTTTGCGTTGAATGTCACATATTCAGCACCATATCCAAACCCGCACATATATAATTCATATTCTAATTTCAAGTTTGACACTTAGGCCACGTTCTCTATGCGTTATTTTTATGACTTATTACTTATTTTTATTAAAATCATATCAGATCAGATCAGACTAGACAAATCATTATAATAAAATTATATAAGATAAAATAATATCAGACCATATCAGACCAATTCAGACCAAATCAAATAAGAATTCAGACCAAACCAGACAAATTCGGATCAGATTAGATCAGATCTTATAAAATTCATATCAGAACAACTTATCTAAAGCCTAGAGACAATTGGGCTGTTTGGATGACAGCATATTGACCAGCATATAGCATATTGGAAGAGCATATTGTCTCACAGTTCTCTCTCCGAATCTGCTATCTGCTAGCGGATCCGCTGACTCCCAAACATCCCCAATGCCTTAATTATGTAAGTATAGCTCCATTGAAGATTTTAATATCATTAAGGCATTTTAGGTAATTGTGATTTTTAATGACCAATGGTAGTCGTTATGAGTTTAAATGAGGTAAATAGTGCGGAACATTTATTTCAACAAGTACACAACATAATTCAAATTTTTTTGGGAGTTTTGAGACTGATTTTTTTTTAAAAAAAAAAAATCAATTTTGAATTCGACATTTTCAATTTATTTGAATTTTAAATTGATTTCAACATTTTTTGAATTCATCTTAATTCAAGATTCTGCAAAACCATGGCATTTAATGAATCTTTATATATTTAATTTAATATTATAATTATAAATATAATATTAGAACCGATATTGTTATTGTTGGGTTCAAGTGTAGTTAGGAATGGCAATGGGCCGGTTTCGGGACGGGGAGTAGTATCCCCATCCCCATTCCCAATAGCATCTTTAATCCCCAAAACCGGCCCAATGCCCGTCGGGGATTTTATCGGGGATCCCCATCGGGTATTATAATTTCCCCGATCCCCATTGGGGACCCATTGAGGATTCATTTTACAAACTCATTTTTTAAAATTTTAATATTAAAACACATAAAAATTGTTTAGTAATAAATTATAATCCACATCAAAAGTTCATAATTGTTTCCAATGTATAATTAACCTATCAAACTAAATTTTGAATTTGAAATACTTAATTTCACATAATAAAGTTCGATAATTCATGCAATATAATAATAAAAAAATAAATCCACAACATTTACTTTCATGTTTTCCTTAAGAAAATAAAAAATAAAGCAAATTATAAATACATAATTTGATTTATTACCAATGTAGGTTATATTAGAATTTAGGTTTTTATTTTTTATTTTTTAAGTAATGGACTAATCAATAAAATATAATATACAAAAATATTAAATATAATATATATAATTTATAAAATATAAAATATATAAAATATATCGGGGATGGGCCGGGGCGGGGACTACTTCCCCCATCCCCGTCCCCATCCCCGAAAAAATCCCCGAGAAAATCCCTGATCCCCGGCCCATCCCCAATAATCCTCTCCCCAAAACCGTACCGAAAATTCGGTTTTCGGTTTTCACCATCGGGTACGGTTTTTTTTGCCATCCCTAAGTGTAGGGATGGCAATCGGATCCAGAAAATCCGAGAACCGACCCGGATCCAGCCCATTTAGCTCGGTTCAGGTCCTGCTATTCGGGTCTGGTTCGGGTCCAAGCATCAAGTTTTCGGGTTGGGTCAGTTCTTGAGTCTAGGGGTAGACCCAACCTTATCTGAACCGACCCGATTATTCTTTTATCTGTGTAAACATTAACCTCATACATTTCATTCATTTTTATTTTTGAAACAGAATAGCAGCTGTGCGCTAGCCTTCTCATTCTCGCGGTCTCACCAATCACCACATTTCCAGACGCTCTTCCGGCTTTCCCCTTCTATTTCCGGCGCCGCCTCACCACCACCAACCCACCATTCCGGCGTCGCCTCCTTGTTCCTCAGCCCATTGCACAAACTTTTTCTGTCTGTTGGAGTCGAAGTCTCGATGAGTTCCCCATCCTCTGCCCGTTTCCGCGGCAGCCGCACCTACCCATGACTTTCCTCTGCCCGTCGCCGACCGTCTCCGCTTGTTCGCCTCTCGCCGTTCTCAGTGCTCGTCGACAGTGAGTTTTTGTTCTCAGTGCCCGTTGTTCCTCATCTCCATGTATTAGTTTGCTTTCCTTTTGTTGTGTGTGTGTGTGTATTTGGGCTTCTGTTGCTTTGGGCTGTTGATTTGTGCTTCTGTAATTGTGCTTCTATTGTTCTTCATTCCAGTGCCCGCTGTTGATTTGCGCCTACTTGTTGATTTGTGTTGTTCGATTTATCTTTTCGATTAGTGCTCTATTGTGAATTGTATACTGGTATAATGTATATTGTCGAGTGTTTCACATTGGAAATTAATAAATTGAATTTATCAGCAATTAGATTAATGCATTGTTAGATTATTGTTAGATTATTTGCCTGTATAATGTATTAGTGCATTGTTTGTGGGTATTTAAAATGAAGTGTTAGATTATCATATTGTTGTTTTGAAATTGGTTCGAGTTTATGTTCTTATAGTAGTTTCTTTGAATTATTTATAGATGGAATCGAAGGAGAGAACAATGCTCTTTCTGTCCCTTCAGTCAAGATTATTCATGGAAGCATGAATGTGGACACGACTATGAATTCTGAAGAAAACATTGAAGATGATAACTCCAAGGACAGCAAGAGGAAAAGGACTTCTAAATGGTGGGATTTTTACAAATTATTGAATGTGAATGGAATTGAGGTTGCCGATTGCATTTATTGCAAAGCACACCTAAAGGCACCGGGCACTTTTGGGACATCAAATTTGAAGAAGCATTATGAACAAGTTTGTAAAAAGCGCCCAAGCAAAACAGACATTCGAAAAAGTTTGCTAATGGGCAATACGGAACCTAGTGGTTCTCAAACTTTGGAAGTTGGTATCTTTAATCAAGATGATTCAAGACATGAACTTGCATCGATGATCATGCTACATGATTATCCATTTTCTATGGTTGACCATAATGGCTTTCGAAGGTTTGTCACTACACTCCAGCCATGTTTTAACATGATCACCAGAAATACTTTGAAAAGTGATATCTTCAAGATCTATGAGGCACAAAAAGCCAAATGTTACGAAACATTGGACAATCTTAATTGTCGAATTGCCATAACAACTGACATGTGGACATCGAGCAACAATAAAAAAGGATTCATGGCAATTACAGGGCATTTTATTGATGATTCTTGGTTATTGAAGAGCATTATCTTGAGGTATACATTCTAAGAATTATTTATAAAATATTTTAATTTTATACTATGTGTTTATTGAAATACTTTAATAAAATTTACCCATTTTTTGTAGGTTTATGTATTGCCTACTCATCATACTGCTGAAGCACTATCCAATGTGTTTGTTGAATCATTGATGGATTTGGAATATTGATAGAAAATTATCAATAGTTACTGTTGATAATTGCACTACCAATGATTCCATGATCAATCATACTTTAAGAAGGTTTTCTTCGAGAGATATTCTATTGGATGGAAAGGTACTTCATATGCGTTGCTCTGCCCATATGTTAAATTTGATTGTTAGAGAAGGATTGGATATCATTGGTAATGTCATAGACAATGTGCGTGATAGTATTCTTTTTTGGACTGTCTCACCTGCTAGAATTGAAAAAATTGAAGAAACTGCTCTTCAATTGCATGTTGATTGCACTAGGAAGTTGGTTTTGGATTGTAAAACTCGATGGAACTTTACTTATTTGATGTAGGAGACGGCCATAGTGTATAGAAGAGTTCACGAGGCTTAAGTGTCGAGAAAAAACTTATAGTTTTGAAATAACTGATAAGAATTGGGATGATGCAATTGAAATATGTGACAAGTTGAAAATCTTTTATCTAGTGATTGAGAAGTTTTCTGGAACCCTTTACCCTACGTCTAATTTTTATTTTGCAAATGTTTGTGAGATTAAAACAAAGTTAGATGCATGGATATCTAGTCCTAGTGAGATTGTCCAAAAGATGGTTTCAAAGATGATGGGAAAATATGATAAATTTTAGACTGAATGTCACATTATGTTCGGGGTGGCTATTGTTTTAGATCCAAGGTGCAAGTTGAAATCAGTAGAGTTTTACTTCAATCTTATTTATGGTGATAGAGCTGCTGGAAAATTTGAACAAGTTCGAAAAAAATTGTCAGGAGTTGTTAAATGACTACGAGTCTAGGTTTATGTTGGATGATAATTCACTTGCTAGTATTGGTTCTTTGGATATTGGAGGTACATCTCAAAGCAAGTCTGCAACTGAGGAGGCATATGATCTTGATCCTCTAAATAAATTTGATAAGTTTATATCAAGCAGCTCTTCTGGACTATCTACAATGTCAGAGCTTGATATATATTTATAGAAAAATATTTTGCCAAGAACAACAAATTTTGATATATTGGGTTGGTGGAAAACTAATGGAGTTAAATATCATATTCTGCAAAAAATGGCAAAAGATATATTGGCAATTCCTGTGTCAGTTGCATTTGAGGCAACTTTCAGCAATAGTGGAAGAATTATTAGCCCTCACCGTACTAGGCTTAATCCTTCCACTTTGGAGGCACTAGTTTGTGGTCAGCGTTGGTTGTGGAATGAAATAAATGGTAAGTTATTTGTATTTTATTTTTAAATATTTATTTATAATATTTAAGACTTTGTTCATTATTATGATGTTTTTATTTTTTCTATTCACTCCATAGATGGTGAGTCAAGTGACTTGAAGGGATGTCATACCATTGTTGATGAAGAAGAAGATGAATAAAGATTCAGCAATGTAGCAAATAATAACTATTGATATTAATCATCTATTGGAGTTAATTTAAATTATTTTTATATTTAAAATAGGTGTATTATAGTGTTATATAAGAATTTATTGATATTTAAGTATTTAAATTCTTGTCTCAGTTGGAGAAATGGATGGCTGAAGAAATGTCAAGTACACAAAATTGTTGCAAACCTTGGAGAAAATCTATTTTGCTAGTCTCTATTCGCATGTTTTGGACTTTTGGTTGTAATTTTTTAAATGAAGTATTGTTACTTTGTTGCTATGCTCTATCATATTTGCATGTTGGATTTGCTCATTTGAGTTGCATGTATTGTTGTTATGTTCTTGCCAATGGATTTGCATTTGCTGCTGCCTTCTTGCTCTTTTTTTAATTTGGATGAATATATGTTGCTGTCTGTGGTCTTATTTTTTTTTTTAAGGAATATGTTGATGTGTTGTTGTTATGTCTGCTCTTTTTTTAGCTGTTAGAAGTGCATGTCTAGTAAAAAAAATTTCTTCTTCAGCTCTTTCAGATCTGGACGGGTCGGGTAGAAAAGCCTGCACCTAAATCTTTCGAGTCCACGGGTCCACGAGTCTGGGTCCGAGTCCTGGCGGGTCGGTTCTGTTCGGTTCCAAGACAAATTACATCGGGTTGAGTCAGTTCTTGGGTCCAGAATTCTCCTCGGTTCGGGTCTTGGGTTCGACTGGACCCGACCCATTGCCATCCCTAATCAAGTGACGAGATAAACTCTAATTCCTATTTGTCCTGTAAACTCGTTGAAACCAATTACGTAAACTGTAACATCCCGATTAATTAACGCATAATTAATTTAATTAATTGTGGTTAATTAATAAAGAATTTACTATATGGATATTTTGTATGTATGATTTTAATGATGTGGAAGAATAAGTGGGTTCAAACCCACAAGAGAATGAGAGCTCAAGTGCTCAAATGGGTGTAATGTGGTCAAGACTAGTGGTACAACCCATTAACCCACTTTCCAACCCGACCCGGATCCATTTTAATTTCTTAAAATCTGAAAATTGGGGTGAGAGGCTCATTTTCCACTCCCCATTTACCCCATTCCCGTCACTCTCCCTTGAGAGGGTTAGGGTTCTTCAAGTTCTTGCCCATTTGGTGATTTTAGTGCAAAATCAAGAGGGGAACTTGATATACTACTTGAGGTAAGTTATTTTCTTTACTTAATTTTTATTTCTATGGTTTGAGAAGTGGTTTTTGGTGGGGGTAATGTTGGTGACGGGATTTGGGTGTTTTGGTTGGATTTTTGTAGATCGGAGCAAGTTGAAGCTTAAATCCTTGAATTGGAACTATATTGGTGTTGGGGGAAGCTAAGGCTTGGATTGTGGATCGGGAGCTTGGAGGTTGAAGAGGAAAGCTTGAGGACTCGTCTACATTCAAGGCAAGGGATTATATTGCTTAAATTACGTGTTTGGGGGGTATTTGGGGGTCGAATTTCGGCGAAATCGCCGGAAAACCGATTGGAAAATCGGAGAAGATGATGAACAGTAACTGCTACAGTAACTGCTACAGTACTGCTACAGTAACTGTACAGTAGTTACCGCGGTAACTCGTGTAGTTACCGCAGTAATTCGCCACAATAATTACTACGGTAATTTGAACAGTAACTACCACGGTAATTTGAACAGTAACTACCGCAGTAACTTGTACAGTAGTTACCGCAGTAATTCGCTACAGTAGTTACTACAGTAACTCGCTATAGTAATTACTACAGTACTCGCTACAGTAATTACTACAGTACTTGCTACAGTAATCGCTACAGTACTGGGCTGCGTATGTCACGCGTTTTACGCGCGCAGGTGCGTAGTGAGCGCAGGAATGCCCTGTTTGGCCCCTTTTTGTGCGATTTTGATTATATAATGATGTTTTCTTTGCACCAATTATTGTTATGACTTCCCCAAATGTTATTGGTAAACCGTGGGTTAATCAATTGGCCCGTGGGGGTTGTTGAATTGCTTAGGGGAACTGTTGAATTATTATATCATTAATGACTTAGCCTAGGGGGCTATGTATTGAATTCCTTATATGTTGAGAAGCATGTGAACCTAGTATGTAGGTGCTTGAATATCACTGTATTGTCATATGCATGTTATTGCATTATAATTGATTACTAACCCGATGGGTTGTTATGATGTTTATGACTGATCGGGCAGCCTTTACCGGTGTTGTTGAGTCCCGATGACCCTGCGGGGTGGATTATTGGTTGTTATTCATGTTGGCCCTTTTGGGCTGGTTATTATAATGCATGGTATTGCATTATGAATGGATGGACATATTGGAAATGTCTGATCGGGCAGCCTTTACCGGTGTTGTTGAGTCCCGATGACCCTGCGGGGTGGATTATTGGTTGATATTCATGTTGGCCCTTTTGGGCTGGTTATTATAATGTATGGTATTGCATTATGGATGGATGGACATATTGGAAATGTCTGATCGGGCAGTCTTTACCGGTGTTGTTGAGTCCCGATGGCCCTGCGGGGTGATTATTAGGCTGTGATGCCTGTGATTTGGCTGTTATGCCTGTGATGGGGCTGTGATGCCTGTAGTCCCTGCGGAGATGGTGTATGTTACCCTGTAACGGGTTTGAGTTGATGATATCCTCACCCGTGGGTTCATACCGCCCGGGTTTAGGTTGCCGGCTAGGCATATTCATTTGCATTTGCATATAGGGTAGATAGGTGTATGTTAGGCCATGCATCACGTGCATAAATTGTATGTTTGTGGTTGAAGCACCGGTATGGGACGGTGTGATGTTTTATTTATGTCAATTGTATGATCGTGGTTGAAGCACCGGTATGGGACGGTGTGGTGTGTAACTGCTTTATTTATATTCTGCCGTTATTAATATGTTTATTTATTACCTATATTTACTATCTTGAGATGCGGTTCTGTTTTCCCTTACTCCCCGGCACGTAGCCTTGCTCAGTACGTTGTACTGACCCCCTTTGCTTTTGTCTGTTTTATAGATCCTGCTGGAGGCGCTGGAGCATGATTTGGGTTTGGGGTATTGAGAGATCACATAGATAGAAGTATATAGGACGCGTTCATTATGCTAATGTGATACTATGTGACTACTGCTGGTTGAGGCCTGTGAGCCTGGGATTTACATACTGTCGGCCGGTGGCCTTATGTGATTTACAGCTTTGGGCTGGTAGCCCTGTTTGAGATATTGGTATGCTGTTGGGAGGCTTGTAGCCTGGATGGGTCGCTGGGACCGTTATTTGAATATTATTAGGTGACATTTTTATGTGCCTATGTGTTTTTAATTTATTTATAGCTTCTGCATTAAACTGGATTAATCAGATGATCACTTTAGGTTTACTCAGTATTGTACTAGCTGTTTTAAATTAGCTGGCCACTAGTTTAGGATAGTTAGTACATCGGTAATGCTTGCGAAAATCAGGTTTGAATTTTCGGGGCGTTACATAAACACCCATTATTCAGTTTAAGATAAAATGCAACGGAAGACTTAAAAATTGGCATGTTGACCCGATGAGGTATGTATGTTGGGTGTTAATGAGGTATGTATTGAGTATTTAATGGTCTTTTGGTTATATAAAAGCACTCAACACATACAAAATACTCATTCCACACTTCGGCCCATGCTAATTTAGCTCTTAAACCAAATCATATATGTGCATGCAACCTTTCTCACCAAAATGGGCCTTGCATATTTGAATTATATAATTTGAAATATAATGGGCTAGACATACATAGCTTATTTCTCCCGCAAAAGACAAACATGTTTAGTTATAATATATTGAGTCACTGTACAATATGTTGTTGATGTTGAGAACCATATTTTTAACTTCATATTGTTGAGAACCATCTTCGCTGTCATTGTTGAGTCACTCTACAATATGTTGTTGATGTTGTATGAAAATTAGAGTGCTTCATATTGTAAGAGATGTTCTCTTTTTAGGCCAAACATGAATTAGTGTAGGCATGAATATGAAATTTAGAGACTATATCGCGTACGGGTTAGAGAAGCTCATTTTAACCATATTTTTAACTTCATATTGTTGAGAACCATCTTCGTCGTCATTTTTGAGTCACTCTACAATATGTTGTTGATGTTGTATGAAAATTAGAGTGCTTCATATTGTAAGAGATGTTCTCTTTTTAGCCCAAACATGAATTAGCGTAGGCATGAATATGAAATTTGGAGACTATATAGAGTTCGGACTAGAGAAGCTCATTTTAACCTTACCCGAATGTTTCTTAGATCCCGCACTGGCAACTACAGGCCTGGTGCATTACGATTACTTCTAAGACATTATTCAACAGCCGAATAGGTAAGGGTCTGGGTCCTGGGGCAGTCATCAGGCAACTTTGCAGTATATTCTTCAATGAATCGAGATATTGGTTTATCTGCCTCTCCGGCCGGCCAAAATCCTAGTTGTCCAAATTGTTCATATCCTCTAAAACCGACAGTTAACGACCGGTTGTTTTAAAATTAAGATACTTTTTTTTATTTTTTTATTTCCAATACTTTCCAATTTTTATTTTCTTTCAAGCTTCAAATTTGTCTGAACATATTTTCACCGAAAATTTATGTGATTTTTATTAGATTTATTTAATTTTTTAGAATTAAAAATAAAATATCACTCTAATAACCCAGTTTCATATTGAAAAATGACTTTTTCTTGTTTTTAATTTTTCTCAAAATTTATGTTTTCAATTCTTTCCAGAAAAAAAAAAAAAAGTTTATCGATTCACGGTTGAACCGACCAAATCGGTCCGGCTAAAGTCGGATCGGAACTGCCGGTTAACCAAAACTTACAGTGATGTCCGATTTATGGTTACAGTCTTGTTCGAATCGAAACCGGCTATTGTTGAACCGTCTAGTGGAGTTTATCATTCAACAACAGCCGGTTTTAGTTCGAACAGACTGTAGCCGTGAATCGGCCATTACGGCCGGCCAAAAAACCAAACCCTGTTTACTCTTCAGCTCCCACTACCACTGTTTATAAGCTTCAACTGATCAGCGCCTTCCACTACCACTGTACGGATGGCTCCAGCAGCAGCAGCAACCATCCCGTTGGGCATCTCCAATTGTCTTTACCTTGGGCATCCATCATATATATCGTTGGGCATCTTCACCTCCATGTTTACTATTCACGTCTCTCGATTAGCACAGTATGAGCTCTACATTAATCTTGTATATCGTTGGGCATCTTCACCTCCATGTTTATCATATATATCGTTGGGTTTCTAAGAATATCTGCTAGTTGTTCTTAATCTTGAAGAAATACTTAAGGCCTGACGATTCTTCATAACATAAAACAAGAATGTGTTACAGTAGTAGTATTTCTGTATTTCTCAGTTTGAATTTCAAGTAGTCGAAATAGCTCGTATATACCTTATGATGGGGTGACCTTTCATTTTGAGGAGTTGAAGATGTTGTGTGTATAAATGTTGTTAATTCTTTTTGTTTTTGTTAATTCTTTGTTATGTTGCCATTAACAATGTAGCAAACGGGCTGCATGTTGACTCCTGGAAAGTGTAGAGCAACTTGGTGATCTCTATTTCATCAAAATTGTTACAGGTTATATTTCTGACCTCTAATTCCCCTATTTTCTTTACTTCTGCATGTATGGTGATCTTGGTTGCTGATCAACCCCAAAGCATTTCATCTTCTTTTCTAGCAGGCAATATGGTGATGAACGGACTGTTCTCGTTGAGATTCATCTTCGGTATCATCGGTGAGTTACTTCTGCACTATATATATGTTCGATAGTTTGTTGGTTGTTCTACTTTACTGTTTTTCTATTTAAATTTATTGTTCCTATGTAGATTACCTTAGTCATATAAAGTATGTGTGTTGAATTAATTCATGTAATCATGCATGTGTGATGCCATTCCAATGACTACTATTGGGAAAGTTGGTCATAGTTAAAGTTGGCATTGAACCTAGCTAAACTAAAGGAAAGCTTTAAACTAGCTAAACATGGCATTGAATTTTGGAATTGTACATACCCTGTCTATATGAAATTTCCTGAAATTGATTACTATAATTAGTTGGTTTTGTTCTGCTGTTGTTGTATACAGTATACCATATTCCACTACTAAACAAAATTGTTAAATGAATGGATTACTCAAAATCTGATTACCTTTCCAGTATAATACAAATGTATCTATGCCATTAGCCTTAAACATTGAATTATGATCACCATCCTATGCCTTCTAATACTCTTGATGATTATTTGGACTCACTATACCACATATCAACAAAAGAGATCGATAAGAAGAAGTGGAAGACAAAGATTAGCTAGGTACTTAATTAAATGTTACAGAACAATTATGTCAATGCAGTGGGGAAAGATCCTCTTGATCTTACATGATTTTATCACTCCAAAACCAATAACCTATAGTATAAGAAGACAACAAATTATATATATATATATATATTGCGGGTTGCAGTTTCGTTTGGTCAATTTTTTCTCCAAACAAAACCTAAACCGTAAACCACAGTTTTGTAAAAAAAAAAAAAACAAAACAAATAAACAAACCATAAATTTTAAACCGCAAATAAAACCAAAACGTCAAAATACGGTTTGGTTTACCAAAACGTCAAAATACGGTTTGGTTTGCGGTTTGGTCTGGGCTAGACCTAACTCTGAACATCCCTGGCTGCTCACATTAGGTAGGGGGTTCATCAGTAGGATTTGATTGCAGGTATGGTTGTATTCCTCATACAATCAAATGAGGAAATGCAGTAGGAGTTCATTGTCATCTGCCATCACTAATAGCTCTAGTAGTTCACAATTGTTGGTGGGAAAAGGATTGAGAGCTTAGAAGTCACTCTTGAGCATCTTCACTTCACTGTAGTAGCCTGTACCCGATCGATTGCCTTGAGATAGATTAGTTATTTTTCTCTTTAGCATAAGGATTTGAGGTCTTCTAATGTAATCGTATCAGTCCTCCAACTCCAAGTGATCGAGATGATGAAGTGTGGACGAATTGGCGAGCTAACTCAGTTGAGATCGAGTTTCGCGGCTAGGACAGAACCAATCCATCAACACATTTCCACATTGTAATCAACAATGTTGTCTCTATATTGATCTTCCATGCCGTCCAAGTCGATCCATCCCAAAAAGCAGTAGAGAGTTGGAGACGAAGTTGATTGGCTGAGGTTAGTATCAATTCTTCATAGATCTCCTATAGAGAGGTGTTAGCTGAGTTAGAAGTCGAGATATGCTCTATAGATCAATTTAAAAGATGCGATAGGGTTTGAGGTAGATCGAGTTAAGCGATATATCAAAAATTCAATTTCCATAAGCGAACCGCTCTGATACAATGTTGAAGGTTGTGAATGCGGTGAAAAATAAGATGGAGACGAAATAGAATTGGGGATGTTGCATACCACAATTGTTTGAATACATATTTATAGTACAAGGAAAGTGTAAACACGCTTCTCATAAAACGTAATATGCTAAAGAGAGTTAAAGATAAAAATAACCCTAAAGACCAAAACACTGCAGATGAACTTAGCCACCATCTTTTGATCTCTTCAAGCTTCATGCGCTGCACTATTGCAGCACTTCCAACATGTTGCAGGCCAAGCTCCTTTGCCAGCCGAGTTGTGTGCTCCGATCCTGATTTATTTTCAATCTCAAAGCTTTTCTCAAGCATGTGCACCTTTAATATACAAGGAAAAAAAATGAAATTCATAGTTGATTTCGATTGATTATGGAAATTAAATGAAATTCGTAAAGTTGAAGGACTTGTTTCGGAGAGAGACGCCGCTTCTTCTCCCGTAATTGCTCATCTTATAGGTCCTCCGTAACATTGAAAAAAAGTTGTCGTTTTGTGGACGTTTCCACCACGTTCATCCTTGATCTTTCTCTTAATACATCTCAAAGTAATCTGCAATAATCAATCGCAATTCGCTGGAAAACTAAGAGAAATTAGATTAATCGAATTGGAAACTGCAGCTACCGCTTTCCAGAAACACGAATTTGTTGTGGCAAGAGCTGTCAAAAAAAATCCGGCTGGATTCCATTTCCTTTCCCAGATCTCCAGCGAAAGATCGATCAATCAGTCAATCAATCAATTCAACACCCAAAAACACAAGCACGTACGTATATACATGCGGCAGGTGCAGGTGCAGGCTCTTTGGAGATATGTTGGATGATTGGGTAGACATGCGGCATCTTAGTTCCTAAATTAATGATCCATGGTTGGCCATTGGGGATTGGAATGATATGTTATACATGTCCGATTCCAGTGGCCTCTCTTATGACCCGCGCAGGTGCAGGCTCTTTGGAGATATGTTGGATGATTGTGATCTCCATACCGTTCATAACATTGGGGATCCCTTTACGTGGCAGCGTAATACTTCGGGAGGACCTGTGGAGCGCAAACGTCTTGATAGGGCTGTGGCCAACCCAGCTTGGGCCTTGGCCTTTCCGGATAGCTTGGTGGAAGTCCTCCCTCGACGTGTGTCGGATCACAATGGCTTACTTTTGAGATGCTCAAATAAATTCGGAGCAACTGGACGACGGCCTTTTCGATGGGAATGGGCGTGGTCAACGCATCCCCATTATGGCCATATTGTCGACGCTGCATGGCATGGAGGTGAGCATCAGATAGGGAACCAAATTCAACAGGTTTAGTAGGCCTCAAAATTTTTCAATAAGTACACTTTTGGCCACATACGTCGGAGGAAGGACCGCATCCTTTGCAGGTTGGCTGGAATCCGCCGTGTGCTTGGCCGAGTGGACTCGGCGATCCTTCATCTTCTTGAAAGGAAATTGTTGACTGAATTGGACGAGGTTCTGAAACAGGAGGTAATGATGTGGTTCCAGAAGTCGAAGGAAACGCAGCTCTATCATTGGGTTGGATGTTGATGGCACGTGGGTCACGGATCCTGGCACGTTACAATCTCACGCTGCATATCATTTTAGTGACCTGTTTTCGCACTCAATCAGGCCTCCATGCCCGCCTAATGTGTTGATACCACTTCCCAGTCTTAATAATGCCGAGAGCCTTGGAGATGAGGTGAGCTTGGACGAGGTGAAAGTTGCACTTAAAATCATGAAGAGCTTTTCAGCGCCGGGGCCGGATGGACTCCCAACTATTTTCTACAAGCTGTATTGGTCGTCGGTTGGTGACTCGGTATGGAGGTTTATCCGCGATGCACTATTGAATGGCCACTTTGAGACATCTCTTGCTGCCACATTTATTTGTTTAATTCCTAAGGTTGATATACCTAGGGAAATTCGGCATTTCTGGCCTATAAGCTTGTGCAATGTGTGTTATAAAATCTTGACAAAGGTCATTGTCAACCGTCTACGACCACTTCTTCAATCTTATATCGGGCCTTTCCAATCGGCGTTCTACCTGGGCGTGGTACGGCAAGCAATGCTATTATACTCCAGGAGGTCATGTCGGTCTTCAACAACAAGCATAGAAAGACTCAGTCCATTCTCTTGAAGGTTGATCTAGAGAAGGCCTATGATAATGTGTGCTGGGATTTTTTGGAGGAATGTCTGCAAGAGATGGCAATCCCTCAATCTATATCTCGTCTTATTATGTTTTGTGTGCGATCACCCCAATATTCTATTTTATGGAATGGAACGGCCCTTGCGCCTATTACTCCGGCTAAAGGACTTTGTCAGGGGGATCCTTTGTCCCTGTATTTATTTATTATTGTTATGGAGAAGGTTTCGAAGGCCATTTCGAAGCACGTCGCGGATGGACAGTGGGAACCGTTCACATTGGGTCGTGGTGTTCCTCCCATCTCGCATCTCATGTTTGCGGATGATTTGCTTTTGTTTTCAGGGGTGTCGGATTCGACTATCTCGTGTATGGACCGAATTCTTTCTGGCTTTGCGGGACAGTCTGGATTGAAGATCAATGCCTGAAAATCTTGTGCACTTGCCTCTACCTCGGTTCCTCCTTCCTTGGTGGCTCGGCTTAAAGGTATTCTGAATATTCAGTTCACGGCTAATATTGGGAATTACTTGGGGTTTCCTCTAAGGACAGGTGTTGCTCGGCAAGCTCATTTTGATTTTATTATTGATCGTCTGCATATGAAATTAGGCTCTTGGAAACGAGCTCTTTTGAACAAAGCGGGGCGCATCACTTTGGCTATAGCTGTTCTTAATTCCATTTCTAGCTATGTGATGCAAATTATGTGGATCCCTTCTTCTACTCGCAATGCTATCGACAGGGTGATCAAAAGGTTTATATGGAGGGATGTCCAAGGTCGTGGAATACACCTAGTGCACTGGGAAAAAGTGGCCTTACCACGTAAAATGGGAGGCTTAGGTCTGAGGAGCAGTCGAGATATAAATGTTGTCTTGCTTGGGAAGCTGTTTAATGCTATCATGTGTAATACTACAAATGCATGGATATCCTTATTTATGGCCAAATACCGTTGTCACCAGGGATTTCTCCCCCAATGGCCGGCCGCCTCTCCAGTATATAAAAGCTCTCCAAAGGGTTGGTCCTATATTTGCTCCGGGTTATCGCATCCGTCTGGGATCTGGCCAATGTAGCTTTTGGTATGATAACTGGCTACCGGGGGTGTTCTTGCTCCAAGAGTTCCTTATGTGCACATCTCCGAGTCTGGGCTCCGTGTTAAGGATGTTTTTGATGGTTCTCGGTGGTATCTAGAACGTCTTTGGACCATTCTTCCTCAACCCCTAGCTACGGAACTGCAGCTGCTTGGTCAACCGCCGCTTCATCCCGGCACCGAGGATATCTCTTGTTGGTCGGGGAATGTCCGAGGCTTGTATACAGTGGCGGATGGTTATAGGTGGTTATTGGCTCATCGGGGAGTATCAAGTGATCCACAATTCGCTTGGTGTTGGAAACTCTCAATCCCGGAGAAACTTAAAGTCATAATGTGGCTTTTGCTTCAGGATAATTTGCCTACGAATGCTCTAAGGTATATGCGGGGAATGGCCTCAACACCAGCCTGTAGCCTTTGTGGAGCGGATGAGGAGACGGGTTGGCATGTGTTCTTCACCTGTCCATGTGCTCAGTAAGTATGGTGAAGCATTGGGGATCCGCAAGGGATGCCAACCACCATGCAGCCGCCGGCGATGGCCAGTGTTATTCGCCAAATGAGTAAAGGTCGGTCTGGAATTTGGTGGGCAACATTGTGGAACATATGGAAAGGAAGAAATGGCTATTGCATGAGGGGGGATCCGGTCTCTGTCCCTGCTGCTGTTCGGACATCGCGACACATGGGGGATGCGCTGGATCGTGCCTTTAAAAGGGTGCCGAAACATACCAGTCTCAGGCTTGTTATGTGGAATCCGTGTAATCATGTGGGTATCCTACTACATGTAGATGGAAGTTCTTTGGGCAATCCCGGAGCGGCAGGCTTTGGGGGAGTAATCCGCATGGGCAATGGCCAGTGGGTGACAGGATTTTCGGGATCCATTGGAATTGCCTCCAATTTGGTTGCGGAGCTTTATGGTATTTGGAAGGGGATGATGGTGCTGCACCAGCATGGCTTTCAAGTGGCCCGGTGTTACTCGGATTCAAAGGAAGCTATTCGTCTCATCCAGACAGGGGTCACTGATGATCACCTTTTGGCTCCCTTGCTTCTACATATCTCTGATTTGTTACGCTTGCATCCTCATTATCATTGGGACCATATTCTTCGAGAAGGTAACATGGTCGCTGATACGATGGCGAAGCATGGATCTAACTCTGAGGACTTCTTCACGACATGGGCATTTCCTCCTGATGACGCCCGTTCGCACCTTGCTGCTGATTGTGCGGGGGTTTGGTTCCCTCGGTTTTAGTCTTGTTAGTCTGGTTGTATTGTTTTTTTATTCCCCTCTCCCTAACCCCCCTTTTCTGTAGATTTTGTAGCTTTCTCTCTTAGCCGACATTTTCACGTTTCCTTATCAAAAAAAAAAAAAAAAAAATTGAAAGAGATGAGAGGTACTGAAAATGAGAAAACTAATGCGCCTATTAACAAAACAATTAGCAATAATATTTACTTTTCTAAATTAATAGTTGAAGGAATACTAATCTTATAGTAATTTAGAGATAATTAAACTAAACATTCTAAAGTTTTAGCCAAATATGGAGATAATTAAGCATTTTGAGAATCATTTTTATTATTTTAATTTAAATTAATACATTTAATAAAAAATAACAAGGAATGGAAGATTATACAGAGAACAGTAAGCTTGTCACGTTTCTCTGTCTTCCCACTCTTTTATATAGTATACTCCTATTATTTAAATTTTGATTTTCCTTAATTACTGAATACCCAATTAACTAGAGCTTTCTACTTGGGAGAAACAACTCTTCAATGCCCACCCAATCCTCGATGAATTAATTTTGGGTCAATAAGACTTGGATATACCCTGGTATTCACTAAAAAAACTAGAGCTTTCTAAGCGCATGTTTTGCTTGGATTTTTTAGACAATTCATTTTTATATAAGTCCCTAAAAATTTTAGTTGTTTGGATGAATTCTTTTTAGAAGGAGAAGTAATTGTAAAAAAAACAAAAAAAACATTAACCTTTTCTAAAAGCAAATTGCTTTTAACTTTTCCTTCTTTTATTTTCTCCCTCCATCGGTGTCGTAATGAAAACAAATTGACTATATTTAATTAATTAAGAAAAAAATTCCAAGAACAAATTGTTATTACAATTCACTAATTAAATAAATTCAATATTGCTAATTATTAATTAGTCAGACAAAACGCAGTTGGTCTGAGTGGTATGAGGTTCTGGCAATTTAAGCAAAGGTCACGGGTTCGATCATTTGTGTATGCAGAATTCTACTTTGGGAGAAACAACCCTTCAATACCCACCAATCCTCGAAAGATTAGACTTGGGTCCAATGAGGCTACCCTAGAATTTATATAAAAAATGAGTCAGCACGGGTATAGATGCGTCATTAAAAATATACATGTAATTGATACTAAAAACATACACATGTACATGTCCTTATAAATCTAAAAATTATGCTCCCTCCGTATTTTATTATTTGCACTTTACATAATTAATATTGCGTATTGAGTAATTTTTACTAAATATTTTAGCGTGGTTATAGTATAAGTTATTAATAATAGTTTAAATTTTATTTTGAAGTACTTAAAAAATCATAGAAAATTTACAGATATTAAAATACGGATATAATAGGGGATGGGGATTTAGCCCAAGTGGTTAAGCCTCTCGATTTCCAACGAAAGGTTGGAGGTTCGATTCCCCACCACCTCCAACCTCTTTCCTAGCCTGTAAATTGTGTGGCATGGGCTCCCACCACCTCTTTCCTAGCCTGTATAAGTTGTTCAGCAAAAAAAATACTACGAATTATAGTAAAATTTTAAAAAATAAAAATGTAAGAAATATATCGAGTTACTTTCGTTGGGTCAAGCCCAAATTTTCTAAATCTGCCCAAGCCCAATTACTTTTGTCAATGCGGGCCAGACCAAGTATTTACTATTGTGGTCTTTAGGAATCAACTAACAAATTGAGTTTTCTGCATTTCGTTTAGAACAGACAAATGCGTACACATATTGTTTGTTTATGGTATTTGGGTATTTTTTCTATTTTTCTTTTTGATCATAGTATTAAGATGTCGATCGTAAGATCTTACAATTTTACGATCTCGCTTCTTAAAAACGATTGACTTTGTAGAATCTTAAATTTAGTAGGATCTTCATCCCGATCTTGATGGTAAAATCTCAATCTTAAGGTAGGATCTCACTATTCTATAAAACCGATCCTACTAAAATTTGAAATTTTCTCCCAAATCTCATGTTTATCATAAAACCGGTCTTCAAACTTATTTTTAACTGTTTATAGTGCTTTATCGCTTCATTTACCTAGTAATATTCTATGTTATGCTTTCAGTTATTAATATGCATAATTATTTTTATCTATTGTTGCAATTTGATAGAATCTTAGGATCTAAATTCGATCATACGATCCCGATCTTGCAAAGACAAAAATGATCCAAGCTAAGATCTCGATCTTGATAACCTTGGTATACACGCATAGAATTATTTTTTAAAAAAAAAAATAGCCACTTTCACATTAAGGCCCTGTTCTCTAGGCCTTAATTTTTTTGATCTTATCTGAATTTATAAGATCTGGTCTGGTCTGATCTGAATTTGTCTGGTCTGGTCTGAATGTTTCTGGTCTGGTCTGATTCCATCTGTTCTGGTCTGATCTGGTTTTTTTTTTTCTTTTTTGAGGCGAAATTATATTTTTTTGCAACAAAACAATTACAGAAGTCTGAATATGGTAAAAGCACCACCACCATAACACATGCCTCTCCTCAACTTGTGACCTGAAATAGGACTAATTTTGCATTACCGCACAAACACCACAGAAAACTAATCCATTACATAGCAAAGCAGCTTCAAAGGGATCCGTCGCATAAGAATAAATCAGTTCAGCCGCACCATTTTGGGCAACGTTTGAAGCCCGACTCCCTTCATCTTGTGTTATTCACTATCCAATCTGGTTTGTACTATTCGAAGCACTGGCTTGTAGTCAATATATATCGCTGTGATTGTTCATTACCTCAAAAACTTCCCTGATAAGATCCCGCAGCAGTATCAGCAGATAACAGTTTGTATAACAAACATGCAACATCTCTTAGCCTCGTCGGGCGGCCTCTTTTAATGTATCCTCTCCATATCAGCAACATCAGTAGGGATAGTGAGTCATATTGACAATCCTAGGAGCTTGCTTCAAAAAACATTTTCCCCTCCAAAATACTGAACTCCAATACTTGACACAAAGATACAGTAAAGAGGGTAAAAGCAGCCAAATCAAGAGGTAGGTGAATAGAAGAAGAATAAAGGGATGAGAGGAACCGTCTATAATGATGGCATTAAGACACAGAAAACATGAAACCCATCTGGCGAGCCCAAACCCTTAACCTGCCAGCCAGTTCAAAGATACCATGAGGCTCCAACTTTTCGATGAATCAATATACTGCCCCAACAATGACATCTCAACAGCTTCTTTCTTTACTCTCTTTATTGTTCTCTCTCTTTCTTTACTGATCTGGTTTGCTCTGATCTTATTTTCTCTATGTTATTATAATGATTTGATCTGATCTGATCTGGTCTGATCTTAATATTTCTTATCTGATCTGGTCTGATCTGATTTTTATAAAAAAAATAATAATAATAAGTAATAAAGCCTGAAAATAAGTCTAAGTATGTTTGGAAATAATTAGATGTTAAAGATTATAGAGTTTGCAATTAAGTCTAAGTATGTTTGAAAATAATTAGATGTTAAAGATTATAGAGTTTGCAATTAAAATTAATGGTAGAAATAATTCTAAATTTTTATGGTTTAAAGTATTGATAATTAGTCTTAGAGTTTAAAATTAGAATTTAGATATTAAAGAGAGTTAAATATTTTTTTAGGCCATCAATAAGCATGTAATTCACTTTTGGGTCACGAAAGATTGAATTATAAAATAGAGCCATCAATAGGCATTCGGGCCGAATTTAAAGCCAATTTCACAAATACAACACAAAATCGGGCCGCGTGCATCCCACTTACCAAGCAATGGCAAAAAAACGGAAATTGTCTCATTCTGGTGGACTATTTTACTTTTTTTATAATTAAAATAAATACTCCCTCCGTTCCATTATTTATGACTCACTTTCCATTTTTATCTGTTTCATTATTTTTGTCTCATTTTCATTATAGTAAATAATTAAATATTAATCATCACCTACCTCAAGTCCTCCAAACCTATAGGTTGGGGCCTTGGGGGTGCGATTCCCCACCGGGCCCTTTATCCCTCACCGTTATCCCTTTGTAATTTGTGTGACATGTACACTTACCACTCATTTCTTAGTCTGTATACGTTGCTCATCAAACCTACTGGACCAAATTGATAAATAAATTAAATTTCAAACTCTCGACAATTAATAAATTCCAACCCAGACCATACATCGCACGTAAATAAATCAATTCAAAATTCAAATTTATTGTATATAATCATATCACATAAATTTCTAGTTTAGTCCTACATTAAATACTGTGTATCACCACATAAATACCGTACTCAAAATATCTTTACATGAAATAAATATTCATTAAAATAAATAATAAAATAAAAATAAAATAAATATATAATATAAAATCTTTAAAAAATAATAAATAATAAATAGAATTAATTGTATTAATAAAGTATCTAACATAAAATAAAATTTAAATAAGTAAAATCTAAAAAATAAATTAAATTGTGACGGACAAAAAATATTTTGACGGACAATAAAAAGAAAAGTGAGACATAAATAAACAGTCGGATGAATTGTTATTTATTTTATTTTTTAAAAAATAAAATAATAAAATAAAATACCTAAAGTAGGCCACCAAAAGGTGACAATTTTCATTTTTAGGCCAGTGCGTGAAAGTGTGTGGCGAGTGGCACACACATGGCCCGTTGTAGTGTTGACTTGGTCAACTTGGCCTAAAAAACCAGCCCGAATTCCTCATGTTGGCTCAATTTCATAATTCAATCTTTAGTGGCTCAAAAGTGAATTACATACCTTTTAAAGGCCTAAAAAAATCTTTAACTCTATTAAAGATTGAAAACCTAAAACTAGGGGATGAGGACTTGACACAGTGGTCAAGTCCCCTGACTCCCAACTTTCAGGTTGGGATTCCACAGCCAGACCCCTATCCCTCCCCTTTGTCCCTTTATAATCTGTGTGACTTGGGCCTCACCATGTTTTCCTACTCTGTACTCTGTATATCCTGTTATTTTGTTTAAAAAAAAATGAAAAAAAATCGCTGAGAAGTGAGAATGACTTCGCTATTTTTTAAAAAAAAAAATGAACGTTAAATGCAAAAATTCTAATTTCCCAAACGCATCCCAACTGAAAAGAGATTAATCGACAAATCAAGTTCAAGTTCAAAAAAACTTGATAATTTAGACCATTTGATTCATTTAATTAATTAAACTACACATACTAATACGTCTACTAATGCCCAAATCCAAGTGCAAAAAACCAGAACACAAAAAGATCAAACTTGATAAACAAAAATCATCCTTATCAAATGAGTTCAAAATTTTGATGATTTCTCTATATATGTTCAGTTATAAACACCACATGATATAAGCACAATTTCATGGCGTGAAACCTTCATACTTATCAAATGACTTCAAAATTAGTGATTCTTTAATTTCTTTCTTTCTGTTCAGTTATAACCCACAAATAACAGTATATAAGTCCATTCTCATGCCAAGAAATCCTCATGCCTATCAAATGAGTTCAATGTGCATGTTTTTTTTTATCATTTTATATATTTTCAGTTATAAATCACATACTTCTATATATATTATTAAGATTAATTAAGGTCAAATTCATGCCATGAAATCCACCTAAAAACTACAGCATAAAAATTGGGAAGTGGGCTGTAAGAGAAGCGACAAGGAGACACAAACGAGTAGGATATGTTCCGAGAAATTACATTGCAATGTTTCCCACGCCTTTGCACTTTGATACTTGGAAGCTAATGGAACACGTTTATGTCTCACCAGTTTCTTCCTTAATTATTACTTATATAGTACATGAAATACCAATTCCATTTGATATCACCATGAAAGGATTTGTTTTGGGAGCTGAATTAGCAGGTGTTCATGCCGTGCTTTGTATGTGTTTAAGGAGTGTTTTATATGTGTAGAGTATTTTTATACAACCTGAACACCATTAAATACCCAACACGCACCTCATTAATATCCAGCAGACACACCTCATTTTGTGCATCTACTTAATTTAATGAACCGTTCATTGTTTAACTCATTAACTACTAGGGTTGTAAATAGGCTATGTTGGGCTAGGCTTGAACGGCCTAGACCTACGTCGATTTATTGAGGCCCGGGTCTGGCCTATTAGCTTTGATAGGCCGCTCGAATAGGACTAAGTCCGGTCTATTCATTTATATATGTCAGTTTTTAAGCCTTTTAAAAGCTCGGTTATGTCTATTTCAAAATTAAGTTAATTTTTTTTATATATGTCTAGATATAATCATAAGATTGAAAGACATAATTTTTAGACTCGGGCTAATCTTCATCCACAGTTATTTATATAGTGGGAAATGACTTATAAATATTTTAAAAACCTATATAATATCAAATTAATAATTATTTCTACATAAAATGATAAAATGATAATAATAATAATAATAATAATATGACATATACCTATGCAATAAACATAAACAAACTAATAATAATTATAAATAGGCCGACCTAGTAGTCCTAATAGTCTATTTATAAAGTCTGGCATGGGCCTATTTAGCTAAATAAGCTTTAAAAATTTCTTAAGCCTAGTCTATTTACAAAAAAAAAAACTTGGTCCGGGCCTATTTAGCTAAATAGGTTTTAAAAATAGCACTAGCATACCCGCCCGCGCAATGCGCGGTAAGTAAAATTTATATATATAATTTTAAAATAAGATAAGATTTCAAAAATTCAAATATTGTACTTATTACATAAAATTTGGTTCATGCGGAGTTGGAGACTTAATCATGTGGTAACTCCCCCAACTCCCAACCTTTAGTTTGAGGGGTTCGAATCCCCATCCGGTCCTCTATCCATTCCCTTTGTAATTGTGTGGCATGAGCTCCCACCACCCTTTCCAGACCTTCAATGGCTTCTTCAAAAAAATTTGGTTCATGCTAATTTTCTGACAACATTATTGAGAAAAAATGTGACAAAGTGGTTTAGCAACTTTGTCAATTAAGTTATTTTCCTAATATTGTTGTTTTATTGATTTAGCGGGCATTTGTTTGTGCATTTTGGGCAGAATTATCTGATTATTGCGTTTGCAAAACGCAAATAATCAGTTAATTCTGTTTTTGTACTAACTTCCAATAATTTATTATTTGCCTTTTGAGGGAATGAAAATGCTATTTTCTTGCAGCCCCACTTTAGTGCTGCAAGAAAATTGAGTGTAGCCAAAAATATATTTTACCATATTGTTGCCTTTTGAGGTAATGAAAAATACAAATCCAAACACTTTTTCATGATTATCTGATTATTGCGATTTGAAACAACATAAGCTCATCCAAACACTTAATTTTCTACAGCATGTTTTGTTACAACAATTATCTGATTATCCTTTTCTAAATGCTGCAGCACTTTTTAAAACGCGCATCCAAACATCCTCTTAGCCCATAATCAATTTGATTTTACATTATTTAATTTATATTAATACATTTTTGCCTGATACGAATTATGTAATATATTTGATTTTACATTTTTAAATTTAAAATTTCCCAGATATAATTTTAACTCCATTTTATATTTCATATGTTAATTTATTATTATATATTACACTAATAATGCTACTGGACTACTCGACCAATGGCATGCCTCCCGCACCTGGCGAGGCGTCTTTGACCGATGTTCAGTTCATCATGTACTTTGTAAGTGTAAAATGGTCGCGGATTGTCTAGAAAAATGTGTGCATCATTAGAAGAATTCTACACTACTTGAACATTCCCCCAGACTTCACGCACAGGGTGTTAGCGGCGGATTCTTCCGGCGTATGGTTCCCAAGAGCCAAAGTGTTAGCTCTTTTTTTCATTTATGCTTTTGGACACCTCTTTTTGTTGCTCTTTTTTCCCTTTATTTACTTTTCAATTTGTTATTTGGCGTCAGCTTCCCACAAAATAATGTTAATAATTTTAGAACATTGTTCACATACATATCGAGTGACTAATGCAAATCTAATCATGAATATATAATTATCATATTATACTATATTATACTTCCTCCATTTTTTTAAGTGTTACACTTTCTTTTTTTGGGTGTTTCATAATAAATGTTACATTACCATATATAAATGCTTTTAAGGGTATAAAACTTCCACTAAAGCATTTTTATTCCTTGCATTGAATCTCGGGTCATTTCTTTATGTTACACTTATTTTGAAATGAAGGGAGTATTATATTATATGTAGGGATGAAAACGGTATGGATATGATCAGATAGTACTGGATACGAATATATATTATCCCACATTTTTTTCTCGGATTCGGATCGAATATAGATATGCCGGATACAAATACATGTCGGATATAGATTTAATTGGATACAAATTATCGGATAATTTTTAATCTTTTTTGAAAATTTGATAATTATATAGGAGTAATAATTTTATATTTTGTTATAATTATTGATAATTTTTAATTAATAAATAATAATATATTAATATATTCGGATATCCATATTTAAAATCTGGATAATATCCTATCAGTTATTAGATAAGGTCAGATATTTTTGGATACAAATATGAATGCATATATTAAATTAAAGATTCAAATTTGGATGCGACTATTGAAATATTTCGCTGGATAGTTGGATACAGATTCGGATTCGAATATAATCGGATACAGTATCGGATCGGTCTGATATTGACCGTACCCCATTTCACCCCTAATTATAAGTATATATATTATACAAATATATAGTACTATATTTATTCAATTAGACGAAATTAAAAGATGTATATCATAGTAAATCTTTTTAATTTATGTAGTGTTATTATACCGTTTATATTAATTAATAATTTCTTAAAAATATAGGATTGGTATCCACCTTATATATATATATCAACCATTCAAAATTGGATTGAGATCTTCTATAATAATAACAAATCACTATGCTAAATAAAAAAGTTGGGAAAAAATAAACAACTAATTTAAATCATTCCCTATCCAATTTATTAGATTATTCCCAATTTTTCCGAATTCAATTAAATAATGATTGTTTTCTACTTTATAGTGAACTTAAATAAATTAAAAAATATGTAAAAAAAAACGTATCCAAATGGAAAAAATACATCAACAAAAAAATAAAGTGGAAATATCTCCAAATTTATTCTCTTCAGTTTTTTTTTCAAATTTTGAATAAAGACAAAAAAAAACAAACAATAAAAAAATCAACATAAAATAGATTCATGATATACAAAGATTTTGAGTAGTATACAAAGGAGAATCATAAAAATAATTTGTAGAGTATGACTAGGGGTGGAAATAGGCTAGGCCGGGCTAGGCCTAGCCTTGTACGGCCTGGGCCTACGTCGATTTTTTTAGGCCCAAGCCTGGCCTATTACCTTTGATAGGCCTATATTATAAGCCTAAGCCTGGTCTATTTAGTTAAATAGACCAACCTATAAGCTTTTTAAAAGCCTGATTAAGCCTATTTTAGAAATAAATTTAAATATTTTTTTATATATATCCGGATGTAATCATTAGGTGGAAGACATAATTTCTTCACTTTGGCAAGTTTTCATTGAAAACTATTTATATACGGGGTTGAACTATTTATATACGAGGAAAAGACTCAAAAATATTTTAAAAATTTATATACAATCAAATTAATAATTTATTTTATACGACAAATTCCTATGTAATAAACAAAAATAGGCTAATAATATGATAAATAGGCCGGCCTGGTAGGCCTAAAAGGCTTTTAATGAAGCCTGGCCTGGGCCTATTTAGCTAAATAGGCTTTTAAATTAGCCTAAGCCTAGCCTGTTTATTAAAAAAGCCTGGCCTGGCCTGGCCTTCGGTAGGCTAGGCCGTAGGCCCCTGTCGGGTAGCCTGGCCTATTCCCACCCCTAAGTATGACTTAATTGCAATCTTGAATTACAACATGTAATCCTATAAAAGTCATTGGAAAATCATTAGAAATATATATTTAATAGTACATAAGAAAAAATAAAAAAAAAACCCACTAATATTCACGTTTGAGTAAAAAAAATCTTACATTAATAGCAAGACGAAGAATATATTGTAATCTCAGAAAAATTAACCTGCAACAAAAGAAATATATGAAAATATTGGGGTGTGAAACATTGTAATACATGAGAAGAAGAAACAAAATACATTGTTTTAAATATAAAATCAATGTTGAGAAGACATAAACAAAGAATGAAGAAATAAAATATGAGGTGATGAGAATTTCAAGACAACCATGATATTAGATAAATGAATGGAATATTTATAGAGAAATAGGAGGAGGTTTGATGGAGATATATATGCAAATATTGGATTAATAGAATTAAATTTGACGTGATCTTCTAAAAATATATAATAGTTTAAATTAGTTAAAGATATTATAATATTTTATTAAGAATTTGTTAGGATATTGATGAATATTGATAAAAGAATTATATTAAACGTATATTAATTAATATTGGATATTAATATATATTTATGGATATTTCAATATATAATATTAAAATTTTAGGATTAAACATTGTTGGATGAATTAAATGTGATTGTTGAAAAAAGGGGTGGGGAAGTGGGGGGAAACTTGACTATATTATTTTTATATATATATAGATAAGTCTAGCTTATTTATAAAAAATGTCTGGCATGGTCTTCAGTAGGCTATGCCATAAGGCCATAGCCCTTGTCGAGTAGTCTGACTTATTCACCTCTATTAACTACAAAGCGTTCAGTGATCGAATTCGTAGCAAAAATGAAAAAAAAAAGGAAAAAAAAAAAGATTATTGTAGCGGCCAAGATGTTATAGTATCAAGAATGACATTTTCAAATATGTAAAATAATACTCTAGAAAGAAATATCTAAAATTTTATTTAAAAATTTCAATATTTTATATAATTCACGATTAAATTGAAATTGAAAATTCAAATATCTTCAGAATTTTATTGGATCTATTGTAAAATTTACATATTCGAAACCAAGTACAATACCGAAATTAATACTAGCAAATATCTTCAGAATTTTTATTGGATCTTTTGTATATATGTTGTTGTGTGTACTATCAAATAGTGTGTTAATTTTTTATTTTTTGAAGTTGGCCTTAATTTGTTTGCATTTTCGGAAGAGGCTAAATTAAACACAAAACAAGTAATGATAATTCATTTTTGTGGTCGTAACCCGTGAAAGATCGTATGTTTCCTATATTATCCTAATTATTATAATAAATTTTGTCTTTGTGCATGAACTACATTTGAATTAGTGACGTATAATCAAAGTTTGCATTAAACTAAATTCATATGATTGCTCGCTGCCACACCTTCATTTCTTTCTTAAATTTTTGGGTGTCCTAGCTAAATTATAGTATTAATTGGGATTTTTGTTTCTAACTATTATATACTTCATTGAGGGAATAAATACCCAAATAGTACTGTAAGTTTCACTATTATTCAATTTGGTTCATAAAGTATTTGATTATTCAAATGTTCCTATAACTTTCATATTTTAGCTGAAATAGTCCTAAACACATTAAATTTTTAATTTTAGGTTCCTAAAATTTTATATTGTTCATTTTTACCCAAAAAGATTCTATATTCTGCAATTTAGTCCTCATTTTTAAAAATATAAATATTTAATAAGGACTAAATTGTAAAAAAAATTGGGATAAAAATGAATAATTTAAAATTTTAGGGGTCTAAAATTAAATATTAAATGTAATTGGGATTTTTCGGCTAAAATATGAAAGTTATAGGACCATTTGGGATAATCAAATACTTTATGGACCAAATTGGATAATTGTAATACCCGGGAATTTTGCAACATAACATAAATAAATAAATAAATAAACAATAAATAAATATAATAAATAAATAAACATAATAAATAGATATGGAATCATAAGAAATGATAAATGGAATTTAATTCAAGAAGGAATTAAATATCCAAGAAACCGTGAAGTCTAAAATAATTTAATTAAATAAATTATTGTACGGGAGTCAAATATAGATGGACTTAATATTTCGAATCCGAAATTAATTTGAGATCCCAAATAAATTTAAAATAGGATTTAAAGTCCAAGAGATAGCCCAAGAAAATAGAAGAAGAAAAGGCCCAAAGAGAAGACAAAGGCCCAAAAGAAAGGAGGAAGAGGAAAGGCCCAAAGGATAGCACGGCCCGGCCCAGGACAAAGCCCATTCCGGGTCCGCGCGGTCTCCGCGCGGTGTATCCACAAACTCCACGCCAACTCCGCGCCACTCAACAGAAACGCCCGTTGCGAGATTCACTCGCCCGAATCCGGATTTTTCGACTTCGGTTGCTTTCCTTTCAGTTCAAGACACTTAGGGGCAGCCTTTGGACGTCCCCTAGGTCTTACACATCTATAAATAACCCTCTTAATCAATCCCGAACACTTTTGAAACCCTACGAAATCTCTCTACACACAAAACCCTAATTCCGGAGTCGTCGTAGGCACAAAACCGAACAAGGGGACTGACTTGGACGAAAATTGGGAGTCTTCGATCGTCGGGGTAAGATCCGATCTATTCTTGTCCATTCTTTTCCATTCTTGATTCGAAAACGAATCCTAATTCGATCCTTTTTCTATTCTAAACCCCCGATCCGGATCGAGAGCGAAGAACCCGACGAACCAAGGAGATAAACGGATGACTGGAAGCCACGCCTCCGAATCGACGAGCCGGGACAACCGTGAATCTGTAAGTTAATACTTACATGGTTTTGGGAGTTATTAAATCACTTAAACCTAAAAGCTTAATCAAAACTTTCGAAAATCTGTCAACACGTGATTTTTACCGACGCAGCGATTTTGTCCAATTTTTCCGAACCCTTAAAAGTCTTCAAACGAGAAAATGAAAAACACAGAAAACGTTCCTAAGGCTTAGATCAATCTCCTGTAAAATTTTCAAAATTTTTCATGATGATTTGGTATATGAAATCCATCCGAAACCGAACTGCTAAAACTTGAATCTTGAAATTCTTGACAGAACTTTGGTTTGAACTTGATGACGTTTTGGACTAGGGTTCTAGGCCGATTTAGATCTTTAGCCGAACATGAAAGTTGTAGAAAAATGTCTTAAGAAGGTCTCTGTAAAATTTCGTTAAGTTTGTAGTTGATTTGCTATGGTAGATCTTGAAAATCTTGAACTGTTGTACACGAAATTCGGACAGATTAATGATATGACGAAAAATTGACGTTTTTGACCTGTTTCGGTATCTCGGATTGAAAATGTTAAAACACAAAAGTTGTCCATCTCGGCGTTTCCGAGTCAGTGGTAAATTTTCAGAATTTTTGGACTTGAATCTTATTTTAAATAAATTTTAGAGTAAACAGCGGTTACCGGAGTCAAATCTTGAAATTCTTGTTGGAAAGGATTTTAAAATGATATCGGAGCGAGTAGCGTCCTGAAATAGTATATTTTGAGAAACTTAATAAATTGAGAAATTGACCTTTAAGGTTTAAATGAGTGAAAACTCCTTTGAAATGAAATACATAAACAAACATTTTCGAAATCCCGTTATGACTAGTTTGAGCTTTCTACGTAGAGGGTGAGTGCTCCATCGGGTGCCCCTCTAGCTTTTTGCTTCGTGCCTAAACGGACGTGAGTAATCTACGTAGGGGGTGAGTGCTCTGCAGGGTGCCCTCCTAGCTTTGCACATCGTGCTTGATTGGACGATGGTGTTGAACATGAGAAACTGTGCCAAAATGGCGAGAGAAACTTAACTACAAATAAAATCTTGATACTCGGGTAGGGATTAACGGGAAAATTTAAAAGACTTGAATGTTTTCTTTCCGTTATTTAAATTATGCTCTTAAATTATGTCCTACAATTATTTTACTTGGCAAGCTATATTTTGATTTTATGGAGTCCATATCCTGTGAATTATGCCTTTAGATTATTATTAGATAAATGAATCAAGTTATGGGGTGTTATGCACATATTTTCTTTAAATTTAATTAATGGCTTTGAAACCCCATAATCCTGTATGTGTTAACTTACTCAGCACGTTGTGCTGACCAAAACCATTACTTTCTTTTTCCTACAGAGCATAAAGAATATGCATTATCATATGCATGCATGGGATATTCGGGGAAATATTATTTTATTATTCTAGTCTTAGTTATGAATTGCATGAACGAGCCTGTTTAACCCGTATTTTGGCCATGTTGGCCCAATTTTAAATTCCGCTGCATTATACATATGTAATTAATACTTTTCGCTGCAACTTTAGTACATTATTTTTAAATTATATATAAATGGGCTGTTTGAATGTTTTAAATTCTGAAAAACCATAACCCTGCATCTCTTTGGCAAGCTCGGAGAAACCCTGTCTTGCTAGGGAGGTGTGGCGGTGACATCCCGACCTGGGTGACCAAAAACCGGGGTGTTACAATAATAGTGAAACTTATAGTACTATTTGGGTAGTTATTCTTATATATTGAGGAACGATTTTTTAGTTCATAGTTTTGAGGCTACTCCATATATACCCAAATTTGATCTATGATGAGAGGTTTGAATCAAGGTTGTTAAGATCGGGATCCTATATGGGATCGTTTTTCTCTTTGCAAGTCGGGATCGTATGATCGACTCGGGATCCTAAGATCTTATGAAATTGCAATAATGGATAACTCAATTATGCATACTAACAAGTAAAAGTATTATTTCGTGTGTTTATGAATCTTGCAAGTTAATACAGTACAAAAACATCACAATTAAACATAAAATTATTCCATATACATACATATTATGTTTTTTTTACACATTATACATAATGAGTACAAGTTCTTAAGTTTAAAATTAAAGAAAAAAAAAGTTACTTTGATCCCAAAACATAAAATACTACAAAAATTTTATGTATTTAAGAGGGTATGATCGTAAGATCGTAGAAGCGTTTGAGGAAGTATGACCATAAGATCGTAAGATTCTACTATCAGGATCGGGATCTTACTAATTTTAAGATTCTACAAGTATCGGGATCGTTTTATAGAGGTGTGATCGTAAAATCGTAATATCCTAAGATCAACCTAAAAGAAAAGAAAAAAAGAAATTTATTCAAAAATATAATGAATCTAATACTATGAAGACGTAATGATACATGAGATTTTAAGTAGGAATGGCAATGGGCCGGTTTTGGGGCGAGGAGTAGCATCCCCATCCCCAAAACCGTTAGCATTTTTAGTCCCCAAAACCGGCCCGTTCCCCGTCGGGATCTTATCGGGGATCCCCATCGGGTATCATAATTTCCCCGATCTCCATCGGGATCTTATCGGGGATTTACTTACAAGCCAATTTTTAATTTTTCCGGTAATCGGGAGGACCAAATCCATATTATTCAAGCCAATTTTCAACTTCATAAATTATAATATTAAAACATGCAAATGTATTGTTCAACAATAAACCATAATCCACATCAAAATTTCATATTTGTTTCTAATATATAATCAACCCATTAAATAAATGAGTTTAGTAATTATTTTTTATGTTGCGAAGCCAAAAGGCCAAATAAATGAGTGGTGGGAGTCCATACTATACAAATTACAGAGGGTATATGTCAAGTTCTCATCTATTTTGTAAGTATTTTGGATTGGCTGAGTAATGTTTATAAAATATAATGTATAAAATATTAAGTATAATATATAAAACATATAATAAATAATATATTAAATATTCGGGGATGGGCCGGGGCGGGGACTACTTCTCCCATCCCCGTCCCCAAAAGAATCCCCGAAAAAATCCTCAATCCCGGGCCCATCTCCGATAATCCTCCCCCAAAACCGTACCGAAAATTCGATTTTCGTTTTCACCATTGGGTATGGGCTGTTTTGTCATCCCCAATTTTAAGTTGGGAATATCTGCAAAATCTCACCGTGATACATTGCGGAATGGAGAAGTTTCTAGATCTTTGAGAAATTTTATATAGGCCCTGTTTGGCGAAACAGCTAACTCAGAATTAACTTTTTGTGAGACAATTTAAGAAAATTAGCTTATTAAAGAGAAAAAATAACTTAAAACAGTGTTCAATCAGCGCTTTTTGAAACCGCTGCAAATAGCAACATTTTGAGTTTTAGCTTATTCTAGGCAAAAAGTTAGTCTAAAAATTGTCAAACAGCTAATCTTAACTGATTATTACTCACATAATCAGTTAACAGCTAATAACTAATGCCCAAACAGGCCCATAATGTAGATATACTAGTACGCAAGGTTGTTAAGATCGGGATCCTATATGGGATCGTTTTTCTCTTTGCAAGATCGGGATCGCAGGATCGAATCGGGATCCTAAGATCTTATGAAATTGCAATAATAGATAAACTCAGTTATGCATACTGACAAGTAAAAACATTATTTTGTGTATTTATGAATCTTGCAAGTTAATTAATACAATTTAATACAAAAATATCACAATCAAACATAAAATATTTCCACATACATACATATTATGTTTTTTTACACATCATACATAAGGAATACAAACTCTTAAGTTTAAAATTAAAAGAAACAAGTTATTTTGATCCCAAATTATAAAATATTACAAAAATTTTATTTATTTAAGAGGGTAAGATCGTAAGATCGTAGAAGCGTTTGAGGGAGTATGACTATAAGATCATAACATTCTACTACCAGGATCGGGATCTTACGAATTTTAAGATCCTACAAGGATCGGGATCGTTTTAGAGAGGTGTGATCGTAAAATCGTAAGATCCTAAGATCAGGATCGAGATCTTAACAACTATGCTAGTACGAGAGGATTCCATGTGAGATGAAATTATTCAGTGTAATTAATTAAAGACGAATTATAAAAGTTCAAATTGTGTAACCTAAAGTGCTTAATTCCTATTGTTTGTTGCTTGAAATAAATAAAGCCAACCTAACCTTATTGGATATAATGACTACCAGCAGTCAACAGTCATTAATAATTAATAGTAATAATCTTGTACAATCTGAGCCAATTTATTTAATGTCTATCAATCTATATATTTTCTCAACGTGTTAAAATGACGTAGCTCGATGAGTTAGCTCAAACAACTATTGCCCGGAATGCGTGTGAAGGTAAAGGAAGGTAGCCTTTATACGAGGCATTAGACCTAGCCGATAAACCACTCGTTCATAATTGGGTAAAAATTGGAGTACAAGTATTTATATATAGCCTCAAATTGATTAGGAACGGACTAGCTAGCTAGGGGTTTGCTACTATATTTTTATGAATCAATTATTTTAAATATTATTTATATATAATTTATAGTAGAGTGCATAAAAATACAATCTAAACAAATCTATATCATAATGAATCAAAATACATACATATAAATTGGGATAACACTTCATTGAGAATCTATACACCTCCAATTATTAAAAATCCTCAAAAGAAAAAAAAAATTATAAAAATAAAAAACCAATGATTATCCAATATCGATACAATCTAAACAAATTTATCTAAAAACGGATCAAATGCGATTAAATTGAGATAGTACGTACTTTAAGTTCTTATAGATTTGCCCAAATATCTAAAACCTAAAAAAAAAATAATAAAAAAAATCTAATATTTATTTCATATCATATAGTACTTCCTTCGTTTCGTTTTAATTGCAACATGTGGAAATATGACGATGTTCATACAAACACTTTAACTTAAAGTTTTATCATAGTTATACAAGTTAAAATATAGTCAAGTGAGATCTTGTTACATTCGTCTCGTCGTGTAGTTTTTCAATATCGAACTTTTAGAATTTTATTTGTACCGAACTTAAGTTATTAATGATTTAAAATGTACATTGGACTGCATGTGGGGTGGGTGCATAACAATTATAAAAAAACAGAGGAAGTACTATATAATCTACACAAACTATACCGAAAATAGATCAAACTTGAAGAAATTGGGATAATATACACATGTTGATTTACGAATTCAAATATGCAAAAGCTCATAATTATTTTTTTTATAAAAAAAAACTTATATATATACATTCGTAAATCATAATCGGATAATTTCTTTTAACAAAAATGCGAATTTTCAGTGCTTAGTTGGCACGATTTCTGTTAGGATACTCACTCCTTCCAGTTTGCACTCATTGTTTTAAATATTCCCGAAATTTTTGAAATTTCGAGTTTTGGGCACCCCAAAGTGAAATTTCATATGCAATATTTTTTTGCAAAATTTCCATCGAAATTTTCCGAAATTTGACCGACATTTCCCAAATTTCCCGAAATTTTTTTTTAAAAAATTTTTTCTAAAATTTTAAAAATATATTTTTAAAAAATTAAAAATTAAAATTTATGTTTCAACCCATACTGATGATGTCATCCAATTAACTTGTTTATCAATTTTAAGTCTTATCAATCAACATGGTGCATGACATCAATAATTTTACTAGCATATTATATCATTAAATGGGTATTGTTAGTATATTACTAATTTATATAGCAACAGAGATGATGAATTTTGAAATATCTTCATTTTCATCGTCTCAGAAACTCGAATTAGATTTCTAAAAAAATTACAAATATCTCCGAAATTTTCCTCGAAATTTCAAATATCTTCGAAATTTCCCTAAATTTATATGTCCGATATAGATACCGGAACCCATATTTAGAACCTTGTAATTGCACTGCACCGTCTGCCTATAAATACTTGCGTTGTGGTAAGTATATTATTATCTCAACGTTGATTTCTAAATATAGCGGCCAAGATGTTATAGTATCAAGAATGACATTTTCAAATATGTATAATAATACTCTAGAAAGAAATATCTAAAATTTCATTTAAAAATTTCAAATATTTTATATAATTCACGATTAATTTGAAATTGAAATTTCAAATATTTCAAAAATTCTATTGGATCTATTGTAAATTACATATTCAAAACCAAGTCCAATACCAAATTAATACTAGCAAATATCTTCAGAATTTTTATTGAATCTTTTGTATATATATGTCGTGTGTACTATCAAATAATAATGTGTTAATTTTTTATTTTTATTTTTATTTTTTGCAGTTGGCCTTAATTTGTTTGCATTTTCGGAAGAGACTAAATTAAACACAAAACAAGTAATGATTAGAGTTTAGCTTTTAAAATACATACCAAAAATAGTCTAAAATTCTATATATAGTAAACACTAATTACAGTGACCGCCAAATTTTAATCTCTAATCTATAAACTCTGAACGCTCCTCTCCCCCAACTTTTAGTTTTTCAAACTCCAGCTCTAAACTCTAATTTAAAATTGCATTACCAAGGCCCCGTTTGGAATAAGCGGTCCAAACGCTAAAAGCCCATTCCCAACTCTAAGAGATTCATATCTGTTTGTTTTTCCGGAAAAACAAGATTTGGAATCGCCGATTTTCTCCACAAATCGTGGTCTTGGGAACTCTAATCTCTGAAGCCAAACTCTAATATCTGAAACCAAACTCTAAACTCTAAACTCTATTTATTTACCAAACGAAGCCCAAACACCACTATTCAAATTTAAAACTATTTTTCACCATTAATTTCAAACTCCAGACTCTAAACTCCAAATTCCAGATGCTAAATTCTAATTATTTCCCAAACATATCCGTTATCCCTATTATTATAATAAATTTTGTCTTTGTGCATGAACTACATTTGAATTAGTAACGTATAATCAAAGTTTGCATTAAACAAAATTCATATGATTGCTCCCTGCCACACATTCATTCTTTCTTAAATTTTTGGGTGTCCTAGCTAAATTATAGTATTAAGTTTTTTTTTTAAAAAAAAAATTATATATATATATATATTGAGGAACAATTTTTGAGAAAATTTAATGTAGATAGTAGTACGAGATTATTATATTTTGTCAAATAATTTAATACTAGGATTCCACCTGAGATGAAATTATTATTCAGTGTAACTAATTAAAGACGAATTATAAAATACATCAAATTGTGTAACTTAAAGTTCTTAATTCCTATAGTTTGTTGCTTGAAATAAATAATTAAAGCTGGCATTCTTTGAAATGGGCATTAGGGCATGCGGTCTTCAGGAAACCTAACCTCATTGAATATAAATATATAGTAATACAGTAACTTTCACCACTCATTAGTCATTAATAACTAAAAATAATTATTGTACAATCTAAGCTAATTTATTTAATGTCTATATATTTTCAACATGTTAGCTCATTCAGTTAGTTCGCCTAGCTTTACTAAATGGGTAAAAATAGGAGTACAAGTATATAGTATATTTATATATATATATATATATATATATATTCAAATTGATTAGGAACGGACTAGCTAGGGGTTTGCTAGATTAAAATCTTATACTATATTTTTATATATCAATTATTTTAAATATTATGTAGTATATATATATATATATCTAATTTATACTAGTAGAGTACATCAAAATACAATCTAAACAAATCTATTTTCATAATGAATCAAAATACATATAAATTGGTCCACCGAAAAAAAAAATACATATAAATTGGGATCGGTGTAGAAATTCATGGATGGGAGGCTCACACCTAAAACCAATTGGTGATAGGTAGAGTTGCTCTCAATCCATATAAGGTAGTAATGGGGAACCATTATAACCGATGTGTAGAAATTCATGGATGGGAGGCTCACACCTAAAACCAATTGGTGATAGGTAGAGTTGCTCTCAATCCATATAAGGTAGTAATGGGAACCATTATAACCGATGTGGGATAAACCCAACAATCGGATAATACTTCATTGAGAATCTACACTTCCAATTATTCAAATTCCTAAAAAAAAAACGTACAATAAAAATAAAAAACAATGATTATCCAATGTCGATACAATCTAAACAAATTTATCTAAAAACGGATCAAATGCGAATCAATCGGGATAGTACGTACTTTAAGGTCTTATAGATTTGCCCAAATATCTTAAACCTAAAAAATTGAATCTAATATTTATTTTCATTTCATATCCTACATATGATAAATAATCTATACAAACTATACCGAAAATAGATTAAACTTGAAGAAATTTGGATAATATACACATGTTTTGATTTACGAATTCAAATGTAGTATGCAAAAGCTAATTATTATTATTATTATTATTATTATTATTATTATTATTATTATTATTTGAAATTATTTAAAATTATATGCATAATTCGTAAATCTTAATCGGGATAAAATATTTTACTACCTTCGTCTCATTGTTTTTGTCACGGACCCACCTGACACGTATGCCAATACTCATTTTTAATGGTTAATAACTTAAATTGTGTACAATAAAAAATTACAAAAATTTGATTGTCTAAAACTACAAGATTATACGAATCTAACAAGATCTCAATTGATTATGTTTTTTCTTACATAACTATAATAAAAATTTGAATCAAATTTAAACAGTGAATAGTGTCAAAAAATCAAATGTAACAATTATACGGAGAAGTAACAAAAAATTCTGTTACGATACGCCGATTATCACTCCTCCAGTATCCACTGCACCCTCTCTCCTCTCCCTATAAATACTTGCGTCCTTCCGTCTTCTTCCCCATTCTCACCTTCTACCTCAATTAATTAATCTCTAATTCCTTCATTCTTTCTGATTTTCCGTTTCTCTCAAGGCGAAGATGATGCACGGACAGGAACTCGCGAGGACGATCGTCGGCATTGTTGGTCAGTATTATTTTGATTTTGGATTTGTTTGCGGAGGTTTTATTCCGTGGAGCATGCGGATCTCGTTTAACGATTTTTAGGAGTTTGGAGGTTTTGCTTGTTGTGGTTATTCTTTGACTGGTTTGTTTTTCATGGATGATGATTTGGCTTTCTGTTATGGAAATAGTATACTAATCAGAAGTTGGTTGTTGTTTGCGTGGTTTGTGACGTCTGTGGTTTACTGGATGTGTGTTTATTGACGGAGATCGGAATTCCGGTGGTTTTTCGCTTGATTGGCGGCGATGACCTTTGTTCTTCTCCGTTATATCGTTGTCGTCGCGTCGGTAGTTTGTTGCTTGTTAATTAATGTTAATTATTTAACTTTATTGTTCTTATGTAGTAGTTCATCGCAGTCTATTTATTTGTGTGTTAATTAATTCATGGAATCATGTGTGAATTGTGATTACATTCTGAGAAAGTTGGTCATAGTTAAAGGGAGAAAAAGGTAGTTTTTGAGTTCTGGATTTAATAAGTAGGGTTAGAAAGAATGACACATGAGATATATCAATTCGAATTTATGTAAATTAATTAATTGATTGGTTTTTTTCCCCTTTTTTTCTGGATTCAACAATCACGTGTGATGTCAATTTGATGTATCATATTATTTGGAAAGTTCATAGTTAATTAAAAGGAAAAAATTAATTGAATTGCAAAGATATTATTGAGTTCTGCATTTAATAAGTAGGGTTAGAAAGTTCACACCTGAAATCTATATTCAAATCTATGTAAATTCACTTATTCATTGTTTTTTTCTTTCCGTTTTTTATTTTTGTTGATTCATAAAGATCTCACTTTATTTCTCTCTCGTGTAAATTTTTGTTAGGGAATGTTATATCGGGATTGCTCTTTCTCTCCCCAGGGTAATATTTCTCCTTCTGATCTCTTCAATTATTTTTATATCTGGATACTGTATGGGCATATAGTTTTCATGATTTGTTTTTTTTATAATGAAAATTTTCCCAGCCCAACATACTGGAGGATTCTGAAAAACAAAGACACTGAAGAGTTCCATCCATATCCATACCTGGCCACAACAATGAACTGCATGCTGTGGATCTTCTATGGCTTACCAATTGTCCATCCTGACAGCACCCTTGTGGTGACCATCAACGCAGCTGGGCTCTTCCTGCAGGCCTGTTATCTCACCATATTCTTGGTGTACACCAAGAAGAACAAGTACAGGGTAAATTCATCATTTATGAATCCACTTGACATGTTTTTGTTTTTTTTTTTTTAACAATTTCACTACAACATTGTGCCTAATAAAATCTCAAACATCCTCACAGATTCACATAGCCGGTATCCTGACAATAGAGATTATTTTGATGGTTGGTATTGCGCTGGTCACATTGCTCGTTTTCAAGACGCACACCAAGAGGTCTATGGTCGTGGGGATTATCTGTGTCATCTTCGGAATCATTATGTATGGCGCCCCTCTGTCCATCGTTGTAAGTGTCGCTCCCAATACATGTTTTTTGTGCGTAGTGAACACAATTTGCTATATCCATTCTAACAGTAGTATAATGTTGTTCCATTTTGACAGAGACAAGTCATTCAAACCAAAAGTGCTGAATTCCTGCCGTTCTGGCTTTGCCTTGCTGGTTTCGCCAATGGCATTACCTGGACCGCCTACTCTTTCCTCAAAGAGTTTGATCCTTACATTGCTGTAAGAAGTCCATATACTTCTGCTTCCTTATTATTTCTATCCATAATAATAATAATTCCATTCTTTGTTTATTTTTTAAACCGGGTTGTTTAAATTGATCATTGTAGACCCCGAATGGAGTTGGAGCATTGTTGGCGTTCATCCAGCTGTCTTTATACTGCTACTACACTTACATTCACCCGAAGAAAGCCTCCGACGAAAAGCCGGCTCATGGCGAGGTGCAGCTCCAGACCTCTCATCCGCCGGTTTAAAGATCTATCCGGGATTGGCCTCGGAGCCTATTTTGCATATAATGTTCATTCAGCTTTTCGTATTATTTTGCAAGTGGAGTTCTTTATTGTCGTCGGAGTCGGAGTCTATTTTGCATATAATGTTCATTCTGCTTTTCATGTTTTGCGAGTGAAGTTCTTTCCCTGTTTTTGCTTTTGGTCCTGCAGAACATTGCGGACGAGATTTGATTTTTTCTCATTCCTTTTGTTAGATGTGAATGAGAGTACTGATGTTTTTTATATAAATAAACTTTGTGATATAAATTTTGGGCAACTTCTTTTGCTTACGTTGTGTGGTTTCTTAGCAATATATTTCTTTCTAATTATCAATTTCGAGTCAATACAAGAATGATTCAGAAGGGATAGGTTAGGAAGCTGAATCATTAAAATTCAGCTTGCACTGAATGTGCTAATGAATAGAATAGTATGTGCTAGGGAAAAATAAAAAGCAAACATTACTATTTTTGGATCAAGGATATTTATGGGAATTAAGATACAGTTAACAATATTAAAAAATTAAATTAATGAGGGATTTATACATGCAATAAAATTTAAACTTCACCATTAAAGTCATTGATACTTGCCATATATGTTTGTGTCACGGGTATATATGCTAGTGCTAGGTTTATATGATTTGTGTGTTTGTTTTATATTATACATGTGATCGTTTTATTTAAATGAATGAGTTGATTTTATTTAATGTGTGTGAATTTTTTTGTTGAGGTATGTGCTAAACTATTTGCATATGTGTGATGAGTTTATATGGTATGTGTGGTTGTTTTATATTATGCATGTGATAGTTGTATTTAAATGAATAAATTGTGATGATTTTATTTAAATAAATAAGTTATTTTATTGATGTATGTCCTAGTCTTTACATATATATTTTTGCTGATTTGGTCATAAATATGTGCTAGTTTTTATGTATAAACAACTTTTAAGTAACTAAAATTTAATTGACTCCATTATTTATTACTTATACATAAATTTATTTAACTTGATGTCCATTATTTATTACTTAAAACACACTATTATCTTCCTATTCTATTTTATTAAAATTTTATTAACCTAAAATAGTGCATTACTGTATCATAATTAATGGATATGTCCGAAAATAAAAAGATTAATATTTATGGTGATTGATTATAACAACAATTAATTCAATACTATAATTTTGTTAACATATTAGTTATGGTAAGTTCAGTATATATTTATTCAGTACACAAACCAAATCCGATTCAGAATATTACTATTTTAAACTCTAAATTAATTAATGATTCAGAATATTAGTATCCCTATGACCAATTACGTACTCAATTAGCATTGTCGAGTATTGTTTCAAAACTTTTCGACACGCAGTCTAATACATTTATTTAACCGTGTTGAAGTAAAAATTATATAAAATATATATTTTAAAGCTATACGAAAATATGAGTCCAACAAGATTTCACTCGACTTTTACTTTCATAATTGCAACACAAAAATTGGGTCAACGGAGAGAGTAATATTTTTAACTCTAAAGTCTAGTTCTGGTTAAGTCCCTCAACTTCCAACGGAAAGTTGGAGGTTTGATTCCCACTGGCCCCCCTATCTCTCACTTTATTCCCCTATATAATTGTATGGCATGAACTCCCATCATTATTTCACAGACTTCAATGGCTCCTCCAAAAAAAAATATATGGATGTTTAACGGGCCGGACCATATTTGGGCTGTCATCCAATCCACCCCAAAAATCAGCCCAACAAAAATTATGGCCCATATATCAAGAAAGCCCAATATCAAAGCTGACAAGACGAATCAGGATTTCAAGATTATGTTATCCACATTGTGGGGTAGGGTTTACTCAAAGGGGGTAACACCAAATCTTCAAAATTTCCCACCATTCCAATTTCCATGCTATCTTCATCTTGAATTTTCCTTTCCTTTCCATTCCCACTTCCACTGTTCTTTTTCTTCACAAAAAATGGCAGTCCTAGTTTCTTGCCACCGCTACCCTTTTTCACAATTACCAACAACCCGAAGATCATTCGCCCATAAGCTCCCTTGCAATTCCATCGAACTTTCACCCTCCAAACGCCACTTGAAGCCTCTGTCCCTCTCACAACGATCGCCCTCAATTCAAACCCTAGATGAACAGGTTTGTTTAAATAATTGTATGATGATTTTATGTTTCCAGATTCTAGAAATTTCTAGAATGTGCTAACGGAAATCAGCTGCAGCTGCAGGGAGATTGGTTGTTTACCGTGAAGAGAAGCGCGATTTCGATTGCGTTGGCAGTTGGATTATTGGTTTCTAGATTTCCTGGATTGGAAAATTCTGTACAGGCCGCGGTTTCTCCAGTGTTTCCAGATGTGTCGGTGCTGATTTCAGGGCCGCCGATTAAGGATCCTGGCGCATTGTTGAGAAATGCTTTGCCGATTGATAATAAAGCTATAAGGGAGGTGCAGAAGCCACTCGAGGATATTTCAGAAAGTTTGAAAATCTCAGGTGGAAAGGGGCTTGACGGAGTCGAAAGAGTGAGCCATTTTCATATCAATAGTTTATTTTTTATAGCCTCCCTACTCCCTTGTGTTTGTTTCGTAGAATTACAAGTTAAACGGTAATTATTGCATTGAATTTGAAGTGATATAATCTCAAAAATCAGAATTTGAAAGTTAAATGTCTATATTTTAAAAATGAGAAAATTTTCGTTTTGAATCGAGTGAATGACAACTAATTTTAAAAGTGTTTAAATTTCTTAAACTACAATTATTGCTTCTTGCGTGGTTTTGTTATTAAGGCTCTTAATTCAGTCAAAACTGCTTAGTAGAAGTATATCAGAACTGAGATAAGTAAGAACTAGCTGTTAATTGAGTCATTGAGATAGAGTTCGATTCAGTTTGGATTTCTTTTTCAAGTGGAACTCAAGCTTCAGCTTTAGAGTCCCAATAAGCCAGGAATTTTTAAAGATTAATGTTTTGTGAAAAATGTAAGAATAATAATAATTTCATAACGAGTCTATTTGAGTGGAAACAAGTTTTTAATTTTCAGGTATAAGTATTTTCTAATCTCAATTCAAATCAAGCTCAAGGCTTAATGAGCTAAGCCGAGATTCAGAGCTGTTGATTTGGTTAACAGCTTTAGTCTTAATTGAAATATGTGATTATATTCTTTCTAATAGAGAATGAGTTTGGAAAAGTTAATCATTGTTGTGGTTTCTTCTCATGTAGAATGTGAGGCAGGCATCGAGGGCTCTCAAGGAGGGAAGAACCACAATTGTTAAAGGCCTGGCGAAGTCAAAAGCTGATGATGGGATTGGATTGCTTGACAAACTTGATTCGGGGTTGATGGAGCTTGAAAAGATTGTGGAGGACAGAGATCGCGATGCAGTTGTGCCAAAGCAGAAGGAGCTGCTCAACTACGTTGGAAGGTTAGTCAAGGCACATTTTGGATATGTTGCAATTGGCGTGCTCGGAATTTTTTCATAATTGATTAGAAACAAGATACAAGCGTTGTTGAGAACGTGTCCCTTATGACCCTTATTGTTGGATAGGACGATAAATTAGTTTTTACTGTTGAACACAATTTGAGCCTGCCGTTGATATGATGTGTGGCAAGTGTGTGGACCGTTGTTGGTGAGAAACTGTTCATTTACTTAACCAAACTTAGGTCTCTTAGCCTTTCGACAATGTGAAGAAAATGATGGGGAAAAAAAATACTTGCGAAAAAATTATGCTAGTTTGTCTCATTTATACCCTTGTGATTGACTGCAGCTGAGATCTTCGTGGGGCATTCGGTTTCTGCAGTGTTGAAGAGGATATGATAGATGTATTTCCCTATGAAGTGCCTGAAGAATACAAGAACATGCCATTGCTAAAAGGTAGAGCCACTGTGGATATGAAAGTTAGGGTGAAGGACAATCCCAACTTGGAGACATGTGTATTCCGGATCGTATTGGATGGGTATAACGCCCCTGTAACTTCTGGGAATTTCATTGATTTAGTACAGAGGAAATTCTATGATGGCATGGAGATCCAGAGAGGTAATGTGCTTAATGAAAGATTTTATGGTTACACAAGTTCTTGTTCCTTACATGCTGTGATTTCATTTTTCTGCCTCCAGCGGATGGCTTTGTTGTCCAAACAGGGGATCCTGAAGGTCCTGCTGAGGGTTTCATCGACCCTACTACAGAAAAAGTCCGTACGGTCCCTCTGGAAATCATGGTAGATGGGGAAAAGGCACCATTCTATGGCGAAACTCTTGAGGTAAATTTGTTTTGTTGCCCATAATATATTCTTTTTAGAATGCGCCAAGCCCTGTTCCTGAAATGTATGGTTTGAGAGTTTTTTATCGTCAAATCTGGCAGGAACTTGCGCTTTACAAGGCTCAAACGAAGCTTCCGTTTAATGCATTTGGAACAATGGCCATGGCACGGGAAGTAAGAATTCTATACTAAAACGAGAAACTAGTGATTCTTGTCATCACATATTGGTATGGCATTGATAAAATATGTACTTCCTCAGGAATTCGAAGACAACTCTGGCTCAAGCCAAGTATTCTGGCTGTTGAAGGAAAGTGAACTGACTCCCAGCAATGCCAACATATTGGACGGTCGATATGCAGTGTTTGGATACGTTACGGAGAATGAAGATTTCCTGGCAGATCTCAAGGTTGGAGATGTGATCGAGTCAATAAAAGTAGTTGCAGGCTTGGATAACCTCGTGAATCCAAGCTACAAGTCTGCTGCTTAGCTTTTTTCTGTTGTTTAAAGTGAAGAATGGGAGACTTGCACTTTTTTGTACTCAGTGAAATAAGTTCTGTACCAACTGTATTGGAAAAAGCCAGACACTTTTTTATTCAATAAACATCTCAGATTTCAGGCAATCGATACAGATTCTACCCGAGAAAATCCAAGAAAGAACGTTCGGGGGAAGATGGTTTGCAAGCAAACAAGAGGGCAGGGTTCTGGCCACAAAAACAAGGGAAACACAGGGGGGAGATGCTTCGCGAGCACACAAGGCAGGGGAGTATTGAGACCATTGATCTAACGGTACTGGGGTGCCAATTCACCATCCTTGACAATGTAATTTTGTGCAGGGAAATCCTCGCCTTTGAAGTAACTGTCGAGCATGTCCTTCACTCCTGCAGCGTAACGCAGCTGAGCATCAATGGTGGTTCCAGAAATGTGAGGAGTCATGGCTTGATTCGGCATGTATCGCCAAGGGTGGTCTTTTGGGGCTGGCTGTGGGTACCAGACGTCGCCGCTGTAACCTGAAATTTGATGGATCATGTCATATTAGTACACGGAAATGATTTTAAATGCAGCAGAGCCTGGGTGTGGCTGTGGGTATGGGTGTGTATACCTGCAATGTGGCCGCTATTACAAGCATCGACGACAGCTTGAGTATCCATGATTGCACCTCTGGCATTGTTCACAATTAGAGCACCCTTCTTCAGCTTAGCTATCCTTTCCTTGTTAAACAAACCCCTGCAAGAAGAAACAACCCGACTCAGACACAGCTCATGAATCATCATGATCCAGCTTTTCTCTATAACAGAACAAAGACGCTTACTTTGTTTTCTCAGTTAGAGGAGTGTTGACGACAACTACATCACACTTAGGGAGCATCGCGTCGAGATCTTCCTCGTACTTCGCCCCTAATTGACTTTCAAGCTCGGGGTCAATCTTGAGGCGGTCGTGGTACAGCAGATTGCAGTTGAAAGGCTTCAGCCTCTGAAGCAGCAGTCGGCCAATGCGCCCTGCACCGACCGTTCCCACGGTCTTGCCTTCAAGATCATATGCTCGGTGTGCAATGGCGGCAACGTTCCAGTCGCCTTTAATGACCAGATGGTACCCTGGCAAGAAATTGCGGACAAGAATGAGTATCCTCATGAGTTCATCTTCAGCAACCGACACGGTGTTGCTTCCGGTGACCTCTGCCACGGTTAGTCCGGCTTCGGCTGCAGCTTTGAGATCGATGTGATCGGACCCTATGCCGGCTGTGAGCAGAAGCTGCAAGTTCTTGGCCTTTTTGATCCGCTCCGCCGTGACATATGCCGGGTGGAATGGGGTGGTTATAAGGACATGGAGATCAGGGATGTGCTTCTCAAGCTCTGCAAAGGCAATTCATTGTGATATACATACTCTGTTTTTTTAAAATTGCTACTGACCCACCTAGTACGCAGTCCAATGTACATTTTAAATCATTAATAACTCAAATTCGGTACAAGTAAAAATTCTAAAAGTTCGATATTTAAAAACTACAAGACGGGATGAATCTAACAAGATCTCACTTAGCTATATTTTAATTTGTATAACCATGATGAAACTTTAAGTCAAAGTATATGAATGAACAATACCATTCTGTCAAATGTAGCTAATAAAAAAAACGGATGAAGTATGTATTATGCTATAAGCATAAATGGGCAAGATCTCATCTCAATTCTCAATGTAGGTAATGACAATATCCATTCCATACCACAATGGGGTCCTTCCTTGTCTGGAGTGACAATGTATTGGTGACCCTTGCTCTCCAACCATTCACGAATGCCCAAACCATTCTCTGCACATCCGACGAAATTGGGGTTCATTGAGGCATACTCGTTGGCTTTGTAGAAAACGCCAACAATCTTCTTGCTGCCTGGTGAAGCCTGAAGTAGAAATAAAAATACCCAGTGTATTTACTTTTACCTATTTCTGTCAAATGTAATCAAAATTCGGAGTGGATATACTATCAAGCAAAAACTAGAGTCAATCTAGGGCGTCCATTTTGTAATCTACGGCTAATATGACACGATGTAATACGACAAAGTCGTTTTGAACACTTGCTTGAACCGTGATGAAATCGTTTTCTTCCTTCCTCCGATACAAAAAAAATAGATACTACTAGCATCTATCTCACAGTAAACCAGATAAACCAAAGTTTCCGTCGGCACAATTAATTCAGTTCATGACAACAATTTCGTCAAGCAATAGCCGGGAGCAATTGAACACCGGAAAGCGGAAAATAGCACAAAACAGTAAACAAAATCAGTAAATCACCAAAAAAAACAGGTCAATTTTAAATAAAAGTTAAAAAATACTCCCAGGCAAATAAACACGAGGATGAAAGAAGAAGAAAAAAAACGATTGAATTAAACAAACAAGCAAACGGATACAAAATTCTTAACAAAGATTACGTGAAGATTTCTGGCTTGGACTGGAGAATTCCGCGAGGAAGCAAGAGCGCGAACAGCAGCCGCAGTAGCACGTTTCATCGCCATCAGAGCAAAATCAAAATTCCGATGCAAACTAAGAAGAAAATCGATCGGCCAAGAGGAAAAATCATCAAAAATTGAAATCTGAAACAGGAAGCGAAGTAGAGTCAAGATAGAGATGAGATTGAAGGCGAACCTTTGCCAACAGTGAATGTGATCGGGAGTTGGGAGTTGAGAGTATGGTGATGAATGTGACCTGCTGTGCTGTGAGTCTGTGACGCTGCTGGCTGCATTTATACTGAAATTTTTGGTATTGGCCAACAGTGCCTTTTCGCGAATTTCGACTTCTTTTCCATTTATGCATCATTTACCAAATAAATTTTCGATTAATTACATTTAAAAAAAAAACTAAGTATTTAAGTAGAAATGTATTGTTATAATTTAATTTAATGTTTATATTCGAATAATTGAATATGGTGGACATTAAGACATTCAACAATACTATAGATGAGAGTAGTTTTAGTGATCAAAATATCAACTTTAATTTTATAATAAAGGTTCCAATTTTCATAAAGCAAAGATATTGATTGCATTTCATGTTTTTTTTTTTAAAAAAAAAAGTATGTACATTATGTAAAATTAGTGAAAAACACAACTATAGTCATAAATATTAAATGTAACCAATGTTATAGTTGGTGTCATGTGAAAATCTTAAGTTGAAATGTTCCAAATTACTATGTTGTCAATTTACATTATTGCCGGCTAAATGCAATGCTTTGTAATTAAATTTTAGTTCTTTTATGTGAAAGAAGTAATAAATAAATATATAAAGTTTAAAAGTTTATTATTAAGTTGTTCAATCGAAATAATTAAGTGGGTTGCCTTTAATTATTAAAAATAATTGAATTTATTTTTAATTTATAATGATAAATAAGAATTACCTAATTATAAATTCTATTTGTCCGTAGTATGAGCTCTGTCAGCTGAAGTAAAAATTGCACATTGACCCCTATATATAATTTTTCTTAAAAAATAGATCGATGGACCAAAGGTGAAAAAATAATTATCTAATGGGATCAAAAATAGAAATTTCATAAATTTGATATCAAAAGTGGGTCAGATAATATCATATGGGTACAAAAGTGAATTTCCCCACTTCTAGTAGGCACAGCCAAATCCTAATTCGACTTCTTAATCCGCCCATTTCTTTAGCAAAAATTTCTAGTTTTAATACTTTGGGACGAGGATTTGTCCAAGCAACAAAATCTATGCCTTCCATCTTTAAGGTTGAGGGTTTTATTCCTTACCCGGTCCTTTATCCTTCATTTTCATGTAATTTGTGTGACATATACTATCATCACATTTTCTCAGCTGGCTTCCGCTAAAAAAAAAAGAGAGAGAGAAACTTTTGGGCACACTCGTAACTTAATCCTACATCGAATTACAATTGAATGGTTAGTTAGTAGAAAAAAAAAATTAAAATATTTTTCTATAACATACATATGTTTTTTGCTAGTACTATAACCTACTTCCTCCGTTTTATGATAGTGCAAAAAATACTTAATGCACGCAGTTCAATGAATATTTTGAACCATTAATAACTTAAGTTCGGTATAAGTAAAAATTTTAAAAGTTTGATATTTAAAAACTACATGACGAGACGAATCCAACAAGATCTCACTTGACTATATTTTTCCTTGTATAACTATGATAAAAATTAGAGTCAATCTCGAATAATAAATAGTAGCAAATAATGCTTTGTTGCACTATCACAAAAACGGATGTAGTACATATTTTAAAATACACTGCCGTATTTTCGGTTTTCCAATCAAATACGTAAATGAATAATCACCCCGTTTCAAAAATAGTTAAAATATAAAAATAAATGAAATATCCATAGGCGGCCGTGACGTGGCGGATATACTCTATGGAAGGGGCCCCGCAAGAAGCGAAACTCGAATTTTATCTGTTCTCCCTCTCCTGAACGTGTTTATGGAAAGCTATGGTTGTGGTTCGTAATCGTACCCATCAATTGTGGAAAAAGAAAGAAAATAAGGTCAACTTACCAAATACTTCCTCTGTTTTTTTAATGTTGTTACGGATCCATCCATCATGCAGTCCAGTACATATTTTAAATTATTAATAACTTATGTTTGATACAAGTAAAAATTCTAAAAGTTCAATATCTAAAACTATAAGACGATGAATCTAACAAGATTTCACTTGTATATAGTTTAACTTCTATAACTATAATAAAACTTTAAGTTAAAGTGTTAGTGTGAACAGTGCCAGATTTACAAATATAGCAATCTTTAAAAAATGGAGTAAGTACTTCCACTACAAGAAAAACTGTTGTTCCCGACCGCATTATGCGGTAGGTAACCCCATGACACGGGTCGGCTGGAGTGACTCCCGACCGCACTCCCGACCGCAGAGGTCGGTCGGGAGTGAAATTGTCGATAACTTGGGCTCGACCGCAAGTCCCGTCGTCGGCAACCTTCCCGACCGAGCTGCCGACCGCATCCGCGGTCGGTAGTTGTTGCAGACCGAATCGCCGACTCGGTCTGCGGTCGGCAAAGGCGGGGGTAAAAAAATTAATCCTCTTGCTCCCGACCGCCTTCCCGACCGCGAATGCGGTCGGGAAACCTGTAATAGGCCAAATGGCCTGTCTGCTTTTCTCCAAACCAACCTGTAACAACAACAAAATTATACCCAACACTAACAGTAGATTTATGATTACCATCCAACCAAATCCACAATACCATAACACTAGAAATATCCCTCAAAACAACATAAAGAACAAGTAATCTAAAAAGAACATATGTAATCTAAACATAACCTCAAAACAACACAAATAACAAGCTACACGTCCTCATACTACGAACCACAACATAAGTTAACAATTATCCATCCAAGAAAATCAACTTACATATGACAATATAAGTCAATAAACCTCTAACACAAACTCCAGAAGTCAATCCAAAATACAAATCACCCAACATCCATCTACAAATCCCAACCTCACTCAAAATCCAACATCAAACAAGTCCAAATATGCAAACGTCCTCAATGTGCAGTAATATCACCTGCCATGCCAAAGCCACCCCCGAGATCATCATCATCACCATCGTCCGGAGAAGGAGGTCTGCGTCCTTTCAATCTCTCCACGTCCTCCTGAATCGTCTGCTGCCTCTGGGACCATTCCTCCATAGTTGTCTTTAAAGCATCGAATTCGTCCCTTCTAACATTGTACATGCTTGACTCATCAGTGGTGTCATCCCCGTACGTCTCCGGAATAGCCTTAGCAAGTGAACCTATATGTATAAGGTGTCAATATATGTAAATTTCAAAGATGATGAGGGTGAACGATTTAAATAAGGTGGATTGAGCGACATCTAGAAAAAAAAGAAATGCACTCTTACCTAAACCATATATGGATTTGCGCCTATCACGCCCACCTGCTACATCGACGAAAAGTTGATTTGGATCAAATTCCACCTGAGTATCCGGATCTTGGGTTAATGTCTCGACAATAGCATTGTAATCCTCCTGTTTAACGTTAACAAACAATTTAGATACTATATACGAAACTTGTAACTAGTTTTAAAGGCATTAGAAAAATAATTCATAAGCAATATAATCATGCAGTGAGAACTTTCAAATACAATCAATATTTTACAGTAATGTGAGTTTCTATTATTGTACCTGAACCTCCTGATCCCGTGGAGTAATCCACTGCTCCTTCTCGTGCTTCCGTGTATGTGTGTGCTCGTGTAGTTCCGGATAGTACACGGTCCGGCCTTGTTCAGTTTCCTATGAAGTAAATTTTTTTTTTTGTTGTTAACAAGTAATAATTGTCTTATGTTTTTTTAAAAATATAGAAAGTATATACCAGTGCATCGTGTGCAGCAAGATGTGTTCTGGAACCGGATGTGTGAGTGGGGAGGGCTGGCGCATTTTCATCACCCCGTCGCCGGTTCAATTTTCCTCTCGCTTGTTTCTTCTTGAAATCCTCTGAATCCCAAATTTCCTGCCATCTGGCAGCAACTGCAGCATCAGATGGCATTGGCCTTTTGTGCTTCCTAATATCCAGAGTATAGTCTTTGTACCTACAAGTTTATGAATGACTAACATATTAATATTTTCTTCTAGACATGCTGTAAAATTAGTCACAAACCATTACGAAGAGTCCGAATAGAAAGACATACCGTGCTATGTTTTTCTTTTCCCATTCCTTCTTGATCGTTACTTCAAGTCGAGGATCCCAACGGGCAAACTTCTGCAATGCACACACAATTTTAATGTCAGTTGCCGTACATTGAATAAGCTAATTTAATTGAGAGAACTTCATCGAACCTGAAATTCACCCCAGTAGAAATCCTTCGTCCCTTGTGAGACCTTCCCCCAACTGATCCCTTCCTTGTCAGTCTTCAAATTGTAACACTCCGTTATTTTCTTAACGACTTTGTTGGGGAAGTCAATTCTGCAGCCAGTTGTAATTACAGTTTAGTAAAAAATTATTGAAGATATGGTTAAATATTGCAATAATTAACTTACACTCCCTTCTTGTTCAGTCCAATCTCTATCCTGTTAGCTGGCCCCTGTTGTGCCGGCGCGTTCATGGCAGTATTTCCAGCTCCTAACAAAGAAGATTTATGACATTTACATCAAATATAGCTAAAACATAAAGTAATAACATGCATACCTGGTACATGTGGTGGCGGTGTCTCTGGTACAGGCTCGTCATGGTCGGGGTCATCATGTGGTGGCTCTTCCGAGCCCGAAGCAGCAACTACATGCAAAAGTTTAAAACAAAGCAACATTAATATGATATTATGTTGTACAAAACCGAGTAAAAACATACATGCTCCCTGTCGACGGTTCCGCTCCCGCCTTTCTCGCAAGAGTGCTAGAGTTTCAGCACGAGTAAGTCGTCTTCGTGGCACTCCCGTCTGGGAAGAGCTACCATGTGGAGATCTAGAAGACGAGCCACCCCCCTGTGCATCCATCTGCAAATATGATGGCAAATTATGATACAACTGACTCGTAAATTGTTATAACAAGATGAAATCTGTCCTAGAATTGAATTGTTTTAAGAAATACATATGATTATATATATTCACATTTTAAACTTGGAAATCTTCATCTGAAGTCTCTTGTGAAGGATCATCCAGATCATCATCCTCCAACGCATCATCAACACTCATATCCAATGATGATGAAGACTCGTTGTCCTCATCTTGAGGTAAGTCTACATATTGCACCACATCGTCTGTTAATCGTTGTCGACTTGATGTAATCATGGAAGTCTCAAGTCCAAGTTGATCTGCCAAATCAACCTGGAATGCTTCGGTCTGTTCCCCCGTTTTCACAGTAATCACACCCCTAGGTTTCACTTTGCACACAGCTACCCAATCACTCCCTCTAGAGGTGGACCTCGTTGTCGGGAATGGGACATAACACACTTGCTCTGCTTGATTCGCAAAGATGAAGGGTTCGTAAACGGGTAATGACTTCGTTTTGTTCACTTCAACAATTTTGTAGTTCTTGTGAGTTCGGGACCCAATCCCCTCGCGAGGATCAAACCATCTACATTTGAAGAAAGTAACCTGTTTTATTGGCAATGCAGGATATTCTACGACAATAACCTCCTCTAGTATTCCGTAGTAATCTCCTGACAGACTAGTAATGCAAACTCCACTATTGTATGTAGATCTATGATTTCCGTGACTCTCTGTGTGAAATTTCATTCCATTCACAAAGTACATGGAATATGAGGTTGCAATTGGAAGAGGCCCTTGTGCGACATGAAACAGACATGGGATTTCGGGTGGATTATCAGTCAAATACGACTCCAACCATTTCGGAAATACATTTTCCATCGCTTCATCACATTCTTTGTCGGTTATTCGAGGATTGTCTTTGTGCAGTTGTTCTTGGAACACCCTGTCAAATGTAAAGCGGTCACGAACATAGAGTCATGATATGAATTTCGCGAAATCGAAAATTATTAAGATAATTAACTATGATACTTACTCAATATAGTCCTCAAACTCTGTGCAATTTAATAGTAGGTACTTGTGGATGGCTTCCAACTCTTCTTGGGACAACCGCCGTTTTTTAGTTCTACCTTGACCACGGCCTGCATATCTGAAAACACTAATGAGGCCATCGTCCATTTCTGATAGACCACCGTCATCGTTTCTCGGCACATTCCTCTCCCGTGTGAAAACATGCTTCTCAAAATAGTGAGAGCAAAATATCGATGCCTCACGGACCATGTATGCATTGCATATAGAACCCTCAACGTGTGCCTTGTTTCGCACCGTACGTTTCAAGCGATTCAGATACCTAAAATGCAACACAAAACAGTTGTCACATAGTCACCAACAAAATTTTGAGTATGTCTAACACAAGCATTGTTAAACTTACCTCTCGAACGGGTACATCTACCTAAATTGTACAGGACCAGCCACACTAGCTTCGTGAGGTAGGTGGACAGGTAGATGTTCCATACAGTCGAAGAAAGCAGGTGGAAATATTGTTTCCAGTTTACATAGCACGATGGGAACATCTTTTTCCAATCTCTCCATATCCTGCAACGTAATTGTCTTCGCGGTTAATGCACGGAAGACATTGCTCAACTCCGTTACGGTCTCCCAAACATGCTTCGGAAGCAGTTCCCTCCATCCAATGGGCAGAAGACGTTGCATGAAAACATGACAATCGTGACTTTTCATCCCAAACATTCTGTGTTTGTTCATATCAATACATCTCCCAAGGTTCGACACACAACCGTCCGGAAACTTTAAACTTGCAACCCAATTCAAGAACACATCCCTCTTGTCCTTATCCATTGTGTACACGGCCTTCGGGTATTTGCCCGTTCGAGGATCCTTATGCAATTCAGGTCTGTTACATACGATGCGGATATCCTCGCGGGCTTTTGCGTTGTCCTTTGTCTTTCCTTGTACATCCATTACAGTATTGAACAAATTTTCAAATACATTCTTCTCAATGTGCATGACGTCTAGATTGTGGCGAACCAAATGTGTCTTCCAATACGGTAAGTCCCAAAAGATGCTCTTTTTTTTCCATCCACAAGTCTTACTGATTGTTGTATTTGCCTCCTCACCACCCACATCAATTACACGACGGAGACCAAGGAATTCTTGTTCAGCTAAGACCTCTTCCCCGCTTTTATATACAGGTGGATTACCATGCTCTTCGCGGTCCTTTGAGAATTTTGACTTATCACGCCTAAACGGGTGATCCGACTCAAGGAACCTACGATGACAGTCAAACCATGATTGTTTCCCACCCTCTTTTAACCTCATAGATTCTGTTCCTTCCATGCAGACCGGACATGCAGTCTTCCCATATGTACTCCAACCAGACATCATTGCGTAAGCTGGGAAATCTCCTATGGTCCACATCAATGCCGCTTTCATCTGAAAGTTCTGTCTCGTAAATGTGTCCCAGGTCGTGATACCCACTTCCCATAGCTCCAGAAGCTCATCAATCAGGGGTTGTAAATACACATCTATCCTCTGTTTTGGGCTGGATTTCCCTGGGATTATGCAAGTCAAGAACATGTACTCATCCTTCATACACATTCCAGGAGGTAGGTTATAAGGTGTCAATATCACTGGCCAACATGAGTATTGAGAGCCCGACTGGCCGAATGGTTGGAAACCATCTGTACATAACCCCAAACGAACATTTCGTCCCTCTGCTCCAAAGTCTGGATGAACTGTGTCAAAGTGCTTCCATGCCTTGGAGTCGCAGGGATGACACATCTCGCCGGACACACCATGATCATGTCCTACATGCCATATCATGTGTTTTGCAGTCACTTCTGATGCGTACAACCGTTTCAATCGATTTTTCAGTGGAAAATAGAACATATATTTATGTGCCAAACGTGAATTGTTGTTGGATTCTTTAAATCGAGGCCTGGCACAAAACTTACAGTTCTCCAGTGCTGCATCATCACGCCAATACAACATACATCCCCTATCACAACAATCAATTTTCTCTACTGGTAATCCCAACCCCTCTAGAAGTTTCTTCGCCTCGTAGAAATTTTTCACCATTGAGTTTTGTTCTGGGAGTGTATCAATTATAAGTTGGCATAACGTATCAAAACATCTCTCCGATAGGTTATGTTCGGATTTAATGTTTAATAACCTGGCAACTGTTGACAATAATGTCATTTTCTCACAGCCAGGCCACAAATCCTTGTCAGCTGCTTCCAACATACGGTAGAACAGTTTCTCCTGGGGATTAGGCTCCTCATTCGGTGTAGGCTCATCATCATCCATACCACTCGATGTATCAGGAATACCAAACCCCATTCCATCACACACCATTTCTCGATAACGGTCTGATAAATCTGTTGTACCCATTTGTATCCTACTTCTAGATGAACCCTCTACATCTGTATCATCGCGGTATGGACGGAAGGTGTGTGGTTCTCCGTGGCACGTCCATCTTTCATAATTTGGGACAAATCCATCCCGATAAAGATGACCTTGGATGTCCCGATCGGATAGGTAAAATCTATTCTTGCATTTTTTACACGGACACCTTATCTCTCCTTTTGCATTCTCGTCAGTATCTGGGTTTTCATGAGAAGCCCGTATGAAGAATTCAACTCCTGCTTTAAATTCGGGTGCAAGCAAGGTACCGCTAGGCAGGTACATCCAGTTTCTATCCATCTTTGCTAACTGTCACCTACAATTCCATAATTAGTTTATAATATTAATCTAAGAATTATATTTGGGTTTCAGAAGCCTTTACATTTCTATATTTGTAGGTGATTTATTTATGAATTTGAGTATAATTAACTTAATCATGTTTTTATTAAAAGTTTAAGAATTATAATCAGAAACCTTTGAAATTAAATGTTTTTATTTAAATTTTAGTATTAGAACTTAATCATGTTTGATTGTCACCATGTGTGGCCATATTGGTTTTCTTTCAATATTTGTAACTTAATAATCTTTGTACATGTTAATTTATATGTCAGAGAGAGTCTTATGGGGTTAATGGGATTAAGCAATACTATAATGGGATTAATCTCAAGACTACTAATCTTACTTAATAATCGTTTGCAGTCATATCTAAAAAATACTACTATTTCAATAAATTTAAGGACCATCAATCATATATGTAACAAAGATGATTTTTCATAAAAACTCTAATTTCACACAACCACATTCAACACAAACAATAAACAATCCTTTATACACAAAATCTTACTTCAAAAAATTGGACCTAACAAATTCCAGATTCTAATGCCCAAACATAATAAACAATTCTTTCAACACATGACATTGAATCACACTTATAAACCGTTTAGGCAAGCAAATTCAATAACCAAATTATTAGTTCAAGAATCCCAATTTATTCATTTAAGGATTTACTCATTTACACAATCAATCTCAAGAATACATCTTCATTAACGAATCTCAATTACTCTAACCAAATCAATCAACTAAAATAAACCAACCCGAGCTAAGTCTACTCCCAAACCTCCAACAATACTCCAATTATTCAAGAATCAACATAATTCCCAAAATCCTCAAATTCACAATCTTTCACAAATCTCAATTTCATCAATTTACCAAACTAATCACCAATACCATGTAACTTTGGAAATCAAAATGCAAGCAATAATCAACACTTAAAAATACATTTCTAGCACTCAATCAACATTTGGGAAAAGAAATCAACTGCAATTCCAAAAACACCAACAATGGAAGAACACCCAAGTTCTCCCACCACCACAGCCACTACCAACACAGCCACCCAAGTTCTCCCACCACAGCCACATTAAAAGCAATTCCAAAAATACATCCACTGCCGGCGAGTCGCCGGCGTCGACCCCAACACCACCAAACAATTCTTTCACCAATATACCAACAGTAACAATCATGAAATTCTAAAATTGAATCCAACATTAACAATGCAAAACACAATCTGTGAACTTGAATTTGAAACCAACAATCATGAAATTGTGAAATTGAAACCAACAATCGAAAGAAAAAGAATGTACCTAATATTAAATCGAGGGCTGTGGGAGACGACGGAGCTCGCAACTGTCACCGGAGACGCCGGCGGCCCGACAGCAGGGGAGACCGGAGGCTGCCTTTTTCAGGCAATTTGTGCAGGCCGGCTACTCCAGCAAGGCAGCGGAGGCGTTGCAGTCTGCGGTGGCTCGAAGATGGCAGTGGAGGCGGCGGAATTCCGGCGGAGGTTCGAAGATGGCTCGCCGGTGGGGGTGGCTCGAAGCCTGGGCCGACGTGGCTCTCTTCAACGCGAGGGTGACTCGTTCGGGGTGGGCTGGCTCGCGGGAGGGGCTGGAGGTGGTCGGGAGTGGAGGTGGTCGGAAGGTGGGATTAATCGCAGGTGAAAAATGGGGGAAATAGGGTGGGGCGGCTCCTGTAATTCGCGAATTACAGCCCGCTGGAGAAGACTAAATGCCCTAGGCTACCGACCGCATATCCGGTCGGTAGTGCGGTCGGTAGCCTCGACCCGGATTTCTGCGGTCTGGAGCTGCGGTCGGGAACTCAGCTTTTTCTTGTAGTGTTCATCAAATTCTAATTTTTCTAGAAAACAAGGCCAATATATTCCGTTTCTTTTTACAAAAAAGCCAAATCGGACATTTTTTTCATTTTTTTGCCCAATTGGTCCACTACATATACTAATTACGTTCTAATCGGTCCTTCACCCAATAATTATGCCCTAATTACATATTTTTGGCCAAATCAGTCCTTTTTTTTCAAAAATCTAAATTGGTCCGTTATTAATTTTTGTCCCCTTTCATGGAGTCCAATACAAATTTCAAACCATTAATAACTCAAATTCGATATAAGTAAAAATTCTAAAATTTCAATATTTATAAACTACACGACGAGACCAATTTGAGTCGCACAAAATGATGTTCTTGGAAAACTTAGGTCAAGTGACTCCCTCATCTGTTGGAAACCCATTATCGCATCGGATTGGACAGTACCTTCGTTGGATGCCATCGGAGTTCTGATCAGCAGGTACCGCGGTAGATCTTTTAGAGTTAGATGTTTTTCTTTTGTGTTTCTATATAAAATGAAGATCAATTGCGATATACTCCCTCCATTTTTTTAATAACTACATTACCTAATTTGCTAATATTCACACACTTGTTTTGACTTAAAGTTTAAATATAGATATACAAGTTAAAATGAGCAAAGTAGGATCTTGTTAGATTCGTCTCGTCGTGTAGTTTATAAATATCGAAATTTTAGAATTTTTACTTATATCGAATTTGAGTTATTAGTGGTTTGAAATGTGTATTGGACTGTATGAAATGAGACAAAAATTAATAACGGACCAATTTAGATTTTTGGAAAAAAAAAAAGACTGATTTGACCAAAAATATGTAGCGAATTTGGAAAAAAAAGGACATAAGTAGTGGGTGGAAGATCGATTGAGACGTAATTAGTATATGTAGCGGATCAATTAGGCAAAAACTAAAAAAGACTGATTTGATTTTTTTGTAAAAAAAAGGGACTATATTGGCCTTTTTTTTCCAATTTTATAGCTGTGGGATTGAACTCCCACCAAATTCGAAATCCCTCATTACATATTTTTATCTGTAATATTTGTAGTATTAACAACATTTTTTATTCTTACTACGGATTCATCTAGTATGCAGCTTAATTCATATTTTAAATTATTAATAACTCATTCGATACAAGTGAAAATTCTAAAAGTTTTATATTTAAAAACTACAAGACGATACGAATATAACGAGATCTTATTATTTGGCTATATATATTTTAACTTGTATAAGTATGATAAAACTTTTTTTTTCGGTGGAAAAGGAGGGCCGAAGCCGGTATTATATCAGAAAGACAAAGGAGGAACAAGAAACGAGCACAGTCCAAAAAGCAGACCAGTGCAGTCCGAGAAAGGGAGGCCCAAAATCAAGCCCAAACAAAACCTACTAGGCACTAGACAACAAAGGTAAAACGAAAAGGAAAGTGGGAAGGCCAAAATTGCCCCCAAATCAAAACAATTAGAACGAAGAACCCTAGTTCCCAAATAAAGAGAGCTCTGTTACAGTACAAACGCCGATCGAGCCATGATCTTCCAAGGATATTGTGATTGAGTGCAAGACATCCTTCCCCGATTGGTCAGCTAAGCCACTTTGAGAGCTAGTGACTGGAATCTGGGAAGCTGGCTGCCTTCGTGGGATCATCCGGAGGTCTTCCGCCCTTGGTGCCGACTAGACCTCGGTGCCTTCTGCTAAAATGTGTAGACGGATCCACTACCGTAACCACAGAGTGGCGATTGGGAGGGAGGGTGGATTGGATGGCTTTTGTCCAAGCTCCGGACGGCTGTTTTTGCCAGGACGGCGAAGGAGGTGAAGTGTCCAAATCAGGGGTGGACTGAGGCCGGGGGTTGCGGCTGTGGCTTGAGGAGGTATGGTTAGTATGGGAAGGGGGCGCTGCTGAACTCTGAGATTTGCCAGGCACAATGGGGTTAAGGTTTTTCTTTCGAGTGGATGGCGGCTCCGGTTGTTGAGGTGGTTGTGAATGTAAAGGTTGATGGGGTGCCGGATCTGGTAAATCAGAAAGGTCTGCCAATGAAGAGAAGCGATTGAAACCGGAAGAGGATGTGGGTTGGTTAGATCTTGCGGACTTTGCAGGTTGGCGTCTTTGGGATTGCGCTATCATCCATGGGCCAAAATTGTTTGCAGGCATTGGAACATCTTCAACAGGATCAGGGTTGTTGGCATTGTTGTCAGGAGGATCATCCGCAGAAGGGCAATTAGATTGAGTGTGGCCATACTTACCACAAAGAAAACAGATCATCTTGAGATTCTCATACTCAATATTAAAATCTTTGCCGTCAATAGTTATACATGGAGATAAAGGTTTGTCGAGATCAATCCGAACTGCTAATCGGGCAAAATGGCCTCTCTTAGGGTCACCGGTATTGAAATCAACGCTAATGACACGGCCGATGGTGGAACCTGCCAAAGCAATAACACGTCTGTGGTACATATGCATGGAGAGATCAGGGACTCTTGCCCAAGCAACCACTGATTTTATCTCGTTGGTTTTGGGATCGAAGGATTCTTCCCATCTCTGAACGTGGAGGTAGTGGCCAAGAATCATCCAAGGACCTCCGGTAATGGCCTGTGAAGCTTCATCAGCGGTGTTGAACTTGATGACATAATAGTCATTATCAAGATCAATCAAGTCGTAGTTTTTAGCAGTAGGCCATAACTGCTCTAATCTTGATTGAAGTATTTTGTATGACACACGCCTGCCAACCACCTTGAAGACGATTGCATGCTCCCATGGTCTTAACAGATGCTCTCGAAAAGAGTCGGAGAAGGAGATACAAGGCTTACCATCAACATAAGAAAGGGTTAAATCTGTTGGGTCGCCCATTTCATCGGCTGGATCATCATCAATAATCATCTGCACAAATCCGGCACCTTTGCGGGCAGTCTCACTGTACGAGGGACGTGGGCGTTTGAATGCCCGGTTTTCCAAAGGGTCAGGAGGTTCATCGCCATGGTCTGCAATGCCATCTTCCGCCATCTCAGTAGTGGTAGAGGTCGAGTCTTGAAAGGAATCTTGGAGCACCGCTTATAGCGTCCTCTCTTCACTGTGATTATCAAATAAAATTAAGTATGATAAAACTTTAAGTTAAAGTGTGAGCGTAAATAATTGTCATACACCAATAAAAAAAAACAAAATATTCCGGAGGCCTTAATATTAAAACAAAAAAGAAAGATAGAAGGTAAGTGACACGTGCACCATCCCACCGGTCGGGATGTAAACTGGTATCTATGTAATGTACCTCCGTCTTGACCACACTTGAATTTTACTATTACTTCTCATGTTCCCATTCTTTCTCTAATTCACTTTTATCATGTAATTAATTTATCATTTATTATTACTTTAAATTTACCATTCATTTGTTTCTTTTTTGAACAGCCTATTAGAAAATAGATGGTAGGAGCCTGTGTCACATATATTAGAAAGGGACAAACGGAATGGGTAGATGTTCGGGAGGGAAATCGAACTCAAACCTAATTTAATTTTCAATTATGGCCATGATCCCATCGAGTAAACAATTTATATGCCTTTTCTCGCAGATGATTCTCTAGAGCCCCCTTAAATGTGTATTATTTTAAGTTGTTTCCAAATATTGAAATCGAACCTTTTGTGGGATTCTTCCTGGTTTGCGTTTGGCTAGAAGCAAGGACGTCCAAAATCTTTGTTGTAGATGTGATTCACAACAGGCATTGAGGTTGATCTCTTCAAGGCCTGGTGTGCATCACTGGCTCTCCCCATTTTGCACACCTTTATGAAATCAGAGGCTATTTTCACGTCTTTGAACACATTTGTCGCGAGGGGAAATCTTGTTGCGGATGCATTGGCAAATGTTGGTGCCAATAGCGAGTTGTTCTTCACAACGTAGGCCTTCCCGTCCGATGACTTGAAACGCTTCCTGGCCGCCGATGCGGTGGGTACTTGGTTCATTAGGTGTTAGCCTTGTATCGATAGTGTGTATTTTTCTCTTCGCTCTCTTTTCCTAGTCTGAATAGGTTGTAATGCAAAAAAAAAAAAAGAAATTGAACCTGATTATTTTCAATTGAAATTTTAAGATATTACTATTATATTAATATTGCAACATTCACCACATGTACACAATCAAATGTATATCTTGAAACTGCAACATTCACCACATGTACACAATCAAATGTAGGCATCTGTTAGGGTGCGATCACCAAATTTGACTTGATGTATTGCGGTACATCACAACCCTTAATTCAAATTATAAATGGATGGTTGGGATTAACTTGAAGGTTAAAATAGTAAATTTGTTATTAGTTTGTAACAAACATTTGTTTGTCGCTGAAAACGTACATATATGTTCTTCAGCTCTACTTTTCTTCTACGCATTTTCAATATGATTATTCGATCTTATCTTACTCTCCAATTTGCTTATTTTAGGTGCTATATACATATATGTTCTTGAAAATGTACCTAAAATGTTCGAGTCGCTGAATTGTTGATGAAAACGTCGCTGAATTATTCATGAAAAGATTGTTGAATTGTTTCTGGCATCATCGCTGAATTGTTCATGAAAGCGTCGCTGAATTGTTTTTAGTGGCATCGCTGAATTGTATATGGTAGCATCGCTGAATTGTTCTTGATAGTGTCGCTGAATTGTTCTTGGTATAGTCGCTGAATTCTTTTAGGTAGGCTCACTGAAATATTTTTGGTAGCATCACTGAATAATTTTTTGTAACATCGCTGAATTGTATGTGAGAGCATCGCTGAATTATTCTTGAGAGTGTCGCTGAATTCTTCTTGGTGTAGTCGCTGAATTCTTTTAGGTAGGCTTACTGAAATATTTTTTGGTAACATCACTGAATTATTTTTTTTACATTGCTGAATTGTATGTGGTAGCATCGCTGAATTCTACAAGGTAGTGTCGCTGAATTTTTCTTGGGGTAGTCGCTGATTTCATTTAAGTAGGGTCACTGAAATATTTTTTGGTAGCATTACTGAAGTAATTTTGGTAACATCGCTGAATTGCATTAGGTTGTGTCGCTGAATTATACAATGTAGTGTCGCTGAATTCTTCAATGTTGTATCGCTGCAACATTTTTGATAACATCACAGAATTATTTTTGGTAACATCGTTGAAATGCTATACGTAATAAATTTGTTACGTTATTTAATAAATATTGTTGATCATAAATATAGATTACCAAATATTTGATATAATTTTACCAAATATTTGATATGATTTACCAAATATTTGATATGATTTGCCAAATATGAGATTGATAACATACTAAACATAGGGTCATATCTTCCGGTACATATTTTGTTGGACAATTTTACCCATTTCATTTACAACCCTTGGATTTGAAATCAACGCTCCAGATTTTTGCCTTGATGTACTTCGGAATCTTCCGCAGCACCCTTACTGAACCCATCAAATGTATATCTTTGTCGATTAATAACTTAAATTGTGTACACATAAAAATTATAAAAAATTTATATTATAAAACTTTAAGAAAAGACGAATCCATGTAATGGCTAAGTTCTCAACTTCCATAACTGCAAATTGAAATTTTCTCACCGGCCCTTATCAGGGTACACAAAAATCAGTGCATGAATATGTTTCCGAAGATGATACAAGAATATACTTACTCCGTTCTTTTATATCTGCACCACTTCTGTATTTCGCGCAATTGAATGCACATTTTAAACTATTCATAACTCAAAGTTTATATTGTAGGTGCAAAAAATGCGTAGACAGAAACTGCAAAATACTTTTATTAATTTCACAATAAAATGTCTACAAATTACAGAGAAATTTTAATATCAAAGAATATATAGAAAATCAAACAATATGGGTTCGACTTCTGGTACTCCTTTGATTCCTCCAACTTTGAAGACGTCGAGATGCTTTTATGCTTCTTTTCCGGCTTCTCGGAATTTCTACAGCGTTTTGTTGCTGTAGGATCTCAAGTGTATGAGTCTTGAGAATGAGTAGACGTGTATGAGTCGTCTCTCTATGTGTCTGAGTGTATGAGTCTCAGAGTATGACTGTTTAGAGGTTGCAGAAGTGTATTTGATTTTTCTTCGCCTCTTTAATATTTCTGCAGCATTTTGTTGCTGTAGAATCTCAAGTATATGAGTCTTGAGAGTGAGTAGTGTATGGAGACCTCTGTCTGGAAGTGAAGAAGTCGTCCCAATATGTGACAGGGTGCCTCTATTTATAGAGGGAAAAACCCTAGGGTTTGTGGATGATGGACTAATCGATGGGCTGGTCCAACCCACATTTCTATCGGGTCAGTGAGCATGTGGGCCTTTCATCTGGGCTTGTTCACATTGACTGATTTCAATGGACTGGCATGCTTCAATTGTCAGTGTCCATTGGATCATAGGCTTGTGGGTCTTGTACTTGGACTTGTCCACATTGGCCCAATATAATTAAATTAATTTGGCTTGATAGATCCAAATGGCCCAATAAATATTAATAATTATTTCAAGCATTTAATTTATTTAAAATGCCTGGAAAATAATTAAATTAATATTTAAATGTGCACGTGTCGCATTTTTAGTGGCGAATAAATTTCACGTGTTTACAGATGCCCCCTCGAGACTTGTTTAGGGCGAAATAAAATATTTGAGACGTGAACGAGTCTCGAAATATTTGGGATTGACTTTTGCACTTTGTCCTTCGCAAGCCATATATTTGACTTTGAAACATATATTTGCCAAGAATATGAACAAAGGAAGTGATGAATCTTCACCAATATTTTCTAAATCCCTTGAAATTGGCTTGAATTTCTTTTGGTTGTTTGCTAAAGCAAATCAAATATTTTTCCGGGACATACAGACATCTGTATCTTGAAGTCCTTTTGTGATTAGGGCTTGATTAGAACTACATCAATTGGAGATTTATCCGTGAGTATCTCATTCAAGCTTGATTCAATAAAGGATCAAATATCAAACCAAGCTTCATAGATTTTGGACTTCCTGAATCATGATATCAAATCTTTCAACAATCTTGGTATCCAATTCAGAACTGATTTACCTTCCTTAAATCTTTAAACTTGAATTGTATCTTGATTAAATCTCCACATATCAATCTGGATTCACTTTGGCTTCTATAAAATTGTATAACTTCACACCATGTGCAGTTTTTACATCCAAGCAACACACGGCGATAAGAGTTTTCAAGACCAGGTATCTTTGTGGCTTTCTAATTTTCATCAAATACATGGTGTTGTGGTCTTTCTATCGCCCTCAAAGCCAAACCAACCCTCTTTTTGCTGCCTAATTAATTATCCACAGAGAGTCAATAAGCAAACATTGGAAACAAGAAACCCCGAGTAACTATCCCAACAAGCAGGCAGGATACAAGCAGGTACTTTTTGGTTAGTTTCCTAGCAAACGATTTAAATTGCAAATCACTCTTTCCATGACTCAATTGGCCTTTTCAGGGAACCCATATCCAAGAATTTGGCAGTGGACCAATTTCCTTGGCTATCAACCAACAAGGACACAAATCAGGTAACATAAAGCTCTTAATTCATTGTTTACTCATCTAGTACCATGACCATGAATTTTCTTCACCCTGCTCCTCTACGTTTTTTTTTTTCTTCCTGTGCATTGTTTTTGTTTCCTTTGTGTTTCTTGCCTTCTCTTTTCCTGTGTCTTTTGTCTTCTTCGATCAAACTTAACAAAAGCAGAGAATCCCAAACCCCACAACGAGATTTCAGAAACAAGACTTCCAATCAACTCTCGCTCCAATTCATCAACAATGCTTCAACCCCCGATCGACCGACTCATCAACATCAAAATAAAGTTCGTCTCCAACCGGATCATAATTCAAAGCGAGAGAGGGTACCTGGTCGTCGTCATGGTAGACGGGATGTTTGGCCACACGGCGCTGCCGTTGGCCTCCATCCTTAACCTACCCGCCATCAAGAAACCTTCGACAGTGGCAGCGCCGTTGGCCTCCATCCTTAACCTACCCGCCATCAAGAAACCTTCGACAGTGGCGGGGTTGGTGACGGCGCTGCCGTTCACCTCAACCGTTACTTGTTCGGAAGGCTCGCCGCTCGTCCGAAGCCGCGCCGCTGCTGCTGGAATCAAGTGGAGGAGCTGCCGGAATTCTGTCGCTATGTTCGTCGTCGGAGGAGGGAGACAGAGATCCATGACAGAGATGTCGCCGGGATGCGCAGCGGCTGCTCGTGGAGGGCACTGCTGCTGCTCCCGCCGGCTGGAGTGCGTTGCCGGAGGAAGAGACGCCGCCACCGCCTGCTGCTCGTCCGCCCCCGGAGCCTGCTGCTCGCCGGGATGCTGAGCTCTTCAAGCCGACGGAGTTGGATCGATTGGGGAGGAAGATGAAGGCTTCAAATTGGGGCTGCAATTTTCTTCAGATTTGGGGGGGGGGGGTGCTCCGTCTCTTTTGGTTTTAGAGAGGAAGAAGACTCAATTTCTTCTTTATTCCACTTTGCCCCAAATTTTCCAAACCCTATAATTCTAATCCCAATATTTTGGTAATTAGATTTTGCCTCCCTAGGTTTTCTAAATCTTAGGATTTAACCCTTAGTGTTTAGATAATTCAAGATTAACCCCTAGATTTTTTTAAGACCCAATTTTATCCTCAACATATTTGGTATTTGAGAATAGGTCCCAAAAATATTTAATCTTAAGTCCACAATTTAGTGATGAACTTAAAATTATTTTCAAACAATATTTAACATGTATTTTTTGTTTACATGTAAATATTATTATTATTATTTTTTTTTGTACTGCCCAAATTTCGGATATGTGGAAATTTAATTCCAAGTCCAAAAAAAATGAACTTAAAATTTAATTTCCAATTTTGGCATGCATTTTTTATTTATTGCATTCATCTTACAATATTTTTTCATGTCATTAAAAAAAAATAACATTGCATTTATCTTGCAAATGTATTTTTTTTCTTTTTTCTTTCTCTTCAAGTAAATAATCCCTTTCTTTTTGCAGTGGCATCGGCATCAATTTGAACTATTTGGATGATCAACTTGAAGCGGATGTTCTTGATTGTAATCCATTGCCAGCAAGTCTTGATTGTAGTGGATGTTCTTGAATTTATTTATTGCTTTAATTTCTTCCATTGATGCTTTGCATTCCCACGATGTAATTGTAATCAAAACTTTGATGTAATCAAGACTACTTTTGTTTTCGCCTTCACTCTTTGCCTTAATTTTCCGCTTCAATCTTGAACGCCTTGCATAGCACACATGTTGACTAACAAAATCAATCTTTTGGAAACTTTGGGGAATAAAATCTTGATGGAATTTGGTCAAGTTGCATGCGTATCCGTCTTGGGAATCATGCCACATCACATTTTTTTATACTCTTGCAGGCGAAGGTCACGTGTAGTTTAATCCTTGTGCGTTTAAGGAGCATTTTCCTCGATTTTTTTCAAGACCTTGCAACGGTCATTCCCACCACCTTTTGTGTTGATGGTTCATCGCATGAATTTTAACTCATTGCCCCCAGTCAGCTCCTTAGTTAGCTCCTGTTAGACAATTGGACTGTGTTGAAGATGCGTTTGGTCTCCAGAATTTTGTCTTCGGCGTTTTTCCTTAAAATTTTGTGTCGATGGCCTCAATTTGATGAAGATCCACGTGATATGCACCTAGCGCGTACTATGAAGAACTTCGAGATGGATTATTGGTATTCTTGAAAGTGATATGGTCATCCAAAAACACATTTCCTTGCTTCAACAGGAGCTTTTGGGCTTGATCCGGTTGAAGATATGAAAATTTGAAGAACATCGAGAGAGACTTTGAGCTTGCTCCTCTTGAAGCTTTAGAGACTTGAAGGTTTGAAGGACTTTGGACTTGATCCTCATAAAAGCTTGAAGAACTTCCAGAGGGACTTTGACACTTGTTTTTTTCTGAAGAATTTTCCTTAAGTGATGGACAAAATTTAATTAACCCACATACTCAATTTTTGTCAAGTAATGGGTTGATATAATTAATCCAACTACTTCATTTTCCACTAAGTAATTGATCAACTTAATTAATCCAATTACTCAAAATTTTTAAAGTAATGGATCAACTTTATTGACCAATTACTTGAATTCTTTTTCAAGTAAAGGATTAAATTTAATTAACCCAATTACTTATTCTTTTTTTTTTGCCATGACTGAACTTAGAAAAATAATTTCCAAGTTGCCTACGTACCCTGTGAAGGGATCAAGTCATTACGTAGTTCAAAACAAATTGAATTTGTTTATTTTGCGCCATACACAGTTTATACTCTTGCGGGCCAGGAGTATTACATTTTTTTGCATTTTTTTTTTGTGTGTGACGTGCAGTTTAGGCTCGTGCGTCAAGGAGCATGACTTGTGCATTCTTCAAGCGTAGAACATCTTCAAGAACCGTCCATTTATCGGTCCGATGCTCACTCCGTCGTTATCTATCATCATGTAGGCTCCATTTGTGAAGACTTTCGTGATGACATATGGTCCATCCCGTTTGGAGGTGAACTTGTTCCTACTGCGGTAGTTGATGACAATGGGTCTCCGGATGGCAAGGACGAGATCTCCGACTTGAAACGACCGCGCCTTGACTTTTTGTTGTAGAACTTGGACAAACGAGATTGGTAGCATTCCAATCTTTGTTGTGCTTCGAGCCTTCTTTCATCAAGGGCTTCAAATTCTTCCAAACGCAGTCGGGCGTTGCCTTCTTCAGTGAGTCCTTCCCGGATGGCGACTCTTAGCGAGGGGATTTGCGTTTCCAGTAGCAACACGGCTTCCACTCCATAGACCAACGAGTATGGCGTTCCCTTGGTGGATGTGCGAAAGGTTGTGCGATACGCCCATAGAGCTTCATTGATTCTTTCATGCCAGTCTCGTTTTGACTTGGAGACAACTTTCTTCAACAATCCGCATAAGGTTTTGTTGAAGGCCTCCGCTAGTCCATTTGCCGGCGGGTAATATGCAGAGCTCTTTCGTTGAGTAAATCCAAACTTCTCACACAACTTGGTGATGGTGCTGTTGACAAGTGACTGTCTGTTGTCTGTCATGATGTAACGCGGGACGCCATAACGGTAGATTATGTTGATTCAGATGAAACTTGCATCATGTTCCCCTTTGATTCTTTAAGGGGTGCAGCTTCAGCACACTTGGAGAAGTATTCGGTTGCGGCAAGGATGTAGACATGCCCACGGAAGACTTTGGCATTGGTCCGGCGATGTCCATTCCCATGCGTCAAACGGTCATGATGCCACAGTTGGATGCAACGGCTCAGGAGGTTGGTGAATGACCTTAATTTGATGAAGATCCGTGCAAGAAACGTTTGACATGGACCAGAAAGAACTTTGAGATGATCTTTCGACATCTTTGGAGGTGATTTGACTCTCCAAGAATGCATTTCCTCACTTCAATAGGGGCTTTTGTGCTTAATCCTATTGAAGGCATGAACTTTTGAAGAATTTCGAGAGGGGCTTTTGAGCTTGATCCTCTTGATGGGCTTAAGGACTTCGAAGATTTGACAGACTACAGGAGGGGCTTTGAGCTTGATCCTCGTGAAGGCGTGGAGACTTAAAGATTTGTAGGTCCTCATGAGGGGCTTTGAGCTTGATCCTCTTGAAGGCTTAGAAGACTTTGAAGATTTGATAGACTACAGGAGGGGCTTTTGAGCTTAATCCTCATGAAGGCTTGTGGACTTAAAGATTTGTAGGACCTCATGAGGGGCTTTGAGCTTGATCCTCTTGAAGGCTTGGAGACTTAAAGATTTGAAAGACCTCATGAAGGGCTTTGAGCTTGATCCTCTTGAGGGATTCGGCACTTGCAGCTGCTTTAAATAGCGTTTTGAAGGCTTCATGAGGGGCTTTTGAGCTTGATCCTCTTGAAGAGTTTGGAAACTTGAAGATTTGAAAGACTGCGAGACGATGGACGACTATCTTGGGGTCCAGCTCGGGCATTCCTTTCTAAGGCCATGCGAAGACGTCTTTGAACTCTTGCAGGAGCGACACGTACTTCTTTGCTTCATTTACGGTTAGTATGGTGCTCATAAACATTGGGCGAGACTCTTTTTCATTGCCTAAAGTTCACCTCATGCGGTTCATCCACAGTGACCTTGATTTCTTCTTCAAGTTGCATCGGTGCTGCGTTGGCGTCTTCTTCACTTGGCTCACCGCAGTCAATGGTGATATGATCGACGGATTCAACGGTGTCGGTTTGATCATCTTCGTCATGCTTTGTGAAGACGATAGTTCGTTTCTTGAGCCTCAACCATCCGTCGGATGAGACGGACCATTCAACTTGACGTTTCATACGGGAAGGTACCGTGCTTCTCACATCGTTGCCGTAGTTCGGGTCGTCCAATATTCCTTGCTTTACTAGAGACCGCTCTTCGTTTGCCGATGCTTTGTTTTGTGATTGGCATTTTGTAGAACCTAGCCTTTTGAAGATGGATTTTGCAGAGTCTTTGGCAACAGCCCCGAGTCTATAAAAAACAGTTGGCTTCACTTCTTCGTTTGCTCCAAGCTGGTGGAAGACGGATTCTTTGCGTTCGGCTGTCTCTGTTGACCCAAGCCTATCACGGATGCTTCTTTTTTGCTCCTCTTTCGATAGGCTACCGATACGAAAAACACCGATTTCGTGCTGGTTGATCCTTTGGGGTACCATCTCCTTGATTTGCTTCTTCAGTAGTTAGCCATAGCTCGCTTTACGACGATTCGAACCGGTGCCTTCACCGTTTCTTGTGCTTGGACGAATATGGGTGCCTTAGATGCTTGGGGCGTTGTGTTGAATTCAGCTACGTATCCAAGGCCGCTTCGATCACCTTTTCTCTGATTGTTGTCCGAGAGCTTTCCCAACGGCAATGGCTCATTTGGGTTGAAGCCAGACTTGGTGAGCAACTTGAATGCCTTTGGACCAAATTCCTTGTCGTTCTTCAGTCGGCGTGCCTCATTACCTTTGAGTTGAATCTTCACCGTTTTCCATGATGTGCCAGGATCAATGGGCGTTAGTGAGAGTGTAAGCCCCTCGAAAGCTTCTTCTATGATGGATTTTCCTTTGTCTTCATGGGTTGGTTGACTCTCTTTACGTTCTTCCTCTTCCGATGAAGATGCCTTGGCTTTGGATGCGTCGAGGTAGTACTTAGCGTCTCCGTAAAAGGACTCCGCCACCGCAAATGGTTTGTCATCAGCGGTAACCCTTTTGACGACGCCGTTGTGCATATACTTGAAGCATTGGTGCCATGTTGAAGGGACGACGCCGTTTTCGTGAATCCACGTTCGACCGAGAAGCATGTTGTATGATGTCCTTGCGTCAATGACGTGGAAGTACGTGCTTGCAACCATGTCATCAATTTGTAGACGGACTCGGATTGTACCAAGGGATTTTTGCCCCCCTTGGTTGAAGCCTTGGCTCAACATTTTGTTGTTGGATAGTTCTTCCTCCGAGATGCCCAATTCCTTCAGGGTGTGAAGTGGCATGATGTTGACGGCGGAACCTCCATCTATCAGAATCCGATTCACTCTTTTGTTGTCCACGTATCCAACGACGAATAATGGTCGGTTGTGAGCTTTCGAATTTTCCAGCTCCATCGGCATGTCGTCGTCACTGAACGTGATGGAAAGCATGCATTCGTTGGGATGCGAGTGGTCCTCAACTTGATTGGCGTGGTTTTGCTTTGACGTGCTCCCGACTTCGAAGACAGTGTTGCACGTTGTGGACTTGTCGGGAACTTTGATCTCGATTGAGCCAAATGGAAATGGTGTTGGCGGTCTCTGCTTCATCTGCCAATGTGATTTTGCCTTGTTTGACGAGATCCATGACTTTGTCTTTGAAAACGAAGCAATCTTGGATCGTGTGGCTCACCAAACGGTGGTACTTGCAGTATAGTGGGTCGTTGGTCATCCCCGCTTGCTCGGGACGTTTCATCCTTGGTAGCTCGATGAGGTCTTCTTTCATCAAGTCATCGAAGATGCCCGGTAAGTCGGAGTCAAGGAATGGGTATGTCTTGGCCCGTCTATCTTCTAACGACGACTTTTGACGTTGAGCTTGTGGTGGCCTCGGCTTGTCGCTTGTCACCGGCTCCTTTCCACGTACCTTTACGAAAGTGGCGCTTGTAACCATCGCATCCTTTGTTGGCGGCTTTGACGGTGGTTCACCTCTCTTCTCCCATTCGACTCGGTTGTTTGTACGAGTTTGTTGAACGGGCGGACCATAGGCTCCACTTGACGCCAAGCTTAGCTCCATGTCGTGAGCACGGGTTGCAAGCTCCTCAAATGTTCGGGGATGAATGCCTTGCAGGATGTATCGTAGACCCCATTGCATGCCTTGGATGCACATCTCAATTGCCGACGTCTCAGACAAACGATCCTTGCAGTTGAGGCTTAGGCTCCTCCAGCGGTTGATGTAGTCAATCACCGGCTCGCTCTTTGATTGTTGCGTGTTCGTCAATTCTATCATGCCGACGATACGCCGAGTGCTGTAAAAACGGTTCAGAAACTCTTGCTCAAGTTGATCCCAGCTGTCGATGCTGCCGTGTTCCAAGTCGGTATACCATTCGAACGCATTTCCCTTTAATGAACGAATGAACTGCTTGACGAGGTGATCTCCAAACGTACCCGCTTCGTTGCATGTCTCTACGAAATGGGCGATATGTTGCTTGGGATTCCCTTTGCCGTCGAACTGTTGGAACTTGGGCGGTTGATAGCCTGCCGGCATCCTCAGTGAGTCGATGCGGGCGCTGTATGGCTTGAGATACGTCAAGGAGGATTTTGATCCTGCCGAGACCTCTTCCTTCAGCGTTCCCGTGATGAACTCTTTCAGTTGATCAGCTGAGATGAAGCCGTTAGGAGTGACTTGGACGTCAGCGGTTGCTTTTCCTTTTGCCGAAGCGCCTTGCCGGGAAGTCTCTCCATCGTCGCGGATCTCTACGGGCTTGTTCACCGCTTGGCCGCCGTTAGAGCCATCCAGTCTGTTCATCATTTGCTCCATACGTGCATCTTGCAACTCGGATCTCTTCGCAAGCATTTCCACGATCTTTGTCAGGTTGGCCATTTGCTCTTCAAGAGTGTTGGCTTGGGTTGTCATTGCAGCAGCATGACGCAGGGCGGATGTTTCTTCTTGATCTCCCCGCGGGCTTGACAACGGCGTGGAAGATCCCGATCTATGGTCGTTTCTTTCTTCCAGCAGCGGCATATCCGCATCAACTTCTTTTCCCCGCGCAGCATCGGCGGCCTCCATTGCTTTCTTCATGTTCCTTGTGGTGACATTGGGCATAGCGGCACCGGATGTTGAAGAGTTGCTCTTGGAGGTGTTCCTTGAAGCCATTGGATTTCGTTGACGACGTCTGGAGGAGATGAAAGGCAGAAGTGTCCCACTGGGCGTGCCAAAATCTGTAGGTGCAAAAAATGCGTAGACAGAAACTGCAAAATACTTTTATTAATTTCACAATAAAATGTCTACAAATTACAGAGAAATTTTAATATCAAAGAATATATAGAAAATCAAACAATATGGGTTCGACTTCTGGTACTCCTTTGATTCCTCCAACTTTGAAGACGTCGAGATGCTTTTATGCTTCTTTTCCGGCTTCTCGGAATTTCTACAGCGTTTTGTTGCTGTAGGATCTCAAGTGTATGAGTCTTGAGAATGAGTAGACGTGTATGAGTCGTCTCTCTATGTGTCTGAGTGTATGAGTCTCAGAGTATGACTGTTTAGAGGTTGCAGAAGTGTATTTGATTTTTCTTCGCCTCTTTAATATTTCTGCAGCATTTTGTTGCTGTAGAATCTCAAGTATATGAGTCTTGAGAGTGAGTAGTGTATGGAGACCTCTGTCTGGAAGTGAAGAAGTCGTCCCAATATGTGACAGGGTGCCTCTATTTATAGAGGGAAAAACCCTAGGGTTTTGTGGATGATGGACTAATCGATGGGCTGGTCCAACCCACATTTCTATCGGGTCAGTGAGCATGTGGGCCTTTCATTTGGGCTTGTTCACATTGACTGATTTCAATGGACTGGCATGCTTCAATTGTCAGTGTCCATTGGATCATAGGCTTGTGGGTCTTGTACTTGGACTTGTCCACATTTGCCCAATATAATTAAATTAATTTGGCTTGATAGATCCAAATGGCCCAATAAATATTAATAATTATTTCAAGCATTTAATTTATTTAAAATGCCTGGAAAATAATTAAATTAATATTTAAATGTGCACGTGTCGCATTTTTAGTGGCGAATAAATTTCACGTGTTTACATATATAAATAAAAATTATAAAAATTTAATTTTTAAAAACTACGTGATTAGACGAATCGAACATCTCACTTAATTATGTTTTTTAATATGTAACTGTATTGATTAAAATTACTTAATGAATATTAATCAATATAAAAATGGAATAGATATATCAAAACGGAGTAAGTATTTATCTACTATAATTTCTAGAAAATTTAGTGTTTTTTTTTTAAAAAAAAATGAAAAAAAGGGAGAGAGAGAGAGAGAGAGAGAGAGAGAGAGAGAAACAAAAAAAACATTGGTGGACGTTACCTTAGCCCATACCGAACTATTTTGGGTTATAGATATATTGGGCCTCTTTTGAAAGGATATCAGGCCCAGTTTAAATTAGAAATATACTGTACTATGTAGTGATCGATTTTATTTTATTTATTTTTTTTATTATTATTTTTTATTTTTTATTTTTTATTTTTTATTTTTTTTTGCATAACAGCTATACAAGGTAGAGAAGTGTAGTGATCGATTTGGATTCATTTCAAAATTAAAGTCTCATTTTATACTTATTTTGTAGCATAATTTATGATTCTAAACACTTTGAACAAATGAAAATTAGTGTATAAGGTAATTTATATGGATTTGACTTTCACACACATATTACTACATCTGTTCCATTTAACTTGTCTTATTTGACTTTTGCACACAAGCTAATGCATTTTTTCAATTGTTAATATAATATATATAATGAAAAATTATATAAAATATATATTCTGAAACTACGTGATCATACGATTCTAACAAGACCCAACTCGACTATTTTTGTCCAAATAAATACTTGCAATAAAATTAAGTCAAAACTGAACAATAAACAGTATGAAAAGTCAAACAGTATCAAAAAGTCAAACAACATTAAAATTAAGTGTAACGGACAGAGTATACTTTAAGTTAAATAAATCTACGATGATTTCACTTCAATTATTTTTCAATAATTAAAATAATTGAAATAATTTAGGTAGAAGGTAGTAGTAATGAATAAAGAATAACGAAGTGAAAACATACAACCTTAATAGAACACGGAGACGGAGGGACGGGCGGAAGTAAAATCGTGGTTTTGACGTCTCGATCGGGACCAAATACACTCTTTAAGTCTTAACGTTTCTTTGTGCCAACCGAATACCAGACAGACACTTCACTTCTGACACCACCATCCCAGGGACCACATTCGCCGCCAAAACCCACATCTCCGCCGGCGGCTGAAATGGAGAATACGCGACCCACCAAGACAGAGGAAGAGCAGTGGATGGTCCAGAATCAAGTTTTCCGAATTTACGATCTCGTTCACCAGCTCCCTCCGCATGCTCAATTAGTCAAGTTAGCTCTCTACTAAAATTAGGGTTAATTTTGTTGTTTTTTTTGCTAAACTATTAGGGTTAATTTTGTTGAAAGCCATTCCCGGAAATTCATTTATTTCTTTTTCAAATTGATTTGATATGTGTGAGGTTTTGTAGCTTCGAGATTCGACGTGAAAATCACATTGCATATCTCTTGAAGAGTCTCGCTCATCTTGGCCCTAATTTCAAGGTTTTGGATGCTAAGTACGCTCTTATTCCACTCTACTTATCTATATTGCCGTGAATACATATGACTTGATTCAGTGATTGTTTTCAAATTTCTTTGTGTACTATGTACCCTTTCTGTTTGATGGAGAATCAATTGAAATAAACACCCGTGCATGATAGAGTTGATTGTTAGAACTTCTAGGGGACATTTGAGGAGTTGTGTTTATAATTAGAAAGTACAGCATTTTAAAGCCCTGCTGGTTTTTTTGTTAAGTCGGCCTTGGCTCTGCTATTGGATCATACACTCAGTTGCTTTGTTGGGTGACTGTCTTGATGACAAACTGGAAAATGACGTGATAGATTTTCTCCAACGATGCCAGGTTAGGTTCAGTCCCCTTTTCCCCTGTTTTTCTCGGGTGCTTGAGTTTTTTGCAAATTCTGTTTGGATCGCATCACAGCATGTGGTCTTACCTAAATTTAGTTAACAAGGACCGTGTACTTCAGAAGCTATTCATTTTTTCTTTAGTGATTCTAATATCTCCTCCTCTTTTATTTATTATGTGTTCTCAATGCCTAAACTGAGTCTGGCCTTGTTCAAATCTGGCAGGACCCACATGGTGGCTACGGTGGTGGGCCAAGTCAGGTAGAATTAATGTTTTCAAGTTTAGATTGTTCATTGTTGGAACAAAATGCAATTAAAAGAGACTAATATCTTTGGATTTGATTATTTGCATTTGCTGTTCTTTTGAGTTTCATCAAGTAGCCTCGCATGATAGGATTTCATTACCTTGAATTTGATTGGGAAAACCAATTTGAACGCATTTGAAGAAAAACGAAATGCAGGAAATTTTGGTACCAATCCAGTGTTCATTTCTAATTTAGTAACGAATAAGAAAGATCAATGGAGGAATTTCAACAGTGCCTGGCTCACTTACGGGTAAAAGATGGTGTTGATGTGTCTGGGTAGATTCACATGTAGTAATGCTAATACTTCACCCTTTGAAGGTATCTACTTTCTAATGAAGTATGAAACATTCGTTGACAAACTTAAGAGGCATGGTGTTGGGATTTTTTCCCCCCATACTTCAGTCTCACTTAATTGCTTTTCTAATACTAAAAATTGACGAGAAATAGAGGTTGAAGAAAAGGATAAGTTTTTGTTTAACTAAATACATGCATGTCCTTGACATGGGTTTTCTTGGTTAGAAAAGGGAGCAACATATTATATAATCTTCATAGTCAATGTACGAAATTTGGTTAACTTTATACTAATTGTTTGTTTCGTACTATTTCAGATGCCTCATTTAGCAACAACTTATGCTGCTATCAATTCACTTATTACCATAGGCGGTCATAGATCTCTAACATCGATAAATAGGTGGTTTTCTTATTTTATGTCATGTATTACATTTCTTGCATAATGTGTGTTTGCTTAGAATTTTATTAACACATATCCTTTTTTGCATTTTCAGAAAAAAGCTGTATAGTTTTTTGCTGCGAATGAAGGATTCAAGTGGTGGCTTTAGGTATCATAGTATTGTTTGATGAGGTTTCAAATCAACTAGAGAATTTTTGTGAATGTTTTTAGTTTAGTTTTGTTTTGTTTTTTTGTTTTTTTGTTTTGTTTTGTTTGTTTGTTTTTTTTAAAAAAAAAAAATAAAAAATTCTTTTAAGACCATACATTTAGTGACTGGCTATCAATGATCAGTTAATAACGAATGTTATGTGTCCTTTTGTTACGTAAGTGTATCCTCAATAATTTTTCTTTTCCTCTTCAGGATGCATGATGGTGGGGAGTTAGATGTTCGTGCTTGTTACACAGCTATATCTGTAAGACATTCGATGAACTTACTCATCACTTAAATTTTAATAGATTAAATGGATTTTCAGTAAGCCTGTTTGATTACAACAAATGTGCTCGCTTAATTAATTAACTGGATGTCAATGTTATGTGCAGAATAGTGTTAAAATTAAGTAGTTTGATTTTCACTTATTAATACAGTATAACAATTTTATTCAAATACTATTTTTAATAAATTTAAAATAATTTAGGCATTATTTTTTTTTATTTATTTTAAATGTACAACTTCATAGTAATTCATATTCAGTCATGTAATCATTTACATTTAGTTTGAGATTCCATTCAGTTTTATCGAAAGCCCTAAGTTTACCTTCAGTTTAGTTGGATGCGGCTGAATTTACGAACCCACTCAAATGATCCAGTACACTTGCTTATCACGTGGATTGTGTTGAATGCAAGAATTATAACTGATATGGTACCATTGACTGGCTATTCATCAGTAAAAGTGGTATTTTTACATCCACGACAACTTTATGTGAACTGTGGGCTTCAAATGCTTGCTGCCAAAATTACATCAACGCTCAAATAGTCAAACGGCTGTATATATACACTCATATTTTCTGATTATGCTAGTGAGAATGATGAGAATTGGTTTGGTAAATGACTTGAAACAATGATATTAGATGACGAACTACTCATGCAGATGAGTCTTAATTGCTGGTGAATAAATTTTGTAGTACTATAACATAATGATTAGATAGAATACCGTGCTTGTCTTACATTCACAGGTTTCTTGAATCCTGATATTATTATGTAAGAGTCCTTTAATGATGTTCTTAGTGTGGAAAATAGAAACGAAGAGTTGGCTAGATGATTCTGAAGTTTTGACAGGCTTCTACCATATTTCTATTAAATTTGTCTGGGTGGGCTGGCTTAGTTAAAGAAATTAACAAACTTCATTTCAAGTTGCTACTCTGTTTTCTTGAGGAGACTCACAAGAATGATTAAATTAGCCCCAAGTAGCTACCTGCTAAACATTTTATGCAGCTGGCATTGTGAGATATTTCGAGTGAGGCTGTGAGGGCGATAATCTTTTTCCAATCACGTGCTGTAGTGTTTTGCATCATATTTTGACAAGTTCAGTTGAGTTCATTCTTTTGTTTTAAGCATGTTATTTGCACTATTTTGATCATCTTGGATTATTTAGGTGGCCAGCATTCTAAATATTTTGGATGATAGGTTGAGCCAAAATGTGGGGAATTTCATCCTAAGGTTTGTTGTGTTTTGCCAATTCTTATTCATGCCATAGTCACAAGATGTGTTGAAACATTAGTTTTGTGCTCTTAATATCTTCACCGGATACCTGTAAAAGTTGGTTCTTCTATGATCTCAATCTCTTTCCTTTGCTATACTTGTCCCTACTTCTTACAGCTGTCAAACTTATGAAGGTGGAATTTCTGGTGAGCCAGGTTCTGAAGCTCATGGTGGGTATGTACTAATCACTATGCATCCATTCCTAATTTATCTCCCAGTAGTAACTTCCTTTTATTGAACTACTCTTGGCGGATCATGTTTGTTAGGTACACATTCTGTGGCCTGGCTGCAATGGTCCTGATAAATGAGGCTGATCGTCTGGACTTGCCTGCACTAGTGGTAAGTGAGGCCTTCTCTTTTCCATTCAGATTATGGCTCTGTACATGATTCATTTAACTTGTTATAATAGCTAGCTTTGAAGGGTACATTTGGCTGAAATACTTGATGTAGAATGTTCTTTTACGGGCATTTAAATTCCCAGTTCCCACATCCTTATATTTAGGCATTGCAAAACATATGCATTGTCATTGAGGTGGTATCAATTTGGTTGGTCCACTTGATGGGCAGTTCATATTGAGTGGCACAGTAATATAGTCTTGGTGGTATCATTTCTGATACATCTTCATGTCTTGAAAATCTGAAGGATTTTAGAATTATTTCAATAAACCGGGTTGTCTTCTAGATTCCAAAAATTGATCTCTTTTGGTAATACTTTGTCTCATTTACTAATTCGATATAAACTTACACACTCATTTGTATATATATATATTCCAGAATTGGCTGGTATTCAGGCAAGGAGTAGAATGTGGATTTCAAGGCAGAACAAATAAATTGGTTGATGGATGCTACTCTTTTTGGCAGGTGAATAGAGGAATCATTATTGTAATAGTAGTTTTTTTCAATGGGTGATAGATTTTGGTGTGTAACTTGTAACCCCAGGGAGGTGTGGCTGCAATTATTCAACGACTACATTCACTTCTTAATGATCAACTTGGTCTACCAAAAACCTTCACATATGACTGTGGAACTGATAGTGATAATGATTCTTCGAGCTCTGGCGGAGAGCAATTATCTGAAAGGGCATCTTCTCCAATACAAGACACAATCTGTCAACACAAAGATAAAGGTATCAAAAAGTTCAACCAGCTAACTGTTAAACATTTTACTTAGCTGCAGCAATAATAATAATAAAAATGTTACTGCAGTCCGTAATCCTCACAGATTTCTCTCTGTAGGAGAATCTAGTGCTCCAGCTGCGGATTATAATCAGGGCTACAATTTTATCAAAGGTCCCATTGGCATGAAACCTATTTTCAACAGCATGGCGTTGCAGCAATACATTCTTCTTTGCACACAGGTACATGGCAACATTAAATCTGCCCTCATTAACTATTGAATCAAGATGGTTGAGCTTGCGTTTGAATCAGGTTTGTGTCAAATGTAGGGAACTTGAGTTGGTTGATTTTGTGCAGACTCTATGTAGAGTTTGACTGACTTGACAAAATCCGTAGAAATTTGGAGAGATTTTGCATAGTTATAATTTTTAAAAGAATCCATTAAAGTCTATGAAGAATTAAAATCCATAAACTATTGAATACCTCAATTTTAAAGACTTTTTAAAATCTGTATTGAATACCTCTAGATTTTTAAAGACTTTTTAAAATCTAAATTGAATACACCCAGACTTTCAAACTCCAAAAAAATCTTATAGACTCTCTATCCAATACACCCCTTAATCTTGATTAAACAACCAAGCACATCTATTTGAATTACTTGTGAAAATGGTCTCCTTTATGGTATTAATTTTGTGTTGTAACTAAACAGGGAATCCATGATATAGAAAAGATAATACTATATCATTCTCCTGGACTTAGAAATTGCCTGTTTTTACATCTGGTGGATGGATTGTTATTACAATAGGAAACTTGTTTGTCGATGCAGGAAGAGGCAGGTTTCAGGGACAAGCCAGGGAAACGACGAGATCACTATCATACATGTTATGTTCTAAGTGGGCTCTCTGTGTGCCACCATGCCAATGATAAAAAAGCTGATTCATCTCCTTTGCCAAGGGACATTTTGGGGCCTTACTCCAATGTATTGGAACCCATTCACCCACTCTACAACATTGTTTTGGACAAGTACTATGAAGCCTACCAGTTCTTTGCAATATCCTGAGTAACCACAGTGGCTATTTATAAGAGTTTACCTTGTATTTATCTGTAATCATGACTTCTTTTTCCCCTTTGAGTTGGAAAGCATGAACATTCTTCATTAAAAATTTTGCATAATTGTTTTGAAAATGTTTTAGATGGTTTAGTTTTACATTTGGCCATATAAAAGGTGTACATGTTTTAGATGGTTTGGTTTTCAAACTGAAACTTCCGGGAGTTGAACTCCTGGAGTCACTATTTACTCACAGGCCGCGGTTATATATATACCCACGGTTTTGGTTAGGGTGCGATCAAGTCATTTGACTTGATGTGCTGCGGAAGATTCCCACCATTGATTAATTTTGTAAATCAACGGTTGAGATTAACTTGAAGGTTAAAATAGTAAATTTGCTATATTATTTGAGAATGAACGTTCTTCTTCTTCTTCCGTCTTCTTCGGTTCTTCTTCTCTTCTTCTTTGCATTTCAAGGATTGATATCATACTACCCTCCAATTTGCTTAATTATGCTGCTATACATAGATATACGTCGCTGAAATATTTTTAAATAAAGTCATTGAATTGTTCATGAAAACGTACCCGAAATATTCTAGTTGAGTCGCTGAATTATTCTTCATAGCATCGCTGAATTCTTCTTGACAGCCTCGCTGAATTCTTCTTTGTAGCGTCGCTGAATTCTTCTGTGTAATGTGGCTGAATGCTGAACTCTTCTAGATTAGTGTCGCTTAAATATTTTTTATTTGAAATTATCTATTAATATATTTGTTACCATTCGTTGATGATTATTTGAAAATATTAGATTAGATATGATATTATTTACCAAATATTAGATATGATAACATACTAAATATAGGTTTACCAAATATTAGATATGATATTATTTACCAAATATTAGATATGATAACAGAATTGTTTTTGGTAGCATCGCTGAATCATTCTTGGTAGCGTCGCTGAATTCTACTTGGTACCATCGCTGAATTACTCTACCTGATCTCGCTGAAATATATTTGATAGCATCCCTTCATTATTTTTGATAGCATCACATAATTGTTTTTGGTAGCATCGCTGAATTATTCTAGGTTGCGTCGCTGAATTATTCTTGGTATCATCGCTGAATTATGCTAGATACGGTCGGTGAAATATATTTGATAGCATCCCTTCATTATTTTTGGTAGCATCACATAATTATTTTTGGTAGCATCGCTGAATCATTATAGGTTGCATCGCTGAATTATTCTTGGTACCATCGCTGAATTATTCTTGGTACCATCGCTGAATTATGCTAGATACTGTCGCTGAATTCCTCTACTTGTGGTCCCTGAAATATATTTTATAGCATCACTTAATTGTTTTTGGTAAGATCGCTGAAATGATCTATTAATAAACTTGATACGTATCTTTGATCATAAAAAGATATTATTTGAAATATTAGATATGGATTACCAAATATTTGATATGATTTACCAAATAATAAATATGATAACATACTAAATATAGAGTTACCAAATATTAGATATGATAACATGTCTAAAATACTTGTTGTATCGCTGAAATGCATTGTTTTTAAAATGAACTATTATTGTGTTATGACAATTATACCCTTTATCATTTACAACCCTTGGATTTTAAACGGACGCTTCAGATCGCTGCCTTGATGTGCTGCGGGATTTGTTGATTGCACCCTAACTGGACCCATATACCCACAAAAAATGTTAGGGCACCCAAATCGTGCCTAAAATATCATAAATATGCCTACTTAATCAAATACATTGGAGACAGAGGATTGGAGCACACACAATTTTCTTCTCTCTCTTTCTCTTCTTACTACCTTCAAACCAAAATCTAGAACCATACTTCTTGCGTTTTATCCTTTCCACATTTCCTCCTTTCATTCAATGGATAATGGGGATGAATACCAACATCAACATTAAGTGAAAGAACATGAATACCAATATCAGTACCAACATTAGCATATAGAACACGCAAGTTAGTGATTTTTTTATGTTTTGTATTTTAAAATTTTAGTTTTAGTTGTGCCGGGCATGGATATAGTTTTGGACATGGTTGGCCGATGAGTGAAGAATGGAACGGACATGACTGGCCGATCAGTGGATGAATGTATCGGATATGGATGGCCGTTAGTTGGAATTTTGTGTTTTTACATTGAACGGCCAGACCTCTCTAGCCAAACGGCCAGGTTTGGCCGATCGTATCTCTAGCCAAACGGCCAGGCCAGGTCTGGCCGCATTGAATTTTTTTTCCTAATTTTGTTTAATTGTTTATTAATTGTAGCATAATGGCATACCATTAAGTGAGGAAAGTGTTGCATGAAAATGGTGGCGGCCCGACGAACACGAACACCACCTGAGTTAATAAACAACCAGATATGCTGGACTGGAATAGATCGAAAAAAAATGGAATGGCCGGCCGCCTGTATATAAAACGAACCGCCACTATTGGCAGTTCGTTCTTCCAAGCAAACATCCAATGTTGGACGTTTGCTTCTCCACGGCCATGGATGTCCATGGCCGTTCACTGCTAGTAGCCCTTCATTTTCATCAACACTTCCTCAGCATATTTCACAGTTTGGGTCTCGTCTCCGTGTCCTTCCTCTTCGGTCTCTCTTTCGCCTCTTGCCTGATTCTTTTGTGTGTTTGGAAGGTAGATATTAGGATTTATGGAATGGATCTTCTAACCCTAGATTGCCAATCCTATTTTTTTCGTTGGACACTTTAGAAATGGTAAAATGGGTAAATGTGTATTGTGTGCCCCTAACTTTCTTATATTAATGGTGATGTGCCCCTATCATCGTGTGTTTGTAGGAAAATGTTGTGTGTCTGCCGGGACCTTTACTCACCACCCTATCTACTAAGGAAATAAACAAACTCCCGGGCTTGCGACACCAGATAGATCCAGTCCGCTAATTTTCCATCTTCAATAATCATTTGTAATACTCTTACTCTCTTAGGATCTTCTAAAGTATTAATTCCTCCATTTTTTAAAGAAAGCTACACTTATAAAAATGATACTATTCACAAAACCACTTTGACTTAAGTTTTACAAGTTATACTAATTCCTCCATTTTTTAAAGAAAGCTACACTTAAGTTTTAACGAAGTTATACAAGTTAAAATATAGCCAAGTGAGATCTTGTTAGATTTAAAATATAGAACTTTTTGAATTTTTATTCGTACCGAATTTGAGTTATTAATGATTTAAAATACCGAATTACATTACCGTGCTGAGTGTGTCCGTAGCAAGTACCAAAGAAAGAAAACAGAGGAAGTACATATCTGTGGCTGTGACCATTGCCGTCAGACCTGAGTCAGAGTCACCGCCGCCCCATAAAAAAAAAATGAGTGCTTCGTAGATAGTATAAGTTCATAAGTTCAATTTTGAAACCCAAATTGAATATTAATTCCAATTTTTTCTCTAAAAGCATGGAAAAATCACAAACGGATCCCCATGGCGCCGGAGAACACATATCTCTCTCGCCGCCGGTGGGTTCGTCGCGATCTTCCACGGACAGCAACCACAGCAGCGGCCACATCTCGCTCTCCCCGCCGCGGGGTTCTAATCGGGACTCACCCGGACGTTCCTCGATCGAATCCGATCGCCACATCTCGATCAATCTTAGCCGCGGCGGCTCCTCTCCGGAGACTGGAGACCCTCGGTCGCCGGAGGGGAAGCCTCCGCCGGCGGTTGTGAGGAAGGATGTGTTTATGGAGCCTAAGGAGCACATGGTTGTGTTCGAGGAGCCCGCGGCGGCGGTGGTGAGCCGTGTTGTATTGGAGGAGCCCAAGGCGCCCGCGCGCAAGGCCAGCAGGCCTGATCCGGTGGCGGCAGGAGGAGGCGGCGGCGGTGGCATTGAGCGGCGGAGGTTTACGCCGTCGCTGTCGATATTGAAAAGAGCGAAGAGGGATAAGATGGTGAAACAAGCTGGATTGGGATTTAGGGTTTTTGGATTCCTCTTCTGCTTGGTGGCGCTATCGGTAATGGCGGCGGATAGGCATCAAGGCTGGGCCATTGATTCTTTCTATAGTTACAAAGAATTCAGGTAAAATTATGAATTTTATTATTATTATTATTATTATTATTATTATTATTTATTGCGATTGAATTCATTATTAGCAGAAATCGATTTAGAATTTGAAATAATCAGTTTGAATTTTGGACAGCGGAATGGATGCATTTTTTGATTTCTATTTGAATTATTAGATTGAAAAGTTTGCAAGGAATTTTTTGAAACAACAGTTTTGGTTTTGTTTAGTGTTTATTGGGTGTATTGCAAATGAAATAAAAATCAAAAGAAAAAGAATGCTGTGGTTTGGATGTACTATTGGATTAGTGTTTTGGTTTGTTTTGAAAGAAAAAAGGTGCAATACTCCTTGCTTTGTTTTAGCGCATTAGAAATTTGAATGGAGGGTTTTGCAGGTACTGTATATCAGTGAATGCAATTGGATTTGTGTATTCAGCAGCTCAGGCTTTCGACATGTGGTACAATTTGGCCACTGGGACGTATATCGCGCATCGCCAGAACCAACGGCTTCGCCATTACTTTGATTTTGCACTTGATCAGGCAAGTTATAACTCTGGGGGGATTAGTATTGAAGTGTTTTGTTGAATCATTGCCTCCTTTTAAATCTTTTGTAAATATTTTAGTGACACTTGATTACTAGGGACATGCTTTGGTTTAGTTTTCTCTTGTTTGTGGACTCTGGTGCTGTGCTGTGTTGTGGTTATGGTCAGGATTTTTGACAAATCAAAATAAAATAAAATAAAATAAATTGATTGTATAAATTTGGTCATTGCAATTGTAGCGATATGTCGTGATCAGAATGATATCACGAAATGGACATAACAAGAATCCCTCAAGAATGAGCTTTGGTGGAGACGTGGAGTAATCGAATGAATTTTTGGTCCTTACTTAAAAGTGTGTAGAATAAAGTCCACAAACAAGATGTTATTAATGCTCTCTTCCCGAAAATTGAGTTCATCTTTTGGCCTCACCTAAAAAACTAACATGCCATCTATTTTCCCTTATTTTGATTGAGACCAAGGGGAGGTTTTGTAGTATGAAACTGTGAATAGTGTGTCCATTTTCTTATCCATTTGATTTATTGAAACTTTCTATTGCAGTCTCCGCTTAGTACTTATGGTTCTCCATTCTTATATGTTCTGTGTTCGTTTGTTATCCTCCATGTTTGACCGCTTTTCAGTTCTTGTCTTCTTGAACCTTGTATTGTAAGAACCTCATAAGGTTTAGCACGATTTGCTTATGACGTGTTTTTCTGGTGACAGATGATAGCATATCTTCTTATATCAGCCTCTTCATCAGCCGTCATCCGGGTTGAGGACTGGCAATCCAACTGGGGGAGGGACAAGTTCCCAGATATGGCTACTGCCTCCATATCAGTGTCTTTCCTTGCATTTATTGCCTTGGCAATGAGTTCTCTAATATCTGGATATACTCTTTGCACCTCTAAACCATTGTAGTTCTTCAAACTTCTTATTACGGCACGCCTCTTTACCTGCAGTGTTTCCGTAAAAGCTGTCCAGAGCTGAGAAGGGAGAATTTCTTGTCACGTTTGTACATATGTATTCCTGTAAGTGGAGATTTTGTTTGCACAATTGAACTTCTACAGTGTAAAAATGATTAAATCTGGGACTATTAAGTATTATTAGAAAAATCGTTTGATTGTCTATTGTCTCTTGTATTGTGCTCTTCCTATGTGACTTATGGATCTTTGTGAGTTGGAAAACAATCTATAAAATATTACTATGAAACTTCAGAAATAGTTCTATCTGTGTTTAGAATCAAGCATGAGTTGTCCTATAGTGTAATGTGTTAAGTGTAGCCATGTTGGTCAACCCGGGGTTGACTTGAGCTCCATGCCTCATGGATGTATTATCTGTATGGATATTTTTTATAAAAAAATCCATGTGGTTGTGTAATGATCATAATGGTGGCCATGTCGATGGGAAAATGATCATCGCCTAGATCATTCCAAAAAGCGACCCACATAAATCATGGTCATGGAACCCAAACTAGGGGTAAATTAACAAGTAGAGCTACTCGAACTTGACTCGGGACTCGGATTCGAGTCATGTACTCGAGCAGTCGAGTAGGGTATTCCAGTATCAAGTTTGAGCTTGAGCCCATTGCCCAAATATATGATACTTGTACTCGCCCAAATATATAATACTTGTACTCGACTCCAGTACTCACTTGAGTACTCGATTCATTTTTTCTCTAAAAATGCAAAAGAAAAAACAAAAAACCAAAAAAAAAAAAAAAACTCGAGCTCAAGAATGACAAGAAAAATAGAATAAAATAAAATAATCGAGCTCAACTCGTTCCTTTTCACCCCTAACCCAAAACCACACCCGTGGCATTCGCCTAAATCTTGATTCTTGAATGAATAAAAGTTCTTTTTTATTTCCAAAAAAAAAAAAAAAAGAATCGTTGAGAGATTTCAAACTCACCTTCCTCGTCTAGTTAAGTCAATTTTTCTCACAATTTTATGGAGTACAACTCACATTTACATTAGCAATTCAATAGTATATAAACTTGAATAAAAATTATGGTACTACTAGTATCTTATCATCAAACTAATTTCTTAGATATCAATCTTTGCCTCAGAAAAGGTTTGCAAAATATCGTATTCAGCTCGCTGCATAGAAAATGTTTTTGACATATAGGTTTCGCTGCCACCATCCATTTGTACTAATTTTTAATTTTCAGTCAATTTCAACCATCGGCCATTCACAATCTTCCCAAACTTCTTAAAGCTAACAATACATACATTATTATGGCCGAAATTTTACTAACTGCACGTACCTCACTTGGCGCCGCGATACTTGTTCCTCGCAGCCTTTCCATTTTTATCAAACCCTCCATTTCAATCTCCGGCCCTTATTTAGATTCTTCCGTTTTTTGCTTCGCGTGCCACTACAATTGCGCCTGAAATTTTTGGAGCGCATACACTTTGAGTTGTTAACGATATCTTTGTTAAGTTTTCAGCTATTTGTAATGTTGCTCGTTAATAAATTTAATGATTGAGCTCATGTTCATGCTCGTGCTCATTTGGATTTGAGAATTAGAATTAATTCCGTTTATAATTTTATAGGTAAAATAGCCATAGTAATCCCTTGTTTTTTAATTTTTTCTAAATACATCCCTTATACTGATTTTTGGACCAAAACAGTCCGCTAGCTTTTCTAATTAAATCCCAAGACATCATTTTTTCAATAATGGGGCATAATTGCTTTGTCATCTAATTATGCCTCATTAGTGAAAAAAAAGAGGATATTAGAAAAGCTAGCGGATTGTTTTGGTCCAAAAATTAGTAAGGTATGTATCTGGGAAAAATGAAAAGAAAAAGGACTACTAGGGCTATTTTACCTAATTGTTCCTCTATTTTTTTAAAGATTGCTGCGGACCCCCATTGGACAACAGTTTTCATATTGCACACATATGACATGTATGAGTATTCAAGGAAACTAACACCTCTATAGCTATTTGATTGAACTTGCAGCCAGAAACGATAAAATTTGTACTTGTACAATATTAATTTATAAGAACGAATCCACTACTTTTGCAATTGTAGACCATTTTCTATATCATGAAACACCACCATTTTAGTAGCATAGTTTGTTGTGAAGAAACTTTTGTATTGCACTGATAAAACATGGTTAAGAAAACAAATACATTATACATTCATAGATCATTTATTCTCTTTTTCTTTATTAATTTTATTTTGTTGTCAAGTATCAAGGAACATCCCAATACTGAGCAACAAAATGATAGTACAACAAAACCCATGACACCACACACAAGTACATTGGTTTTGCACTCATTTTAAATGCACTAGTAACTATTCATTCAAATAGATTCATAAACTACTTTATTTTGGCGTTAAGAGTCTGCCTCCCTAAGTATGCCTTTAGACCTTTCAGTCGATGTAGAGTCGTCGTCCTCACCCACTTTTTATGGAGTCGAAGCACCAACAATAGTAATCAGATCTTGATAGTTCCAACATCCTTTGTGGAGTCATTCTCTCGAGCTCAGCTTGCCTTGATGATGCGAAGTTGTTCCGATTTTGTGGGTCTGAAGCCATAGGGTATGCTTCCGCCTCATGAACCTGCGATCTCATTCTCTTGTACAGCCTCAGCGCTGCAACGCAGTCTTCATAGGGATCTTGTATACCAGTTTGGATGTCATATCTGTATGTTGAAAATATCGACTATCTAAGGATTATTTGAAGTTAAATTTCAAACTATACTCCATTCACCTGTTGAGCACTGTATCTAAACGTGTAGAACACTGATTTCTGCAGACTATCTCTAGTTAAGAGTCAAAGAAAGAGTAAAAGATACTGACCCAAGGTATGTTTTTGTTAAGTACTTCAGTGAGTTTCTGAGTTTGCTTGTTTTCATCAGTGGAGGATATGTTGCTGTATCCCTGTAGAGATGATTGTTAAAGCAGTTAGAAGTTGGTAATTTTTTTTTTTACTGTATTAAGATACCATTTGAGTTGTCTCCATGGAAGCCAAAAGACCACAGGCTTAATTCTTAAATACAAAATCTAAAAATGGTCAGTGTGTACAAAATACTGATACAAAAAAAAACTCTGACTTTGGTAATGAAACAACTGAAGAACTTGCCTAATCATTATGGCAGGATAATCCACTTCCAAGCATTTCAGGTCATAATCTAACCCATGGCCCACAATGATTCTAGCTTTTCCACCTCTTGATCGAATCTGCCATATTGGTTCACCATTGCACAAAAAATCCTGAATTTTTCTCTGGACTTGCCTAATTTGCATTGCATCCCTCAGAAATTCTGGACGAATACCTGTTGTTTCGTACCTAAAAGCATTTTATTAAAAGTAGGATTCAGTTGATACCTTTGGAGTTTCGATTTTTTAAAACAAAGTCATGCATATGTTTTGCTGAAACTCATCATAACCTGTAATTTGTGACAGGAAGGTGTGGCTTGACATATGTTTGGAAGATAATCTTTTCATTCTCATCGATGAGGCAGACCCTCGCACAGAGATCCAAGGAGCCATCAGTGCCACCGCCCACCATTTTACAAGCCAACGAAACCACTTTGGCCCTGGTATTGTCGAGTCTCAACTCATCTTGAATGCCCAAGTTGGCCATTCTATGTAACACACCCTAGTTTAGTCAAAAGAATAAACCATTACTTAAAATAAAAAAAAATGCAGAGAAAGTGATCAGGTATTCTAGTTAAAGTTTTACTGGATATATACACTATTTCCACGCGAAAATTGGCACCTCTCCCTGTGGAGTTGCAGAGCACGGTAGCTACCAAAGATAGTTAAACAAAGATTGCATCCTCGTTCCTTAAATATCCTTTCACACTCTGCCTTTGGCAAAGGTCCTGTAGAAGTGTATAACATATTTTATGAATGAAATTGAAATGATACTAGTACATACTACATAGCATGATACAAAAAAAATGAGTTTCAAGAATACCTATGAGATGCTCCCTTAGAGACTCCAAATAACGGAAATGCTTTTGGCAAATTCCACATTTATGCTCGTGATTCGAATGATATGATATTCTCATATGTTCAACCAGATGCTCAATTTTGTTAAACTGTCTGTAGCATGCAGCACATTTGTTCCTGATCATCAAAAGAGTTGGCATTGAAAACTATCAGGTAGTTATCCCTATTAAAAAGAGAGAGTTTTGTTTGTTGAATCAACCATAGAACTGTACCTCAGAGTCTCTGGAGCCTCATATCTGCTGCTGTCCATGATTGACCGAATGTATAGCCTTAAGCAAGGGGGAACAAACTCGAGACTTTGGATTGCTTGCGAGGAAATAGAAATGCTAAGGTATTTATACTTGCTCTTCGAATTTTTTTTTTTTTTTTTTTCTCTTTTTGCATTTGTCATCTCGTCGTACCTAGAATTGCAAGATTCTAGAATGTTAATGGGATTTTTGGGGTTTTCTAAAATGTGCATGCTAGAACCACCCACACTTATCTTAACACGAGTCGTTTTTTCTGGCAATCCAAATGCTGCAGGACCCACATTTGAGCTGCTAGAATATTTCTATGCTTCCATATCTAATTATCCCCTCCCTCTCACAATTGGTGTATGGCAACTTACCTGTTCAATGTCTATGAAGCTATGAAGCCTTCATGCTGGTGTATCCTACATTTGGTTGCATGAAGAAACTAATTCTCTATATGGGCATTGAGACATATATAAAACTTCATAAATAGTTTTTTGTTTTTTTTTTGTTTTAATTTTAAGATGGGAAACAATGAACATAATTTTTGTGCATTCTGGAATATATAATATAATCTGCATTCATAGATATGGAAATGTTTCACATATTTACCTTTTGAGTCATTTCGCAGTATTTTAATTGTGCTTCCTTATCTGATTTTATCACTATGCCTGTGTGCATATGCTTTCAATACTGTGGCTATTCACAAATCACAATGTAGATGTAAAATTTTAAAATTTTCCCCTTATGCAAATCTTGTCACGCTGCACTTATCTTTCACTGCAATGTATGGAACAAAAATAGCAATAATATATTACTATATGTTTACTCAACAAAAGAAAATATTATACTCTTGGAATGATGCTGGATGTTAAAAGCAATGCTTCCCTTGGCAGAGGCTTGATCAATAATAATCCTTACATACTTTTTGAGTCATGTCTGCAGTATTATAATTGTGCTGCCCTATCTAATTTTATCTCTATGCTTTACAAGTTGTGTTCATATGCTTTTAGTACTTTGGCTATTCACAATGTATATCCTTGTTCAAATCTGGCCATGCTGTACTTATCTTTCTCTGCAATGTATGGAACAGAAAGAGCATAATATAGTGACTCACAACAAAAAATAAAAAAGATTATCTTGCTTGACAATGATATTTGAAGCTAAAAGCTATGGCTTCCCTTGGTACAAGCTTGCTCAATATTCTTTTAGCAAAAGAAATTGAATTAGAAGGGGGGGTTACTCAACCAGCTGTTACCTGATAGCTGGTAAGTGATAACTTTCACCTTCTACTTTACATCTTTTTTTTTTTTTTTTTTTTTTTTTCACTTTACAGTGTTCTAGTCCTGAATCAAGAAAACTAGAAATATACAGTATAGTATTGACTACTATGGAGACTGACATGGGACAATTGAAAGAATTGCCTTTTGACTGAAGTAGGGCCAATAAGCTTACATACTCTCTGGGAAAAGACATCAATGGAATATAAGATTCTGGTCCATCCCCATTTTACTACTATTCATGTTATACTCCTTTTTGGAATGTCAAACTAAATATCTAATCATTGGGATTTGATGAAGTTAGAGAGACATTAGCAATTCCTTTAATCTAGTAATTGAATCTTCACCACTTCAAAAATATTTAAGGAGAGATAACTGATCATCTTAGAATCATATCCAAAATTGGAATCCCTAGAGATAAGGCTGCATAACTAGGTTTTGTTTGGATTTGGAGCATATAATGTTTGTACCTAGATGCACATGATTCCTTTGGAAAACAGTGTTATTAATTCTTAATTGTTGATTCCTACTGTTTTTTTTTTCTCATTTATAGGTTTGGTCACAATCAGTTCATCCTTTGCTTGCCCCATTACATGAAATGTAATAACATTGACACGTGAATGTAAGGAAACCTAGTGTATGCATGAAACCTAGCTAGTGTATTTTGCCTTTGAATATGTGAATATGCAAGGAAGAAAGGAGAGTTTAGGATCACAAAATATAGGTGGCGTATATGTCTTTCTTTGATGTGAGCATTCACAAGAATCTTCTCTCTTTACTTTGCTGCAACACTACTATAAATAAAAGGAAAAAAAAGAAAAAGTGCAACTATAAAAATAAGCATACGATTCGGTCAAAGCTCGCGATGGTCAAAAAGCAATAAGCTCTCATGTCTTTAAGGACCTAAACTTATGGCAAGTTATGAAAATTGAACCAAGGTCTTTAGTAATTTTCATTGACAGTATTACTTGCAGAACCTTTCTTCATGAGGCCATATGAACATCGATATTCCCTGTAATCATCGGTCCATGAAAAGGGTTCGTTCTTTTTCCCCTTTTTTTGTCCCTAAACATTGGTGAAGTTAAACAGAGGGAGTGAGTGATGAAGAATGTTCAATTATCTTTGGTGGATACATATTTGGCTGGTTAGGGAATCATCATGGTCAAATTTTCGACCATGCTGCCTTTTTTCCGTACAATATGCCTTTCATGATTCGCCTACTTGGCCCAAATCGAATATAAATGTTTATCACCTTCTAATGAAAGAAGATGCAGTCAAGAGAATATCGGTACCATGTTGGCTTCAAGATGCAATCCGTTCTATACTTGTGAAAATTCTTCCCTTTTCATTATTCGATTTTGATGTGTGTCGAGTGTTAAGTGGTGAACTTGTTTGTCTGAAAGGAGAGTTTTTTATCTGAAACTCATTACTTACTGTTTTCATACAACACCTGTTTAATTGTCAAACAGCTCTCTTATAATTTACACGCTATGCGTTTTCTTAACTTGTAGTAGTAATTTGTTCATGTGCACAAACAGACAAATCTTTAATAGGCTTATAGATTTGGCTCAAGTGGATTGATCAGTCGTTTACTCGTTTGGTTACAAGAATCTGGATTTGGAGGACAGATTTGGCTCCAATTCATCGTTCGAATCCAAATATTTCGAACCAAAACCAGGTGTGTTTTCCCTTCCTATGCAGACATGAGACATGGGCTTTCTTACCACGCTACTCTTTAGGTCTTATTCTTACCATGTACTAAGCGCCCGTTCTGCACGTCGAGCTGTAGCTGCGGGCTGCAGCTGTAGGGAGCTGTAGCTGTTGGGAGCTGTAGCTATCAGTTTTTGCATAAGTGTTCGGTACAAGTAGTTGTAGCCGTCGAAAATTATAATTTGAAGAGAAAAATTAATTAAATTTGGAAAGTAGCTTCCGAAAGCTCTCAAAAGCTACATCTTGTAGCTTCTAAAAAGAAGCTTCCAAAAGCTCCAAAAAACTACCAAAACCTAGTGAACAGACCAGACCCTAATAGTATTTCAGGTGTTATAGTATTATACTCCCTCCGTTTAGAAAAGATAGCTACATTGGTAAAATTGACACTATTCACCTAAACACTTTGATTTGAAGTTTTATCATAGATATACAAGTTAAAATATAGTCAAGTGAGATCTTGTTAGATTCGTCTCATCTTGTAGTTTTTAAATACCGAAGTTTTAGAATTTTTACTTCTACCGAATTTGAGTTATTAATGGTTTAAAATGTGCATTGAACTGCGTGCTGAGTTGGTCAGTAGCTATCTTTAAAAAACGGAGGGAGTATTAGTTAACCACTTGATATTTTAACAGTATGGCTAAGCTGGACTTGTCTGTGTTGCATTTCCAATTCCCAATTTCTGCCTCAAAAAAGGACATCTTAAAATAAAGACACCACTTTATTTTTATTTTCATTAGTATTTGGTTTGCTACCAATATGGTTGGTGCCATTATAATTCTCAAAGAATCATGATACTGGTAGGTTTATAGATCTCTTAAAATAAAACCTTATTTTTGTTTTATTCTCATGCTTGTATACATTGTCTTGCATTATTTTTCTGTCTCTTCTTATTATATTTCTTTGGTGTGTGCAGTTGGAACTGGAGGTTTCCAATCTACTAATATTTTGTTTTACATTTTTTTTTTAAATTACAATCTATTTAGGGTTTGTCTTAACAACAATATGATTGAGATAGTAGTGACTGTCAAGAATATATAGGGACAAGTAACTGGAGATAATAGTTTATTATTGATCCACAGAAATACAAAGTACAAAACATTCTCAAAGTGTGGCCACCATTACCTTTAATTATCTTGATAATCAATGATAAAACTTATGATTAGTCAGTACTAATCATATATATCCCTCTAGAATAAATAGGTGGTCACAATTCTGGTCTGCCAAAATTTGATGCAGTTATAGGAGTATTATTTTTCACCCTTTCCTCATTTTGATATGTGCTGAAATATTTGACAAATCTTTAACTCTCATAATTAAAGCTAAGCATTTAGGACAATGTTTAGAGATTTAATTTCTCCTGCCATTGTCTACTTAAAATACTTACAAGAAAAATTGAAATTGGGGCAAAGAGCATATTTTATACTACCAACTTAGGTCTAATATGACTTCTAATAAGAATTATTAAATGAAGCCTTAGACCATCTCCAGCGCAAACTGGAGAATTGCGTCTGACACCAAAAGTAACGGAGCAACCGCTCCAACCCTACCCGGAAAATGGCGGCCGGTACCGCAATATATTGCGGTAGTGAACAGTACTCCGCTCTTAATAGCGAGTACTGTTCACGACGGTATCCCTTTTTCTTTTTTTCTTTTTTTTTACTTTTTTTTTGTACTTTTATATTCTCTTTAATTTGTTTCTTAAAGATGATTATTTTTTTGTTAATTTAAATATACAGCATTTTTTTAATTCTTTTTGCTTTTTCTATATGTTGACTGTTTTGCTTTTAATATATTGTATTTCTTATTATTTTTGCTTTTGTTTTAATTTCCAGATTTTATTTTTTGAAATTTAAATTAGATAATTTAAAAATTAAAAAATAAATATTATATATAAATATGCATTAATATTAATTGATAGGTAAAATATAATATGGATAGTAATGGAATCAAAATAGAATATTCTATTATAGAGGGAAATATAGAGTTGTGGGTTGGAGAGGAATAGTGAAAAACTGTAAATTTATCTGTAAAATAGAGTTAGTGTAACTGTAAAATAGAGGTGTGGGTTGGAGATGGGCTTACGTCCGTCTTTTTTAAAATCAATTTAACTACCCTGATAAGAGACTAATAAATCCAATCCGACAAGGCCAATCAAACGGGATCTAGTCTAGTCTTCTTTAAAATAATCTTATTCTATTTTGAGCTGCACAAACACACCAGATTTTGTGTCCCTATTCACCATGCGGTGTATAAATTAAGAAGAAAAATTCAAAGTTAGGGACAGATGTAGACAAATAATTTAAAAAGGTATTTATATATATTCAATCATTTAATCCTGAAGTTATGATGTTAGGAAGATTGTCTTGTCATGCCACTTGCATATTCTTTTCTTGCCTTAATTTAAATTAATTGTCACAATAATTAATAGCCTAACCCCCCCTCATAATTTTATGATTATTCGATACTTGTGATAACTATGAAATTGTTTTACCAGTACTATTTTGGTATAAGGTATAGCAATGATTAATTTTTTTTGTCTCTCATAAAATGAAGTGTTGATTAATTAATGCGTTGGTGGACTAGTTTGCTAGTAGTATTGTGTTCCCAAGCCTATGCGATTATTTAATTACATTAATTATTGGGAATTTCATTGTTTTTTCCTTTTAACAAGTCAAATGTGGTTTTGTGATGTTGAGACATAGAGAAGCTTATTTTAGTTCATGAAATTTGTTTGGTATGTAGAGATAGTACATACCAAATTAGAAGACAGAGAGAGAGAGAGAGACAGAGGCGTAAACCATTATTGGTGTATTGGTGTTGTATAACAGTTAAAAAGCCGTTTGGAATGACTTCTATGGAAGTGCTTTTGGCTTTTACTTCTGTCAAAAGCACTTCTAGTAGAAAATAGATGTTTGTTTTGGCTTTTAAGAAAAAGCAAAAGCACTTCGAAAGGCCAAAAAAGTATTTTTGGGAGAAGCAGCCCATGGGTGCTTTTCCCAAAAATAGAAGCTAAAAGCACCTCGTAAAATGTGCAAGGACTTAAATACCCTCACTACTTAATATAAATGACACTATAAATATATCTTATTATCATATTAAGTAGCACATCCTTTTGGGTAATTACTATATTCCAAAAGCGCTTTTCATTTTTATTCATCCAAACATATATTGCTTAGAAAAAGATGCTTTTCAAACATTCCATCCAACACTAAAGTTAGAGGCCGTTTGGATTGGCTTTTGGGGGAGTGCTTTTGACTTTTGCTTCTTTCAAAAGCACTTCTGATAAAAAAGAGGTGTTTGTTTTGGCTTTTGGAAAAAAGCAAAAGCACCATGAGAAGCCAAAAAAGTGCTTCTGGGAGAAGCAGCCCAGGGGGTGCTTCTCCCAAAAGTAGAAGCCAAAAGCACTTCGTAAAATGTGCAAAGACTTAAATACCCCCACTACTTAATATAAATTGCACTATAAATATATTTTATTATCATATTAAATAGCATGTCCTTTTTAGTAATTACCACATTCCAAAAGCACTTTTCATTTTTATTCATCCAAACATATTTTTAAAAAAAGCCGCTTTTCAAGCATTCCATCCAAACACAAAAGTTACATGCTTTTGCTTTTGACTTCTGCTTCTGCTTCTACTTTTGGCTTCTGCTTTTTTCAAAAGCCAATCCAAACGGGCCCTTACATATTTTTGCTTTTAACTTCTACTTCTGCTTCTACTTTTGGCTTCTGCTTTTTTCAAAAGTCAATCCAAACGGGCCCTAATACATAGATAGTAAATTAGAAGTTCATCTGATCTATTTTTATTTCTGACAAATAATACCACAATAAAAATTTGTTTGTAGGCCATATATAAATCAATAAATAAATCCTTTAATGTTATATTGACAGGCAAATAATGTTATTTTCAAAAATTCGATAAAAATATTTGATATTAGAAAATATAAGTATCTGCACAGGTGGAGGGAAGGGGTTCCACTTGATGGCCTGGATTTGTGATCCTGAATTTGTGCAATCACAAAAGAATGGAATGGATCTTCATTTCAGGTAAAACTTGTATATTACAATATATTTTTTTTTCCCCTAACAACCTATACATGCTAGGAAATAATGGTTACATTTGACTTTTAACCATATTTATAATGGTTAAAGTGGTGTGAGTAAATTTGACTAATTCATCCATCTAATTTATAATGGTTACATTTGACTTTTAACCATATTTATTATTTAACTTTGACTTAATGTTATCGTAATGATGTAGAAAGACAAAAATAGTCAAGTGTGATCTTGTTGGAATCGTCTAATCGTATAGTTTTAGAATATATATTTTATATAATTTTTATTTATACCCATTTTGAGATATTAATGTTTAAACATATATAGGGACTTTGTGCAGAAAGTACAATTGTCATTATTGTGGGGTTTTTAATCATGTTTATGTTAATCTAATTTACTTAAAAGGGAAAGTGGCCACTTTTAATGGAACACCCCAAAAAAGGAATAGTGGTCACTTTTAATGGGACGGAGGGAGTACAATTATTGAAGCGGGTTTTGTAAAAGTAATTTTTAACTTTATTTATCCCCGTGAATTTATGATGTGACTGCAAATTCTATTTAAATATATATATATATACTATGATAAAAATTTGAATCAAAGTTGAACAATGAACAGTAACAAAAAGTGAAATGTTTCACTTTCAAACAAACAGAGGAAGTATATACTACTATAGTAGTAATTATTAGTACAATTATATGAAGGAATTTGATTATCTGAATTGAGGTTGAGAAGTCGTAAGTAGTAGTACTGTTTTATAGTGGTATGAATATTTAATGAATATATTTAGCATAATAATAATGTATTTTCATGTGATGCATGCCTTAGGAAACAATTCACGGGATGAAAGTTCTTTGCTTAGGATAAAATTAATGAGTATAAAATTAAGAATATATAAGCATTGCTTAAGCCTCAATAAAGATTGTAACTTTGAGTCCATTCCCCTAGCTGCTTATAAACAACATTTTCGCAATACCATACCATAGCATTAGCATGCATTATACGAAGTATATAGTAAATTTTTTAAAAAAAATAATAAATATAAACAATTACTAGTATGAATTTGGATTGATTGATGCGAGATGGTACGTACTCTAATAATTATTATCCATCCATATATTGTCATATATAGATGGATGGATAATAATTACTTAATCAGACAGACGATCCTTTACCCAATTCACCCATATTCTTCATGATCATGTATCTAATTCTAAATCAACACTACTCTTTGGTGTTTGCAATTCAATTGAATTCAATTGATTATTATTATTGGAACATATATTGCCCTTCATTGATTGATTACACCTAATTGTCCTAATTGACTAATTTTTCAGTCCCATTAATTATTGGATATGTTCTCAATGTAGAAATACAAACCCACCTTTAATTTCTCACCCCCTAAATTAAACCCAAGTAAGGGTTCAAACCAAGGTTGTTAAGATCGGGATTCTATATAGGATCGTTTTTGTCTTTGCAAGATCGGAATCGTAGGATCGAATCGAGATCCTAAGATCCTATGAAATTATTATTTATATTTTTTAAAATTAATACTTGTTAATTATCTCACTAAAATGGTGACAGTTATAATTAGAAATATATATTTTAGATTCATTTTAAATAATAATTTGATAGTTAATTAGCATGCTTATTCATGATACAATGGAAGTTAAGCACGAACACATAACTCTACCATTATGTGTTCAACATTGCAAAGATATATTAAACAAAATTGACAAAAAAAAATAGTATAACCAAAAATCATAAAAAGGTAGAAACAAGAAGTAATTTTGCTCCCGAAAAAAAAAAAAAAAAAAAACCCATAAAGGTTAGGATCTTAGGATCGCATAGCAATCCTACGATTCTAACCCGTTCCTAACGAATTTTCGATCCTAAGGCGATCCGGATCGTTTTTTATGGCTAGAATCGTAGAATCGTGCGATCCTACAATCGGGATCGCGATTTTAACAACCTGGGTTCAAACTTCAAACTACTACTTGATGAGATCCTTCACATTGATTGCCTTATTAGCTTTCTCATCTCTTTTTCTACAATCAATACTACAATAATAAGGTTGGCCAACACATTCCATCAATATTCTTATTCATTTTTCCATTTTCCATCATAAAAAAAAAAAAAAAAATTCATTTTTCCTTTTTATATGTCATACTATGTATATTTCTTTTTATTGGAGTGATGCACTCATCTGTAATACTACTACTTTACTTTCTTTCTTCTTTTTTGTTTCTTTCTTTCTTTTTAACAAGCTAAGAGAGAATGTGATATACTCCCTCCGTTTCACGTTTTCACGCAATCCAATGTAAATATTTAACGATTAATATCTCAAATTGTATAAAAGTAAAAATTATAAAAATTTAATATTCTAAAACTACGTGATTAGACGAATCTAACAAGATCTCACTTGACTATGTTTTATCTTATGTAACTGTGTTAAAAAGTCAAATCAAAGTTACTCAATGAATAGTGTTTACCATGCCAACGTTAATATGATTAAATGACGGAGGGAGTATATACTTCATCAATTATGAAAGAAATTCATTCTATTAGTAGCAATCTCCTTTCCTTTTTCTTTTTTTTTTCCTTTTTTAATTAATAAACGTGTGATGATAAGTTAAAACTATTCGATTGGAAAGATTTTATATTTTAGTATATGTTACTAATAATACAAACTAGCAATTACAAACATATGGAAAAATCGTAAAATTATTAAAATATGAGTATTAATTAAAAATACTTATATAGACACAAATAAATTGTTGGTTGAATGGTTAATTAATGTTTCTATCTTTTAACGTATTATGGTTATAATAGACTGAAATCAATGCATGGACGGTACAGTATCAAATGAAATTTACTTGTAATTTTGAGCACCTTCCCGACCCGGTTTTGTTTGTGATGCTCTTTTGTAGGGGTGCTGGGTGGGCAAAATATTCGAATCAATTCGCTGAACCGCAAAATCGAATTGAAACCCAACTAAATTTCCGGTTACCCGAGGACCCCGGTTCAAATACAAATACTTTAATTTTTTCCCCTGATTAATCGAACCGAAACGGAATATATTTCTTGTGTTTAAATATATTATATATTGTGTATATATTATACACATTTAATGGTACATAATTGTATATGAATAATATATATTATTATTTATTTAATTCTCTATGTATATAATAAAATAAATATTAAAAAGTAAAGATAATTATAAAAAAATATGTCCTATATTGATTTTTTGCCCTTAAGAATACTCATTACTGAAATATATACTAGACTAAATTTTTTTAAATATACTAATATATTTTGATAACACTAAAAGTAACCACCGAGTTCGATAATTATTTGATTTTTTTTTTGTATTGTAATAACCTCAAAAATAAACCTACAAAAGGTTAAGAATTATGAAATGAATATTTGATTATAAAGCTTAATAGCCTTGAATAAAACATTCGAATCGAATCGCTTAACCGCTGAATCGAATCGAAACCGAACCCACGGTTAACCGAGGAGTTCGGTTACAAATATAAATACCTCAAAAACTCAGGATAACCGAACAGTATCCACTCTACTCTTTTGTTGGATTCGGCGGGTTTGCCTCATTTAAAACAGACTCTTGAATAATATGACATCGCCCTCCCTATTATTTGGGGGAAAAAACATCATATTTTTGTAACACTGTATATTAAACGTGGGTGTTCTAAAAGACAAGAAGATAAAATATCAAGTAAATGAGAATTTGAATACCAAACTCAACAAATTAAAGGACTAAACAATCTGATTATGTTACATTCCATTTAACTTAATGCTGTTATTTAAGACTAAAAATTTATGGTCAGAATTTGAAGGTAATTTAATACTCCTATCTCGAGAATATTTTTGTATATATATACCTGATTGATTCCTAACTGTACAGTATTCAAACGTAAATTAGGAAAATTTCCCTGACTTTCAGTTTTTACATTAGGCCACGAAGCATATATAGCTTATATTTTTATTATTTTTTAAAATGGCAAAATGAGGTGGCAGTGTGGCACTGGCAGCAGATAAAAGAAATTAAATAAAAATGAATTTAAAAAAAAAAAAAAAAAAAAAAAAAAAAAAAAAAACAGGCAGAGGTTTTGGGCAGTTGCAACAATGGCGGAAGATGATAAGTCCCCTTCATGCTTCAACATTCCAACTTCTCTGCATCCCCCACACCACCTATACATACACCTATACATACATGATACATCCTTCCCTCCACCTACGGTTTCTCATCATTTCAAAAAATCATTTGATTCTCAGCCGCTCCTCCCATTTTCTATATTTTTGATTCTCCATTATTCATTCATCCGATAATATTCTCCCTGCGCCCTTCCTTCCTTCCCCCCAACCCACCCCTCTCCCTTCCTCTGTCTCTTCTCTTTCTCCGCTTAATAATTTGTTTCTTTCTGTGTCTCTCTCTGTATATATATTGTATGGGCCTGTAGAAGTGATTGAAAGAGGAAAATTTGGGGCAGGCGTACAATTCCACAAAGGTTGAAAAGAAATTGATATTGCATTCGCGATCATATAAGGTATAACCAATCGTGTTTTTCGTAAAAATTTGAACGGTTTTGGTAATCATTCGCTGTGTTTGTTTTCACCTTTTTTGTAGAATCTCATAAAGATGCCTGCTTTTTTTTTCCCCTTTCCAGCATTGATTGATTGATTGATTGAATTTTGTGTCATTATGCGTTTCGTTTCGATGAAATCGAAGAAAATAGATGCGAATTTTCGTTAATTATGTTGCTGTTGGTTGGTTTTAATTTGCAGAGATTATAGCATTGGCACGAAGAATCCAATCCAACAAACTGTATTTCGGAATTTGTATTCTTAGCTTGCATTTCAATTTCAATGCCTGAATACGTCATGGATGGATCGAATGGTGATCAATTCGTCGGAAAGGACCAGGAGGAGCGTTACACGACCGCTCGTCGGGGCGCGTTCGCCGAGAGGTCTCCGAGGAGTACATTGAGCACACAGAGCCCGCCGTTGAGCACCGAGGGGAACTCTCTTGACCTAGCCGTCGATGGGGTGGTCGACACCTCAATCGACCAGCTCTACCACAATATATGTGATATGCAGAGCTCGGATCAGTCTCCATCGAGGCGTAGTTTTCTGTCCTATGGTGAAGAATCGCGCATCGATTCCGAACTGAGGTTCTTCGCCGGAGGAGACTACAATGTGATGGAGGTGAAGAAGGAAGTTGTCTCTGAGGATAATGGAGGAGGAGACGACGCCGGTGTTGATGGCAGCAGGGCGTATAAGGATGAAAAACTCGGGCGTAAAAACGATGGCAGCGATGATAAGTCTGCGTCGCCAATGCAGGCGAAAAGGCTTTCGCCCCCAAGCGTTGGCTCGGAGGCCATTAGGAAGACTAGTGTAAAGAGCAAGACCTTCAATGGGAGGCCTCCAAATGGGAAGCAGACTGGCAAGGGTTTGAAAAGGATGAGCACTATATCGTCGATGAAAGTTGAGAGGAGCCCTCCTCATGGAGGTGCTAAGCTGCAGAATGGAGCAGATGATAACCATGGCGATGCAGAATATCTCGGGCCGTATCTACTGAAACAGGCGAGGGACATGATAATATCAGGGGATAATTATCAGAAGGCTCTTGAATTGGCTATTCGCGCGATGAAATCTTATGAGGTTTCATCGAATGAGAAGCCTAATCTTGATTATGTAATGTGCCTGCATATTGTGGCGGCGTTGTACAGCAGGCTGGGGCGGTACGCTGATGCTATCCCGGTTCTTGAGAAGTCGATTGATATTCCGGTGATGGATTTAGGGCACAACCATGCTCTTGCTAAGTTTGCTGGGTGTATGCAGTTGGGGGATACTTATGCTATGCTGGGGCAAATTGAGAATTCCCTGTTGTTCTACACTGCAGGTTTGGAGATCCAACGCCAAGTTCTTGGCGAAAATGATCCTCGATTTGGTGAGACTTGCAGGTATCTGGCTGAAACACATGTTCAAGCAATACAGTTTGATGAGGCTGAGAAGCTCTGTATGATGGCTCTCAATATCCATAAAAAGAATGGCGCATCAGCCTCTCCAGAGGAGGCTGCAGATCGAAGGCTTCTCGGTCTTATCTGCGATTCCAAAGGGGAATACGAAAGGGCCCTCGAGCATTATGTTCTTGCCAGCATGGCCATGGCAGCAAACAACCAAAATGAAGATGTGGCAGCCATAGACTGCAACATTGGGGATGCCTACCTATCGTTGGCGCGATATGATGAAGCCATCTTCGCCTACCAGAAAGCCCTCAACATGTTTAAGTCATGTAAAGGAGAGAATCATCCTTCAGTCGCCTCAGTCTACGTTCGTTTGGCTGATTTGTACAACAAGATTGGGAAATTCAGCGAATCCAAATCCTACTGCGAAAATGCTCTTCGCATTTACTGCAAGCCAACCCCTGGAAGCCCTCCGGAGGAGATTGCCAGCGGATTGGTGGATATATCTGCTATCTATGAGTCCATGAACGAGCCACAGCGCGCAGTGCAGCTGCTCCAGAAGGCCATAAAAGCATATGGCAATGCACCAGGTCAGCAGAGCATAATTGCAGGAATTGAGGCTCAAATGGGAGTCTTGTACTATATCTTGGGTAGCTATTCTGAGTCTTACAGCGCTCTGAAGAACGCTACAAGAAAGTTTCGATCCACAGGGGAAAAAAAATCAGCCCTTTTTGGGATAGCTCTCAATCAAATGGGGCTTGCCTGTGTGCAGCTTTTGTTAATAAATGAGGCTGCAGATCTCTTTGAGGAAGCCAGAACTATTCTGGAGGCTGAATGTGGACCATACCACGCTGATACATTGGGAGTTTACAGCAATCTTGCAGGAACATATGATGCAATGGGCAGGTAACTAGTCATAGATGTTATTAAATGATTGACTATATTTATTTGCAGGTCATTTTAACAGACATTATTAGCCTCTGCATACATGTTGTTAACTGAGAGTGTCTGCAGGACTCCTGATGCTGTCGAAATCTTGGAATATGTGGTCGAAATGAGGGAGGAGAAGCTCGGGACTGCAAATCCCGACGTGGAGGATGAAAAGCGCCGTCTGGCTATATTGTTGAAAGAAACAGGAATGGTGAGGACAAGGAAATCAAGATCACTGGAGAAACTGCTTGTCAAAAACTCTCACAACTTTGGGCCTTACGACGACGTCGTTGAGGAGGTATGAGAAAGGTGCAGTGTCCTGGTGTATGTGTGTGTTGTTTTTTTCTTCTCATTCAGGTTTAAACAACTGTTGGATTGTCTGTGTTTTTTTGGTGCCATGTCTTTGTATTTACAAAAATGATGAGTGTGTGTGTGTGCAGATGTAAGTAAAACAAATACTCCTAATAAGAAAGAAAGAAAGAGAAATAAGTGAAGACTAATTAGGTGATGTATCCATTGCATTAAGGACAATGGAAGAATTTGAAAATGGCCCTTTCCTGTGAATATTGTCTCTGTGTAAAATGTTCTTTTTTTGTGTATCTTGTGGTATAATGAAGCAAAGATGAGATTTCATTTTCATTTGTTGTTGGAACAACTACCATTGATTGTTGATGTTGAACTATAGAGGTAAGAGTCTTTAAGGAGGCTTTTGTTCTGTTTATCCATCAATATGTCTTGGAAATGGGATTATGTGATGACTGATGAGACATTGGACTTATAATTGGTTAGAGTTTGAAAAGATGATGACTTGTTATTATTGATGGGAATCTTACAAGTTGTTGCTATCTTATTAACCCCACTTGTGGTTAATTCTGCATTCTTTTAATTTCTGGTTTGGGAATTTGAGGGTTTGCCAAATGAGATCCTATTCTTAATATAATTGAAATAATTAATAATATTATAACTTTATCTTAGAGTGTATATAATGTGTTTGAGTGTAGGGATATACTAAACGAAATTCATTATGAAGCATTTGAGTTATAAATAAATTATATTACCTCCGTTCTTGAAAGTTGTTTACATTTGATTACGTGTCACTATTCACAACACAGACTTTCACTTAAAGTTTTATCATAGTTATACAAGTTATAATATAGTCAAGTGAGATCTTGTTAGATTCGTCTCGTCATGTATTTTTTAAATATCGAACTTTTAGAATTTTTATTTATACCAAACTTGAGTTATTTGTAGTTTAAAATGTGCGTTAACTGCGTGATACGTGGGCCCGTAAAAAACTTTCAAAAACAGAGGAATTACTATTTAAACTTAAAATCTACTTATACTAATAGAATAAATCATTAATGTAATATAATGGGTATCATTCAACACATCATCATCATCATCATCATTATTATTATTATTATTATTATTATTATTATTATTATTATTATTATTATTATTATTATTATTATTATTCAGCAATATAATGCCTTCCATGCTTGCAAATTTGATCATCAACGTTGAACGCTACTAACATAATACTCCAGGACTAGGAGCCATGGAGACTTTATAATCCCTTTTTTTAACTTGTAAGTTAATGCAATTTGTAGGATTTATAATTGGGCCTTGGAATAATCTTGGCAATAATAGAAACTGGGCCATGCCAATTACGCCCATTCATAAGCAAGCAAATATAAGGTCCATTGGGCCAATAATACTACTACGGGCTTATTTTTTTTAGAATAATGGCTGACAATTTGTCTATTCACTTTTAATGGGTCATAGCCCAAATTGCCCAAAGTAGTTCTCTTCATCTATGTTTCATACATAAATTTCATCTGTACCTGCACATAAAATTAAAGGTGAACAATCAGCATCGTCAACTATATACAGTATATTCCAAAGCAAGGCAGTTCAGGATATATATATAGATATAAATAATAAAATTGTGTGTTACTCTTTACCACAAAATGTCATCTCATCTCAACTATACATAAATAGGAAATGGGACAACAATATAATCTTCCATTCATGTGGATTGTATGGATAGTTAGACGAAATACAGCTTTAGGGCAGTGACTGCCTGCCTAACCCTTTTCTTTTTTTTTTCTTTTTCTTTTTCTTTTTTGTTTGGGGTTTTACTACTCTTGCTAGTGGCCAATCAGTCAGTATTATTATGTCTGTGTGTCATATAACCCTCTTTCGAATAAGTTCCTGTCCGGAGTCCGGATATCCGGACGTGTTCTCCGGATGCATATAGTGTGCTGCCCACCACAAATCAAAGTATTGCAGTTATTTATCATATTGACTTTCCTTTTTCTTGGAGTGATTAGTGGTAATTATTGATATGTCATATTTTTTGGATGTCCTAAAATCTAGGACAATTTTTATAGCATATATTTCTACACGTGTGTTATCAGATTTTTTCCCAAAGTTGAGAACATTGTGCAAAATCTGTCCCCACCATTGCTTATCTATTGGACCGCCATATGTTATTTCAATTTTATAACCCTTTCCCCATTTTGTCTTTACTCTAAAATCTTAGTGAAAAGGACACAACATCCCCTTCCCTAAAAAACCGAAACCCACGCAACAAACCCTTCCCCCCACCCCACCATCAATTCTTGTTGAACGTGCATAGGTTCCCCCAAGTCACATTTTTATCATTTGAGACATTGCCACCTATGAGCTGAAGATGCTTATTAGTTTTTTACGAATTACAACATTAATGCTATAATACTGCTTCCAATGTGTTCTGCAATAGTTTCAGATATGCTCTACATGTCACATCTTAATGCTTCCAGACATTGCCACATATGAGCGAAGCAGCTGTATTTTTTTAAACAGATTATATCATTAATGCTACATTACTGCTGGAACTGTGTTCTTCAATAGTTCCATATATGCTACTGTTATGCTGCAAACGTGTTCTGCCACAGATTCCTTACTGTTTACCTTGTACCCTTCTTTGCTACAGCAATACATCATCCACCTCACCACTGATTTGTCTCTCGGATCACATCTTTCGTATTCTTTCCGCACAGAAAACCCACGGCCATGTGCGAAATTGCAATAAGCACTATATGCATCTCTAACAGTTTTGAATTCAACACTTTCAAAATCCTTTTATATCTGCTAAATTTAACGAACAAATCATCAATTCAAACGTCAATAAGATCATTACAAATCACTGTTTTCGATCACCAATATCCTCCAGATTCAAACATAAAAAACACGGGAAACTATAACAACATATGATACAATGGTCACCTGAAAACACTTTTGTTACCCCGGTAGATTCGGTGTCGTCTTCGTCGGCATTGAATAAAGAGAACACCTCGGGAGACAATTCATCACACATGTCTTCAGCCACAACATTATCGGACAATCCAAAAACAGGATTCGCCTTTGAACCAACACCTCTCCGCAACACATCATTGGCGCTCCATGAAATTGATATCCCCTCGGCTGTCTCGTCATCAACGACGTTGTTTACATCACTTGCTATAGAACACTCACGACTAAACCCTAAATCTTCTGGCACTTGATTGAGATCTATCATATTCGATTTCTCAATCCCGTCGAGTCTATAGAATTTGGTTCTTACACTGCCATTGCACAGCACACCCAAAAAAATTGAATCTTCATCCACTACCAATTAGGGAGTTACTAATCATCCATTCATTGCTCCCATAATTTTTGGAATTTAGTGATCCACTTTCCATAAGTATTTAATGCATGTTAATGGTAAGAAACTCCACTCAAGTGACGCGTAGCACAAGGTTTGCATAGAGGCAACACCTCCGCATATGCGGATTCTAATATGTCCGGATAGTAACTCTATTGACCCTCTTTGGTTCTTACCAAACCCCACATACACACATGCACACCACTTAATTATATATACTACTACTACTACAACTGCTAATAACTAATTAAATCACTCAGACTTTAATGTCTTAATTTCTTCTACATTTAACAAACATTGATTGTTGGATGTCTGTTTCTGTTGATTGTCGTTGGGTTTGTGGTTCTGGAAACGGTGAACCCAAAAACTCCCAATAAATTAATTTTCTGCTGTATCAGTAAATATCAAACCTGTTTGATCAGTAAATATCATGGAATTAGTTATCATAATCCATCAAAATAAATAAACGATCCTCTTTAAGGGGATCGGATGACATTTTTTTGTTTTTTTAAGGAGTCATTCAAGCCTGGTAAAATGGGTAGTGGGAGTCCATGCCACACAATTACAAAAGGGAATAAAAGGGAGGGATAAGGGGCCAGTGGGGAATCGAACCTCCAACCTTCCATTGGAAAGAGACTTAACCACTTGGGCTAAGTCCTCATCCCGGATCGGATGACATTTGATTATTCCAGCATGCAATTTTACACCAACGCTGGCTCAACCCTTTTTGGAGCCATGAGAAAATGAATAAATAAATAAAATTGGGGCTCTAAATTTTAACCTCTATGTAATAATAATATGAAGTACTCATATTATTTAATTTATTATTAATAAATCATAAATTTAAAAAATACAACTAAAGTACTCCCTCCGTCCCATTTAACATGTCTTGTTTCATTTCTGCACACAATCCAAATGCACATTTTCAATTGTTAATATCTCAAAATATGTAAAACAAAAAATTATGTAAAATATATATTTTTAAACTACATGATTTCACGATTCTAACAAGACCCAACTCGACTATTTTTCTTTAAATATATACTTGCAATAATATTGAGTCAAAATTAAATAATGAACAGTGCCAAAAAATCAAACAAGACAACTAAAGTGGGACGGAGGGAGTAATATAGAGTAATGTCTAATAAAGTTGTTACTTTTTTTTGGAGGAGCCATTGAAGGCCTGGAAAGGGGTGGTGGGAGCCCATGCCACACAATTACAAATGGGAAATAAAGGGAGGGATAGGGGGCCGGTGGGAATCGAACTTCCAACCTTCCGTTGGAAGTCAAGGGACTTAACCGCTTGGGTTATGTCCTCATCTCAATAAAGTTGTTACTTGAAATCTTGTTTAGCATTAATTCGTAAAGCAAAATTGTCAATCAAATCCTTATGAGTAATTTTGTCAGCGCGCCAGGCATTATATTATCAACGTATTTCCAATTTCAGTAAGGGTTTGTTCTGCACGTAGTTTTTGGGAGCTTTTGGTAGCTTTAGCTTTTACTTCCTCAGTTTTTATTTGTTTGCTACGAACCCACATCACACGCAATCCAATGCACATTTTAAATCGTTAATAACTCATGTTGGGTACAAGTAAAAATTCTATAAGTTCCATATTTAAAAACTACATGACGAGACGAATATAACAAGATCACACTTGACTATATTTTAACTTGTATAGCTATGAGAAAAATTGAAATCAAAGTAGTTCAATGAATAGTGACAAAATATCTAATATAGCTAACAATAAAAAACGGAGGGATATTTGAAAACAAAAGCTCCGTTCTGCACACTAACTTTTGGGAGCTTTTGGAGGCTTCTTTTTAGAAGCTACTTGTATTAGGGTTTAGGCTTCTTTTATTTTTTAACGCTACCTGTAGTAGCGTTAAAAAATAAGTTAGTAGCTTATTCTTGAGCAATTACAATTTTAACCCAATAACCAACCCACTACCCGTTAGTCTACATAAATATTTGTCCTTTTTATGTCATTTCATACATTTTTTTTACAACTACAGCTAGTTGTACAAAACACTTAAATAGAACTGACAGCTACAGCTCCCTACAACTCCAGCTCCCTACAGCTACAGCTCGCAGCCACAGCTCTGCATGTAGAACAGACCCTAAGTAATTTCCCAATCGTCAATTAAATCCTTGTTAATTAAATCCTTATAAGTAATTTGATCGATCAATTAAAATTACTTCATCCATTACAAATTGGTTTTAGATTAAAATCTTACTTCCTTGTCTAACAACTACAACGGAAACTACTAACATTTTTTTTTCTAGCTTATTCATTATCATGTAGTACTCCCTCCGTCCCAACAATAATTGTGTCTCATTTGACTTTTGACATTGTTATCGCAATTATAAAAGGAAAAAATATAGTCAAGTTCGGTTTTGTTAGATTACAATATAAGTTTTACTTATACACATTTTAAGATATTAACCGTTAAAGAAAAATGCATTGGATAGCGTGCCCAAAATTTTTGAGACACAAATAGTGGGATTAGTTTCTTTCTTATTTTAAATGGAACCCGCCACAACCGAGTTCTGATTTTCATTCCACCAAATTATATAATGGAAGTAGTCAATATAATTTTCAACTTCATTACATAATACTAGGATTATTAATTGAATTTCATGGTTGTATATTAACATTTTTATCGCAATATACAAACAAGCTGCATTTAATTAAATTGGCCGACCAAATTTATCAAAGAATTTATTATTGTATAAAATAAAATAAATAGAAATAATTTGAGACCAGGCCATACAACCATACTAATAATAAACAATCCCATGCCGAGCGTTCGTCTCTATTCCTAAAATGAGCTCGACAATTGTCAAGGAGATATTTTCGCATTTCAAATTAATAGTATAAAACAAGATTGAAGAGAATTGGCAAACCACTGAACCAGTACCATAATAATTTGATAATTTCAAATCCCTCTTTTATCTTATGTGAATTGAAGGATAACTTCTTCTGTACATATGTAAATAATGAATTAATGTACAGCAATTAATTAAAGTAATGCATTTTATTCAAATATTAATGTAGAAGTTTACAACCTCGTAGGCTCGTCCATTCACTTAGCTTAATGTGTGATCAAATAATTTATTCATACGAAGTATCATTTTATTATTAATATATAGAGCAAATCCCAAAAAATAGACCCCAACTATGTCAAAATATTCACTTTGGTTCCTAAACTTTTTTATTGGAAAAAAACTAGACCACAACTTTTAAAAGGTGGAAGAAACTAGACCTCCACCCAAAATAATTTTTGTAAAAATATTCCCAGCCCTTTACTTTTTTTCCTTCTTATTTCAACACCAAAAATTCTTATAGCCATTAAATTTATAATTTTCTTTATGAATTTTAATAAATAATTGACCGAACATGCTTGTGTAAATAAAATTATAACTAACGATTAAAAATTTAGATTTCAAAATATTTTAAACCTTTAAAACAATTAATTTTTTAAATAGTTATATTTTATAGAGAAAATATATTGGAATCATAATACATTATATTATTATTAAATAGAACTATATCTCAACTTATATTTAGTGGACCAAAATAGAATACTAAGTTGAAAGTTTTATAATAAAAGTAACAATATATTTGACATCATTTTTCAAAATAATTAAATATTAATTAATTAATTAATAAATTAACAAATGAATATATAAATCAAACAATCGATATAATTTATTTAAAGTTTTTCATCAAACAATCGATAGAATTTTAAAGTTTTTCTTATATGAGTAAATATTTTATTATTTTGACAAATAATGTCAAGTATAAAATTTCCTATAATATAATAAATATATGTACTTTTATTATAAATTATTCAATTTTAAGTATTTTATTTTTGGGCTCCACTAAATATAAATTTAGATATAATTCTATTTAATAATAATATAATTTATTATGATTCCAATATATTTTCTCTATATCCTTTCCAAGCCTTAATTGGTTGTTCAGCTAAAAAATATATATCCTATAAAATATGAATATTTAAAAATTAATTTTTTTAAAGGTTTAAAATATTTAAAAATCTGAATTTTGAATCGTTTGTTAAAATTTTATTTATGCAAACATGTTTGGTAAATTATTTGTTAAAAAATTCATAAAGAGGATTATAAACTTAATGGCTATAAGAATTTTTGGTGCTAAAATTAGAAGGAAAAACTGTAATGGGGTGGGAAATGATATTTTCACAAAAATTATTTTGGGTGGAGGTCTAGTTTCTTCCAACTTTTAAAAGTTGAGGTCTAATTTTTTCCAATAAAAAAGTTTGGTACCAAAGTGAAGATTTTGACATATATAGTTGGGATCTATTTTTTGGGATTTGCTCTAATATATAATTTTGCCATATGTTATGAAGTATAATTAATTAAAAGACTATAGCCATCAATTTAACAACCAGTAACAATGAAAGAAAAAAATAAATAAATATTTTGTTTCTATAAGCTAAGTCAACGATATATAGAGAATAATTTTAGCATACTTTATTGGGTGTATTGAAAAATTTGCCGGCAATATTTAAATGGTGAACGCGCATCATTATCGTCAATTTCACCATTTTCGGTAAATTATTTTTTCAATTAACAGAACTTTTTGTTCAAATAACAATTATTTTTTCGAAAAACAATTTGTTGAATTAATTCTTTCATGATTTTGAATACAACAAACGGAATCAGCCATCAAGCAACATTACCGTACATATTTTTATTTTGTTTTTCCCTCACATGTAATTACATGAGATGAGAAAATATTTTTAATTTCAAGAGTTATACACATACGTATAGAGATACGGTCTTTAATTAAGAGAGCAGCCGGAATATTAACTTCCGGCGGTTACGAAAAACCCCACCAGGTCTCGCCGGTACGGTAGGAATGATTTTTTCTTATCCCCTTCCTTCGTCGCTCTGTTCCGTACGTACAGCACCTCGTGCGGCGACGGCGACGTCGCCGGCGATATGCCGACTTTATTTCCCTTCGCCTTTCCAGCAGCTTCTACGATTGAGCACGGCAATGGTTTCTCTTCCCGGCGACGGAGTCTCGGACTCAACTTCACGAAACCGCCGCCGTAGCCGTGTTTCCCCTCGCTATTGCTCCGCCGTAGGAGATCGCAGAGCGTCCACCGCTTCGTCACCGATCCAGTGGAATTACTCTTCCTGCATCTGCCAGGAGACGGCGGATCCACGGCTCCTTGCCGCGGAGAAAGCGAGAGAATCTCCAGTTCGTCGTCGTCAGACGATGAACTCAACAAAAGAGGAAAATCGAGTTCGTGATTACAAACCTCGCGATCTTCGAGGAGAAGTTCGGCCAGCGAAACCGTGGTGGTGTTCGTGTGAGAGTTCGACTCCGATCGCTTGCCTCTGCCGTCGCGGGCGGCGTAGGAAAACTCGCCGTTGAATACCGGTAAAACAGAATCGTCGTGAAGGAATTTGTTAGGTAAAACGACTTCATCAACTTGGCGTAGCAAAACGAACTCAAAATCGTCGTCGGCGTAGGCGGCGGAGTCCTCGGCGGCGACTTCGGTGGCGATGTCGCCTAAGCGATTGGAGGAGTAACTGCTAAAGCTAGGGCATTTGTAGGCGTCTTCTTCATCGCAATTTTCCATTGCTTCATTTGAGCCCCCTCACCTTCTGCAATTACCTGCGGTTCTGTACTTGTGTACAGCTATATATATATATACTCTTGTGTGTGGTGTGGTGTAGCTTGAGAAGCAAGGAAACAGTGGGCTTTCAGTTTAGGAGAAAGCCAAAAACTGTTGAGTGTAGGCCAAATGCAAAAATCCGAATCCAATAAATAAATGACACGTGGGTGTCGAATATTTCTGATTTTTTTTTCCAACTTTTATAATTTTAGATGCATATTCAATACATTTTCTAAAATATTTAGTGAGACACGCACTAAATTAGTGCTGTAAAAGAACCGAACCGAGCCGAGCTTTGGGTGTTTGAGCTCGGTTCGTGTTCGTTCGTTAAGAAAGTCGAACTTAAAATCGTGTTCGAGCTCGGCTCATGAAAAAGTTAGTGAGCTCGAGCTTGAGTTCGGCTCGGCTCGTTTAGTTGAACATGCCAACTTACTCTTTTGTTCAGCTCGGCTCGTTTGAGCTCGTTCGATCAATTAAAAATTTATAAAAAATTTAGGAATCATTCATCCAAACAAGGGCTAGATGTCTTTTTCCCACATTATTGAAATTGTCAAACGAATATATATGGACATATAAAATTACAAAATTACCCCGTTAACGATCATATACGAACACTTTCGAACTGTTCACGAATAAAACTCGTGTTCGTTCGTTAAGCAAACGGGCTCGTGTTCGTGTTCGAGCTCGGCTCGTTAAGCTTTACAAACGAACGAACACGAATCGAACCGAGCTTTGTTCGCGAACTGTTTATTTGTTTTACAGCTCTAGCACTAATATATCAAAATATGTACATTCTTAAGATTTGGATATATATATATATATATATATATATATATAAAATCTTTAAAGATAGATAAAAATAAATAAATAGTAATCTAATTAAAATTAAATATTTGTTTTATTCTTTTAAATTTTTCTATAAATAAAATAAAATATTGAAATAATCGAATTATGCATGTGATTGCATATACTTAAGCATAAATACATGCTAACCACACTAATTAAAGTAATATATATATGTATATATATATATATATATCAATGAAAATATTCAATCTTCGTTACAAAAGAAAAAACCATTATAATGTTTTTTTTTTCGGTGGAGAGCCTAGGTTGAGAAATAGGTGGTAGACGAGCTCGTGCCACACAAATTAAAAGGAAATAAAGGGGGCGAGATATATAGGGGCCAAGTGGGGAATCGAATCTTCAACTTTTAGATTGGAAGTTGGGGACTTGACCACTTAGCCAAATCCTCATCCCAAAAAAAAATATTATAATTAATAATGTATTTATCAATAAGGGTTCTTTTCTTTTATAAAGAAAGTGCTAAAAATGAAAGAAGAAACAAGAAAAACACTAAAATAACTAAAACAATGAAATTAAAATCCAACTAATGGATATTTTATATGATTTTTTTCTAATTATATTATGGATGCCCTTGAGGAGCATTATTGTTGAGTATATAGTACAATTTTGTTTGACAATTCTCTGAAAAAACAATACCACCGAATTATTTTTGTTTCAAAACCATTTAAAATTGATCCATTGTCAATCCTACCTATATTGTCCACCAAATAACTACCTATAATTATAAAAAAACAAAACTAAAATGAAGATATATAAAGTTATAAAGGAAATAAATTAAGGGAAGAAATGTTAGTTGGGAACTCTTCATTAAAAATATATGTGACAAATACCTCGTGCCAAACTTTTGATTCTACTGGAACAAATAATCACCGGTAGAATTTAATTATAGTTTTAGAATTTACTATACATATACAAACAACAACACCATAAATATTTTGGGTGACGAGTATTAGACCAACACTATGATTGATATATGCCAACGATTTTTATTTTTTATTTTTTTAAAAAAAAGTAAGATTATTTTTGTTCTGCCATTTTTCATGTCTCATTTCTTTTCATGTGCATACAGGCCACAGTACACATTAAAAATTTTTGTAATGATTTTGTCCAATATATTATATTTTGTAATGATTTTTCTGCACCATTCAAATGAAGTATGTAATTATAGTAATAACTCAAATTATATCTTTTTATATTATGTCGAAATATGCATTTCTTAATTGTTTAATCCCATGAATAGGTATGACCGATCAAACGTGTTACAATGTTACTATACTAGTCACAAATTAAAATTTATATAACTACTAGTATAATTTATCCTTTATTCAAATAGAATAAGGCATTTCTTTTAAAATAAAGCTATACCTTGACCCCAACTAAAGAATATTTTTAGATTGTTCTAATATCAACATGTAAAGTAAGGATCATAAAAATTATTCTCTGTCCACAAATGTTATTATTATTGGGGCAAAAATCATGATATAGTTTTATCTAAGTTTGAAGTATGAGGTTTCAATTTATTTAATTAAATGTATGAAAAGAGTGTGACAATAAGTAACAAAGATACTTTAACTACCTCCAAGGAAAATTAAGAGTAGGATGCATGTCAAGTACTCCCTCCGTTTTTTTTTAAGTTCACCATTAGCATAGTAGATACTATTCATTGAGTAACTGTAATTCAATTTTTTCATATAGTTATATAAGATAAAACATAGTCAAGTGAGATCTTGTTAGATTCGTCTAATCACGTAGTTTTGGAATATCAAATTTTTATAATTTTTACTTATATATAATATGAGATATTGATGATTGAAAATGTGCATTGGATTGCGTGCAGTGCAGGATGGGTGAAGTTAAAAAAAACGGAGGGAGTAATTAACAAATGGCAATGAGCCAGACATTAAACTTAGGTGTATACTTTTTAATACTTATATGCTTTATATAATATGGATGATAGCTTGTTTGACCTGCATACATGTTCTTTTCTTCGTCTCATATTTTTGGAGAGCAGGTCTGGAAAAGAGGTGGTGGGAGCTCATGTCACATAAATTATAAAGAAAACAAATGAGAGGGATAGAGGACCAGGTGGGGATTCGAACCCCCAATCTATAGGTTGGAAGTGGAGAGAATTGACCATTAGAGTACGTCCCCAACCCCTCTTCATCTCATATTTATATACACTTCTTTTTTTTTTAAGCATTAAATTAGTGGTATTAAATTAAAATTTGTTACTGAGAAAATCCTAAAATTTGTCTCAATTGGGCCGATGAGGCCCAATCAGCTAGGCTATCAATTTGGGCCTTTGTTGAAAGCCCAACGAGGAATAGTCACATCACATCATGCACTTTTTGCAAAATGAACTTTTAAAAAAAAAAATGGTGACGTAGGTGAAAAGAAAACTATTATGAGTATTGTCAGTTGCAAAGACTGCTTATTACTACAAGTCAAGAATGTTTTTTTCTTGTAGGAGCAATATTTTTCATACATTCAAAAAGGAGGTCAAGGTTTATTTGTTTTTTGTTTTTTTTGTTTTTTTTTTCCAGAGGAAAAAGAATTTTATTTCCCAAGCAGTTGGGCCGCTCTTTTTGAAGTCCAGAAAATACTGTATTTCCACGTGCTAAATGGGCCTATATAGTGCTGTCAGTGGGCCCATGAAAGAGCTGCTTTTATAAGAGATACTCTTTTTACGGGTAAGGACTTCTCCAATGGTTGCTACCCAATTTCAGGTATTTAGGTGTCACATCAGCGTCACTTCAAAAGGTAAATACCTTTACCTAAAAATAAAATTCTTCTCCCAACAATACCAAAAGTAGATATTTAAGGGACCCACATTCTATTATATTTCATTCATTTTTTTTAAAGGTTACACTTCATTTGCACGTATGTCAATTCACATTTTCAATGATTAATAACTCAAATTTGATACAAGTAAAAATATTAAAATTTTGATATTTAAAAATTACAAGATGAGCGAATCTAAGAAGATCTCATTTGGTTATATTTTATATTCTATAACTTTTTTAAAAATAAAAGTCAAATTGCTACAATGGACAAATAAAAACAAAACGGGTGGAGTATATAACTGAGGGAGGAGTTAGAAAAATAAAAAAGAAAAGAAGGAAGCCTGCACGACTTCCAAGGGGTAAAACCCAGGTAGCTAATTTGCTATCTTTCTAAATACCCCATCAGCTCCCAATGACCGGCTTCCTCTTTCTATGTATTTTGTTTTGTCCACATCAACAAATACCTTACCAAATACCCACCATTGGAGAGGGCCTAATGCACAATATTTTGCATGGGTGTTTTCAGACATTTTTTTTAAGTAGAATATTATTTCCTCAGAAATATGAATGGCCACTAAGTTCTTACTTTTTTTATGCAACAAGAAATGGACAAGGTATTCAAATTTTCGAGCCATTATTTTTTACAAGTAAATAATTCTAGGGGGAAAAAAACAAACAAATAAGACGAATTGGAATTATTGGTAGAGCAATTCAACCAGTGGACCTTTTTTTTTTAAACAGTGACACATATGTCGGCAAAGGTATATGGGAGTCCAAACCACACAAATTACAACAAGTGGAAATTTTAATTATGCCATGAATGCAATTATATATGTGAGGTATTAACAATGACAATCAATTCAGAGTAGGAATATAGTATAGATAGATATTGTGAGTTGACCCTGAATTTCCCATCCTCACATGGTCAGTTGGTCACACTAGCTAGCTTTACCTTTATTTTATTTTATTTTATTTTGGAAGTATTGATTTATTAAATTTAATTAAATACATTAATGATGCTTGTAAAATAAACATAATTTAAATATTGCAGACTTTTTATGACTTTCTCAATTTTATTATTTAAAATTGTGTGTGATTTCCCCGTTTTTACCCTCATTCTATTTTTTTTTATTTTTTTTGGCATTGATTCCAATGTGCTTTATTTATTCCCCAATAGTAAAATAGTCAAGATATTTTTTTTCTTAATAATTGTGGTAAATGGTAAAAACATCAATAAAGATGAAAAATGGAGTGATATTCATTTTGAAAGGTTTGAAATGCTCTCAATAAAGATTAAAAAGGGAGTGATGTATTATTTGACCTAATATACTTTATTTCATGGTTGATAAATAATGAAAAGGTATTTAAATTGTTTGAATATTTCAACTTGTGAAATACTACTTGCCTTCCACTCAAAATATATATGTCCTAGAGAAATATAGCTATAATATTTTAGTGATTTCGCAATGTTTAGATTTGTTTTTTTTTTCTTCTAAATGTAGCCTTGATTATGCATTGAAGGACATCATAAGCATCACTACAAATGTTATAGTTATGGACTTATGGCAAATTGGCAATGCAAGAATTCAGAAATATATATATATATATATATATTAAATACGGTACATATTTAATACTTTCTCCGTTTTTTTTGTTAGCTAAGTTTGACAAATGGCTACTGTTCACTCATGTACTTTGGCTTAAAGTTTTATCATGGTTATACAAGTTAAAATATAATCAAGTAGGATCTTGTTAGATTCATCTCGTCTTGTAGTTTTTAAATATCGAACTTTTAGAATTTCTACATGTATAGAATTTGAGTTATTAATGATTTAAAATGTGTATTGGACTGCGTGCTGGGTGGGTCCGTAGCAATCTTTAAAAAACAGAGGAAGTAGGTAATAAATTAAAGTACCAATTCGATTACCGTACAATCCATTGAATAGTATGTATGTGCATATATCACAAAAAGTTTCTATCGCACTACACAAAAATGTATCTTCCATCACATATTATTTGATTACACAAATCATCTCTCTCACCATACAAAACACTTCATTTCATCCATCACATAAGGGGCGGATGTAGTGTAGGACAAGATGGGTCAATTGTTGACCCACCAAAAAAAATAAAAAATAAAAATTAGTAGCTAGTAATATTTTAATGTAATTAAGAATTAGGTTGTAATTTTGAAATATTACCATTATTTGATGTAATAATGCTTCAATATTTGCAGCTTTAAATATAATTTTATATACAGTAAATTATTATTATTACAATAAAATTAGTTGTCATAATTTTTGATAAGGGAAAAATTATATAATCTTAGTTTTCCAATCTTGGCACCTATGATTGAATAATTTAGGGATAAGTTATATTTGAGATGTTTGGGAGTGATCGGATCCACTAGCAGGTATCATATTTAAAGATCATATTGTTTTTATATAAACATCGTAATTGATTGTTTGTAATTTATATAAACATATTTGTATATATTAGAGTTATAAAAATAATTAAATTAAAATTTAGAATTTGGAGTTTGCATGGAGTTTGAAGTTAATGGTGAGAAATAGTTTTAAATTTAGATAATTTTAGATGATTGTATCTAGTATTAGAGTTTAGAAGTTGGAGTTTGAAAAACTAAAATTAGAGGAGGTAATATTTAAAGTTTTAGGTGCTACACTATAGATATTTACCATGAAATATATTGGTCCTGTTTGAAGTAGAATTTAAGATAAATTAGCTTATTTGAAAAGATAAAATAACTTAAAACAGTGTTCAATCATTTATATATACATATTTTTTTGAAATTAATTGTTAAACAAACACAATTGAAATTTTTGTCCAATTTGATTAACTTATTATATCTTAATAACAATCCAAATGAAAATTAGTTGGATTGAGGCGGTGATGAAAACAAATTATAAAAAATTTAGCTAAATTAATTTCGGTGAAAATTAATACTTATCTGTTCTCTTTTAAATGCATCATTTCTGCATTCCTGCATTCGTACAAGACACGTTTTTAAAGATTAATAACTCAAATTATATATAAATAAAATTATAAAAATTTAATATTCTAAAATTACGTTATTACACGAATCTAATCTAAGAAGAATGTTTGACTATATTTTTTCTTATATAATTATGTTAAAAAATTAATTAAAGTTATTATACAAATGGATCAGTACTAAGATAACTAGGAAAATAAATTTAAAAAAAAATTAAAAAGACAATTATTCTCTTTTTATCCTTCTCCTACATAAATTAATTTATTTAATGAATTTTGTAAAGTTGGTTATTTTGAAGCCAGGGTGTTGGTAAGACTCTCAGAGAGCTGGAATCTGATGATGATGTTGATGCTGTGTTGCTGTAGAGCTGCGGAGTCCACGGCGGACGAAGGAAATTATGCTTGCTCCAGTTGCTGATGAGGATTCCCCTGCGCTAAAACCCTAGGTGAGTCGTAATGCTTGAGCAATTTTGCTTGTATTGACTCAATCTGGCTGTAAGCTGTAAACGTGTTTTTCTTAATCTCTTGATGGTGATTTTTGGATGTTTATTATGTTTATTGGATGCAGTTGATGATGAGCTGATTTTCTCTGTTCCGAATTGGGTTTGTTTGTGTTGCTTTGGGTGACATCTATATTAGATTCGGCATTTTTAGCTGAAATTCCATGTGTGTTATGAAATTGACAAGTTGTTTGTTTTGATTTTTGGCGTGGCTGCAATTTTGTTTTGGAGTATGATTTAGTTGATTTGGTAAGAGCTGGTTTGAGTTTAGAGGTTCATGTGTTGATGTCGGTGAAACCCGGGATGTTCCGCTCCTAAGGTTGTATCACCTGATTCTTATTGTTCTAATTTTGAAGTTTGGACAAACATGATGATGACAAGTACACCTGTAACCGGACAGTGGTGCAATTATCAAGTTGGGATTTAAGAGTTATTCATGGTTGCTTGGTTGTTAGTGCTACTTACTCATTGAATGCATGACGCAGATGATTATAACTTATTTAAATAAAAATGATTGTTTTTGTGGTTTCCTTTGGGCAGATCTATTGTTCCATCAACTTTAGCCAAGCAGGCTAATTTGTTTCCTTGCACTTTGTTGAACACATCAAGTTTACAAGATAGAATTTGAGGTACAAAGCAAAAAGGATTAATCTTTATTTGAAGGACTGGAAATAATCACTTCCACAAGGATTGGAACCGGCACTACCAAGTATCTACAGGCAGGGGGGAGGAGATTCGCTCAAACTTAAATTATTGATTTTTTTTTCCTTTCTATGTGTTGATCGGCTTCTTGAACATTAGTTATGTACACACAAAGAAAAAGGGAGATGGAAAAAAAGTATTGTATAAAACTTTTCCAGTTTTGAGACTGCTGAGCGTCCATGTTCCGCTAGTTTATTAGTCACAACATTGCCAGGAATTCACTCTCTTTTGATATAACCAGTTACATTTGAGGGATATCAAGGTGTAGACGAGTAACCCTGTAATAGACAAAATCATGCCACAGGCTTCAGAAAAAAAATTTCCCCTCAATGCTACAGATTACAAGTTGTACGAGGAAGTTGGTGAAGGTGTCAGTGCTACTGTTTATAAAGCCGTTTGCATTCCTCTTAATGAGACTGTTGCAATCAAGGTTCTTGATCTTGAGAAGTGCAATAATGACTTGGTAAGTCATCTGATTTAAATGTATTCATTTAAAAATGTTATGTGCTTTTACTGGTCTATAGCAATTACACTAGTCTATATTGGTTGTGTGAATTTAGTTACATTGTCTGCTTTTGTGTCTCCATTATCTAAGTAATATGATTTGTTTATTTTTGTTTTTCTTTTTAAACTGTCTATCCTTGCTGCCCCATATCAGCATGTTCCATGTGCTTAGAGATTGCCATTAGATAGCCATATTTTGTTGTTCTGTCAACACCGGATAGTATATTTTTGTATTAGTGGAATCCACTTGAAGAGCCATGTTTCCTATTTTTAACTTATATGTTGTAGAATTTAATGCATAGTAAGGCATAATTCCCTTTGTACTATGTATAATTTTTAAGGGAATTTATTAAACATGTTACACTAATTAGGACAGCTGTCATGCATGTAAGAGTGCCTTAGATGCTTTAATAAGATGAGTAGAATATATAGTGTTCTTGATGTATGTTAACAGGCCAGTGTGCAATGCCTTAAAAAACCAGGGAAAACTATAAAAGGAGATATATTAGATTAAAAATTAAATGAAAAACTTTCTTTTCTCATGTTTGATGGCAACTTGTGATCCATGTAGTCGAATTTTTACCTGGTGGGATGAAGGCTTTAGATGATTAAAACATATTAGATGTTGTTTACATGATAACACTTGTCTATGATTATGCAAGTGTGTGCGCGAAGTAAACCGACTCCTTTTCCAATGTTTAATATTATGAACAATATGCAATTATCACAATTGGCTCAACATATTCCTCTCTTGCTGTTTCTTCTAATATTCTTCTGGATTGGGTATCAAATCAATAGGATGGCATTCGCCGAGAGGTACAGACAATGATCTTAATCGACCACCCTAATCTCTTGCGAGCTCATTGCTCCTTCACCACCGGCCATCACCTGTGGGTTGTGATGCCCTACATGGCTGGGGGATCTTGCCTTCATATTATGAAATCATCTTATCCAGAAGGTTTTGAGGAGCCTGTTATTGCTACATTTTTACGTGAGGTTCTGAAAGCTCTGGTGTATCTTCATGCACATGGACACATTCACAGAGATGTAAAGGTATGAATGTGTCTGTTTGTTTTTCTTACTATCTACTGGCTGTATTTGTTTGTGCCACCTATCATAACTACTTCCATTACTATTGAGGTTTTAGCCTGTTAGGTTTGGGTTATGCACGGATTTTTGGAATATGATAGATGATAGTACTTTTTAATGAAGAGAGTAGGAAAGAAGTTACCAAATATAGTAATGTAATATCTATTTCAAAACAACCCAAAAAATAAAATGGAGGTATTATATATTTTGATTATTTTTTCGTTGAAGCTTTCTGGTTTCCACAATGGAATAGTCTTGTACTTTCATGGCTTCATATTCTTTCTGCAAAATTTTGAAGTCATGTGTCCCATGTGCTGTATTATGAGGTGGTTGATCTCTCTCTCTCTCTCTCTCTCTCTCTCTCTCACATCCAGTCTTTCACCTATTCCTGATTTAATTTTTGGGACCACCCTATCTCCCTTTACCTTACCTACCTCTGGATAGTGCAGGCTGGGAACATATTGATTGATTCAAATGGTGCCATTAAGTTAGCGGACTTTGGAGTTTCTGCATGCATGTTTGATACTGGTGACCGTCAACGTTCAAGAAATACATTTGTTGGAACCCCATGCTGGTAATTTTTGCATGATTTGGAAATTTGTGTGTTTGTCAGATAGCTATTATTTTCAAGAGAGCTTGAGTTGTTTGCCACTTTGCCCTAAAATCTCTTATCCCCTTAAATGTATACATTGATCAGGATGGCTCCAGAAGTCATGCAGCAATTGCATGGTTATGATTTCAAGTGAGTATCTCCCAAGGAATTTATTTTATCCATTACTGAAATCTTTTTATACTTTTAGTATTCTTATAGAAATATTTTTGCTTCAACAGAGCAGATATCTGGTCATTCGGAATAACAGCATTGGAACTTGCTCATGGTCATGCCCCATTCTCAAAGTACCCGCCAATGAAGGTTCCTAGTGTCTCATTCACCAACATAATTTTCCTTCTCTCCTAAAATATGCAATTTTTCACTCCAAACTTGCTTTTACAATACATGCAGGTTTTACTGATGACACTACAAAATGCACCACCAGGGCTGGATTATGAAAGAGACAAAAAATTCTCAAAGGTACTCTCGTTGTAGGGGAATTTCAATGTCAGACCTTCCAGTTTGTTCCTGATACACTGGATTTTGCAGTCTTTCAAAGAAATGGTTGCTGCTTGTTTAGTAAAGGATCCTAAAAAACGTCCAAGCTCTGAAAAGCTTTTGAAGCACCCTTTCTTCAAACATGCTCGCTCAAATGATTATCTGACCCGTGCTTTACTTGATGGTCTACCTCCTTTAGGTGAACGTTTTAGGATGCTAAAGGTCTTGTGCTTACTCATTCTTTTGTTTGTTCAGTTGTTCTTTTATAGAATATTTTAAGCTCATTACTTGGTTTTAGTTTGCACTTTCAGGATAAAGAAGCAGATATTCTTATGCAAAACAAGGCAGTGCATGAGGACAAGGAACACTTATCACAGGTAAAAAGTGTGTTTTTAGCTGATTAAGCTTGTTTGACTTATTTCAGATGTCTGTTAGAATTATAGACACAAGATATGAACTACTCCTGCACATGGACTTTCGTGCCGAAGCCAATATGGAACAGGATCCAAAATCCCTGTATATGAATATATATATTGGTTGTCATCTTCTCTTCATGCTTGCTTCTGCAATGTGCATACAACGTCAATGTTAGACAAAGAATTCCCATATACAGAGATGTGTTGCAGAGTGCAAGGGAAAAAAAAAATCAACAATACATCATAATTCAAAGGATGAGCAATAATTAGAAAAGGGGGAGCAATAATGCATGTCTAGTTGTTATCATATTGCTTGTAAAGAGATACTTGTTGGTTCACTTAGATTTGTTTGCTGCTGAAATTGCTATGGGTGCACATTCCCCTTAATAAGTGATGGCTTTCAAGTTCAAGCATAACAAAATGAAATTGAATGCAAGACCTATTTACCCGATACCTCCCAAGGAAAATATCGAATTCTGCTTGTTAGCTTATTTTGGCCTATCTGTTACAGTGGCAATATATGGATCATTTCTGCAAAAATCAGATCTTCAAGAGAGTAGTCACTTTTCTTTTTCACAAATTCGTGATGGTCAAAAACTCGAAATTAAAGTGCATGGCCTTCTGTATTGGTTTCATACCAATTTGAATTATCACTCACATTAAAGCTTGGTTTATAGGAAGAAGTGCACCTTATTATCAATGCCACAAGCAAGACTACACTTTAGAGTGATAAGATCTGATTTTTTGCCCATTTGGCGTAGTTGTCAGCATTTCTGAAACAGAGTTTCTCCAGAGACTAAGATGTGCTAGTTTTACTTCCATTTCTGAAACTAAAAGAAATGAATTATGGAGTGTATGCCATTGAATTATCAGCCCGGGAGGGATAATTGGGTGCATGTTACTGGATTGATAATTTTAACAGGTAGCACAATATAAGCCTCACGAAGCAGTGTGATTCATGCATTGTTAATTTATCCTATAATTGCTCCTGCACATAAGAGGTTCTTCTCTAACTGTGAGATATTGCTATGTACAGCAAGAGTATATCAGGGGGATCAGTGCCTGGAACTTCAATCTGGAGGATCTGAAGAATCAAGCTGCACTGGTATGCCATTTTTCAACAGTTGTATTTGTGAATGTTCTATTATGGGAAATGCTTCATGAAGGTCCTGCTTGCAGATTCAAGATGATATGATAAATTCAGAAGATTCAAGTGTGAGTGGGGGGGTGCACACAAACAGGGAAGATGATGCCGGCTCCCCAGTGAACGTGGTGTATTCTGGGCAGGCCAATGATTTGAATAGGGCATCTCAATTGGAGGTAAATATCACTAGGAGTTGTTTCGTGGCTTACACTTTCTTCCAGCATGCATGTACTTTAAATTCTTTTAAACTTCTTTATATTACCTCATTTTCATCTGGTTCTGTATTCTTGACCTGTGTTTCTTGTTATTTGTTTTCTTAGGATGAGCTCAATGATATTGATGATTTGGATAGTTCTTTTGCTACATTTCCCATGAAACCTCTGCAGGCTCTCAAGTATGGTACCATTTTTCGTTGATCTGATAGTTTATTCTCTTGTAATTTAATTGATTGCTATTGAGAAACATTCAATTTGATGAAAAGAAAAAACAAATCTACTTTCTACCACTGGAGTGAACCTATTTTAGGGGCATTAATACAATGAAAACTTGAAACGTAGAATAAAGTCAAAACCAAAATATAATGCAACAAACCATGGTGATCACTCTAATAGCCTCGAGAAAAACTTAGTCAGTTCTTTGTTTTATTCTCTGTTCTAAATAATATAATGCATTGGCATCATTTCCACATATTTTTCGTCTGTGTTTCGAGTGTGTGAGATCTCAATGCTTGCTCTTAGTTAGGAAAGAGAAATTCCATGTAACTGGTAATTAGCTGTTTGTGCTCAAAAACATGTTTCCATCATGTTTTTTCCCCTTTTTCTTATTTTTGAATAAGGGACGAAAGAGAATTCCTTGTTTATTCCATGATATATTCAGCTATCGTGAGAACCACGTTGATTGTATTGTTTATAGTTATTGTTTCCCTACTGTGTGGCTAAATATTCTTGGCACCATAGTTTGGTTGTGCACTTCTACTCTGGAACACGTAAATACTGTTATCAGGTCATTCTAACTTGTAATAAGGATGAATATGCACAGTGCTACTTACCGTCCTTTTTTACTGTACTTCCTTCCCTTTTCTCCAATTCATGCTCTGACTTGGTGGTTCAATTCCTATGAACAATTCTTCCACCGTGTGGATTCCACTACTGGCTTTGCAAATGCAATTGACTTTTATGTACTTGCTGACACATTTATTCAATGAAGAGGTTGCTTTGATGTATGCGATGAAGATATGGGTTCTGATAGTCCGCATTCACGAGACTCTGAACACTCAGATCCTGAACAGCAAAGTCAACAATTGGCGTCAGCAAGTGAGGTAGATCAGGAATCGGCCAAAAATGATAATGGAGATTCTAGCCAAAGGGGATCTGTGCCCTATTCAGGTTTTGCAGTGCGTAAGAAAATTGCCAGTGGCTCACTGCTTCCAGATAAAGTTCTCTCTCCTAAAAGGTTTATTGGTGATGGGGACAGGTATACTCAAATCTTGGTGATCTATAATCTACGTCCACACTTGGAGTTGCTAGAATACATTTTACATTGATTGATATAGAGCTGGGATGGAACAAAAGTCATAGATTTTTGCTATTTTTCTTTTTCTTTTTGTCTGTTGATCATGGACCTTATTCACCGACTCTTGTTTATATGGAATACAAATTTGTGGTGGAATGTTATGCATCAATTAACAAGCAATAGCAGTTTCTTGCTTTTTCTGTACTTATTTTGTATTCAATATTTTTTTTTTTTTTTTTTTTTTTTTTTTTTACTTATTTTGTTTATATGAAGGGACCATCTACAGCCAAGACTTCAAGCTGAGCGAAATTATAGTGGTCCACTGCAGTATCGTCAGAAGAAAGATTCTAGTAATTCTACTTCTGGTAATGCATTTGCCCTTTAGAATTAAAAATTCTACTGTATTTTGAGCATTTCTAGTAGCTATCCGTATCATATTATTTAATTTCATATTCCTCTTATTCTGAATTGCATTTTAGGGGAGGAGGCATCGGAGGGTGCCGTTGTGGAACGCAGAGGGCGTTTCAAAGTTACCTCAGCCGATCTGAATCACAAGGACAAGGTATAAGTTAATTCATAAAACATGCGCTGTTCATCATCATGTCCTCAGGTTATCAATATTAAATGTACTCGTATGAACTTAGAAGTAACAAAATATGACTAGTACTGCCAGTGTAAGCAAAATTCGAGCCCTTAGAATGTTCTTCATAAGAGGGGTGTGAGTTTTAAACAATGTGTCACTTAGAGATGAGTTTTGCACAAGCTTTGGTGAAGAGCTGCTTATATTGCTATTTATCAAAATTTTCGAATCTAAAGTTTCTATTTTTTTATAAGAACAAACAGAATTCTAAGCATAACCATCTTAATTTTACTCAGAGTCCTGCAAACTACTACAATCCAACTTCTGGCATTTCCTCGAGCCCAACAACTCCAAGTGTACCAGCTTCTTCGGTTTTCCCGTTATTGCAATTCATACTGCAGCAGAATTCAATGCAAAGAGTGAGTTCTTAACTAAGTCACATATCATCACTTGTTTACCTGTTGCTGACCCATTCGGCCATTCCCCCTCTATAACAGGACGAGATTGTTAAATTGATGAAATACTTGGAACAAACATCAGGTAAAGCTGCGTTTGAAAGCTGCTTGTAATCCTTTCTCTCAACCAAACACAACAAATACTGATCTCTTGTGCGTGCAGGCTATGTAAGCGAAATGACAGAAGCAGAAATGAGTGATGTCTTGCAGGTATGATTTCTGTTGAAGCAGACAAGTAAATTATGGAATTCTCCAATTCTGTTCTGCAATCAGGAATGAATTTCACTAGTTCGTGTAGTAACCTGAAAGAAAGGGTGTTGTTTCTTCCTCTTGGCTTTATTGCAGATGGTTCCCAGTTCTGCAAAAGAACGTGATTTGCAAGCGCAGGTGATTCACTTGCAGCAAAGGTAAGAAGCAAAACCCTCAAACAAGCTGTGGTGAAAATGGTTGGATTTACAGCTCCATATTGTGCTAAATTTGAGTTCCATAATTTCAGCATTGATAATCAGGTTGAAGAATTACAGAGACTGAGGGCTAAAAATAATCAGGTTTGTTTTTGTTGTTTTGATTTAATTGGTGCATTTCTCGATTTTTAACATGTGTTGATTACTGGAAAATAACTTGTGTAATTGACTAATTGAGACACATATATGATGGGATCTCTAAAAGTTTTTTCGTCATCGCATCTTATATGTTCACCAATTGCACAAACATGATAATAGATACACCTACATTTTCTTTCTTTTGAACAGTTTTTGAAATAATATAGTTTTAAAATATACTCCTTCCGTTTTTTAATATCCTTACCATTTGCATAGTTGGTATTAGCATAGTATGTAAGATAAAACATAGTCAATTGAGATCACGTAGTTTTATAATATCAATTTTTTTACAATTTTTACTTATATATAATTTGAGTTATTAAATACGTGCGTGCATTAATCTACGTGCCCAATGAAATAAAACAAGTTCAATTGGATGGAGTGAGTAATTTTTATCTGTCTACATTAAAAAAATTAAGTTCATTTTTCTTTCTATATCATCTAAAAAAATCTTGTGTCCAACCCATTTGAATAATACAAAGCATCCCCCTTTTGAATAATTTACATGAGTCCATCTTCATTCATATGATTGTGCAGTTGGAACGAAAATTAAGTGCAATGCAAAGGAAAGAAGACACAATTCAGGAGCATTGAGTCTCTCGGAACAACAAACCGATCTGAATTCTCAGGAGTATGTATCCTCCCTCTCCTTGGTACATTTTTGGTGAGATACTACCCTTGTGGATTTCCTGATTTTTTTTTTTTTGGTACTACTCTACAATAAAGCATCATGCTTTTTGGGAGGGTGGAAATTGGTGTGCCATGTGAATATAAATTACTATTACTCAAGGTATAATATTTCTGTACGAATTCATTGTTGTAAGCATGCATGCACCTACCTTTGTTTCTAGTTGCCATTTCTCATTGCTGTTGGTTTGTTTGTAGTGTGTATTCTAATTTGTATGCTAGTATTACTGTAATATGAATGTGATATTATAATATTGGGTATGTTTGTACGTATTGTAATGCTCATTCAATGGAAACTCGATGAAAGTTTGTTTGTAAGAAACAGAAATTCTTTTACCTAAATGATCAATCCTCTTTACTACAAAGCTCAACCTCTGCTGATACAAAAATCAATGAATTTTGGGTTGGGGGCTGGGACTCGAGAATATTGTATTAATAATTTAGCATTTTAGCCTATGTACAACTTCACGTATTATTCTTACCAAAAAAAAAAAAAAAAAAAAACTTCACGTATTATTGCTGATACATTAAGAGTCTGTTTGTTTTGCCTTAATTTTTCTTCTTTTGCTTCTCCCAAAAGTTCTTTTAAATTTTTTTAGCTGTTTGTTTGGACTTTTTTTAAAAATGAAAGAAGTAAAAATTAAAATTCTACTCCCTCCGTCCCGCGAAATGTGGCTACTTTCTTTTGGACACGGTAATTGAGGTGGTGGAGTTTAGTGGTTAAAGTGGTGTGGGTATTTGTGTTTAAAAAGTTTAATGAATTTTGACTTTGTTTATTTGTTAACTTTAACTTAATACTATTGTAATGATCTAATTAGAGAAAAATAGTCAAATACGGTTTTGTTAGAATCGTCTAGGCGTTTAGTTTTAGAATATATATTTTATATATTTTTATTTATACCAATTTTAAAATATGAAGAATTAAAGAAATGCAAAGAACTTTCGGTAGAATACTAAAAGTGTATTGGGAGTTGTGCAGAATAGTAAAAATAATTATTTTTAATGGAATTTGGAAACTATTAAGATTCTAATTATATTTATATTAATTTAATTTATATAAAAATGGAAAGTGGTCAAATTTCGCGGGACACCCCTAAAAGGAATACTTACCACATTTCGTGGGACGGCGGGAATACTTTTTTTCAAAATAGGTAGGGAGTTACTTTTTTTAAAAGGAGAAGTCATTTAGTAATAAAAATACAAAAATAACCCTACTTAAAAAGGAAATAAAATTAATTATAAATATCCTTATAATATTTATGTCCATTTTAGTAATTTTAATATATGAAAAGTCCTTTTACGTACAATTCATTCAAACATGTTTTCGTTGAAAAACAACTTTAATAATATCCATCCAAACAATTATTTGAACTGTTTTTGAATTCTGATTCTCCCTCCTCCTTCTTCTACTGATTTCTCCTTTTTACACAAGGCCAAACACTCCTCCTTTTTACAAGGCAAAACAAACAAGCCCTAAACCCTTGACACTAGCAAACCCACATTTTCTCATGCTAACAACACGACGCAAAGAGAGTATGGAGCCGAACATAAATAACGCAACACTCAAAATTTGACTTGAAGACGTGTGGCAAATCTTGAAATAAAATGTGCAGCTTATAGCACGAAATTGAAATAGTTCATGTGGTTGAACATTCCATCAAGCAGGGAAAATAAAGCTTTTTCTTCTGATCACGCGTAGAGTACATATGATAAACAAAGCCGGTGACAGAACACATCTTTCAAAACCGCAGCAGCAAGGTGCAAACATACTAACGTATCTCAGCCAGCTTCTCGACTACAACAGAAACAATGCCCTTAAGAGTCTCCTGCATATGGGGAAAATACGGACAAAGAAAACGGTAAGGCTGCCATTAAGGTAAATTTCTGTTGGCCAAAACATAATTCTAAATGTTTGAAAATTAGGGTTCTGTAGAAATTTGGTTTTAAGAGAGGGAACTCAACAGGTTTTCTTTCAATCAATTTTACACATGAATTGCAGTACTCCGTATAAATGAGAGGATTTCAAAATATAAGAACTTCATCAAGAGAGTCCCCATAAGTGAAAATCAAAGAATGCACAAGTTATCGCTAAAAAAAGCAAAGACAATAATAATATCATATGACACAAGAAAAGAAAACTGTATATGAAACATATTTCGTAAAAGTACAGAGGTGTGATCTGCAACGAATGATTGCCAGTTAGCTAAATAGAGGAGGAGTGATGAGTCAGCATAAAATTTTATGTAACTTTACCGCTGAATGGTCTCTCAGTCCTAGAGACAAAACCAATGCTTTCGATGATCCAGAGTTGCTGCAAATATAAACAGAGGTTGTTCAGCAGCTGAATATCGAAAAAAAGATCGGATGCATCCAGTGATTAAAAGCTACCTTATGCGTTCAATTAACTGCCGGGCACAGGCAACTAGCATGGGCTGCACATGGTCATCTGTTATATCAGCATCTCTTCTTAATTCATGCAATCAAAATATTGAAGTAAGAATATACTAGGACCAGTCATCACATTAAGTTTCAGAGTTACCTCATCTCGTTTTCCAAGTACTACGTTAACAGTGAAAGTTGGATCAATAGAAACACCTTCTTTCCTGGCAATCAACATGACATTGAAGAATTTTAATCAAGTCATCAAGTAAGTTTTTTAATATGGAAAAGAACCATCCATAGTCATTTCCCATCTTCTCATAGCACTTACTACAGTATCCTCCACCAATACGCTAATGAGTTATGACTTCCCTCACTTGTACATACAAATTGCAGGATAAGTGCTAACTTATGCCTTAAAAGGTGGAGGGTGACAACACAAGCGACAGTAGGAAAATGCAACCATAAACCTCAATTAAAAGCAAGCATGACTGGCATATTCTTACAAGCAATAATACTCCTTTACAGATGCATCTGCAGCACAATCTTGACAGCATTCAATGCACACAAAAAAACCATGAAAGTATAGTTGTGAATGCACCCGTACGAGAAAATATAAAAAGTGATTTGTACAGTATCGCACTTTTTGGGGCTGGGTTTATGTTAGGAGAAAACAAGTTTTCCAAGGGCAAAGGTTTGTTATTTTTAGTGAATCATTTGGTGAAGTGTGATTTTTTTGCGTGTGCATATGCATTAATATTCAAAATCGAATTATATTTTGTATTCAATGTTACATATTATTCCTATATGCATAGACATCTGCATACAAGGAACCAATATAATGGGAAAAATGCAATTAATAAAACATTTACATTGGGAAAAAAATGCATTATCTTCCCTTCACATTAGACAGCCATCAAGCACAAGACAACATATGGAACAGAGACTCCATGACATCATACCTAGCATGTATTATTGTCCCCATGCTACCAATCTGAGTTGCCATGACCTGAAATCAGTATACATACATTATTGATTAACATACGGTTTCAAAATTGAATGTAAAACAAGCTAAAAAAAGTACATATGCATGTATAACTCACAAAATAATGATCTTCGTAGCTATTTATGACAATATCCGTCTTCTGCCCCTGGAAAAATAGCGCGACAAAAAAAGTGAACTCATAGAAATCCAAACACAAGCATACTCTTACTTCAACCGGAATTTAATTTTTTAAATAAACAAATCTTATGTTTTCCCCCAAAATTGGCCGAATTTTTGGGGATTGAAAACATCAGTTAGGCAACCAAAAAAATGCAATGAAAATTACACTAACGAGTGCGGCGCAGAAGAAAAAGAATGAACTTGCCTTGATATCCAAAGAGTGCGTGGTGTGGCGTACGGGAGAATTAGCAAGGGATCCTTCCATATGCGTGAAAATTTTCGATCTTGTAGGGTTTACTTTCTGATTCGAACAAGAAAGAGAAGTTTGGAATTCGAACCTGTTTTGAATTCCCCAATATAGTAGTCCGTCCGGATACAGCAAGGAAAAAAAGGAGAGAAGGATTATTCAAAGTTGCTGCTGCACCCTTTCTCTGTGAAATGGGAATTGAATTAAAAAAAGTCTTGATGGATACTGCACAGCAACAAGTTACGTCGTGACGCACTTATGTTATAGTACTTGGGCCAAATCTGAGTTAGATCATTAAAACTTAAAAGCCCAAATTCATCTACATTAATGGGCTTTTCTTTTTCTTATTGGGCCATCCAAAGCCCAACAAGTCACACTCTCTCTTTCTTCTTTCAGTACTAGCAGAGAGACACATTAGCCTATGCGGCTATGCCTTTGGAGTTTGGACAGTGCTGCTGTTGAGAGAGCCTCTTCAATATTTCACTGGCACTGTTTGGGAATTAGCTGTTAGCTGTTAACTGATTTTGTGAGTAATAATTAGTTAAAATTAGCTGTTTGATAATTTCGAGACTAACTTTTTGCCTTGAATAAGCTAAAATCTAAAATGTTGCTATGTGCAGCGGTATCAGAAATAGTTGATTGAACACTGTTTAAAGTTATTTTGTCTTTTTAAATAAGCTAATTCAGTTCAAATTACCTAAAATAAACTAATTCCATTTAGTTGTTTTGCCAAACAGGGACACTGTATTTGAATCATGCTCCAATAAATTCAGATAGGATATGATTTTACAAAAAGTCACATAATTGCCTATATGAACTTCTTTCTTTTTTTTCTTTTTTTTTTTCTTTTTTTTCTTTTCTTTTTTTTTTTTTTTTTTTTTTTTAAATTTTGGCATATCTATAAGCTTAAATTGATAATACTTCTGTCTTCTATGCTTGTTCTTTCTTCCTCCACGATCAGTATCTGATATTGCCCTTAATGTCAAGTCCGTAGTGGCGTATCCAGAAAAATTTCATCGGTAGGGCTAAAATTTATTTTTACAAATGTAAGTACACAAAATAATTACTGTACATACAATTTTGTTCATAAAAAGTATTCAAAATATGACAAATTGTGACCACGATAAAAATAATACAATATATAAATTAATTTTGATCATTTGTACAAGTGTCAGAAAATCTATTGAATTGATAAAGTTTACTTAATTTGATAACCGTCGGCTACCCATCTTTTGATACCGTTGCAATATTGCTTCCCTATCTATAGTACTGAAAACATCTCTCTTTCAACTGTAGTTGTGGTTACGGGCAAGTCCGATGCTAAATCGATCAAATTATGATACATCGGAAAAATCATCATTTTTCTGTTTTTGACCATCGCAATTGCAAGCCTCTCTATACCTTGAAGTTTGGAAAAATCGACACAGCTCCTCGCATGTGAAAAATCAACTGATGATATAACATGACTTGAAATTTCAAAATGAAAAATTTGAAATGGTTGGATTCAATCAAGTAAAATTACTACTACTACTACTACAAACTGCTTGTACTCAGCAAGAATGACTCTTTTCATGCCATTCGATCCTCATTTTGACATGGCAATTCTGTGCAGGACTACTAATTTAATGAGCAGTAAAAGAATAGGGGCCACTTCTAGATGTTTCTGCAGAATTAATTCTCAACAAAAGAATGACTCTTATCATGCGATTCGATCCTCATTAGCATCCAATTATTTCTGATAATATGGACACGGCATTCTCTACAAATATAAAAACAACCTCCCTACAGATTTGTTTGAAACAACCCGTAAATGTCGTTTACTTAATCATAAATTGTACTTCCTCCGTTTCTTTTTAAGTGTAACACTTTCCTTTTTTGGGTGTTACATAATAAATATTACATTAGAATGATTTTAAAGGTAAAAAACTTTCACTAAAACACTTTTGTTCCTTGCATTAAATCTCGTACCATTTCCTTATGTTACACTTATTTAGAAACGGAGGAGTAGTAGTTTACTTCAGGAATCTAAATTATAAGCAAAAAATGGCAAATTAAATTGAAAACGCAAAATTACCTTGGATATAGCGGCAATGGGGGTGGAGAGGCCATCAAGCTGCATGTGTGTGCTCTGCCCCATTTTCCTATATACAGTGCTCTCTCGGCATTCTGTTATAATTGAAACATATGAATAGTTATTACTAAGTAATTTTGATTCAATATTTTTCACATTGTTATATAAGATAAAATATAATCGAGTGGGATCTTGTTAGATTCGTCTCATCGCGTAGTTTTATAATATCAAGTTTTATAATTTTTATTTGTACACAATTTAAGTTATTATCTGTTAAATACTACCTCCGTTCCTTTTTAAATGTAACGTTTTTACTTTTGACACTGTTCATTGAGTAACTTTGACTCGATTTTTTAATACAATTATATAAGATAAAATATAGTCAAGTGAGATCTTGTTGGATTCGTCTAATCGCATAGATTTAGAATATAAAATTTTCATAATTTTTACTTGTATGGAATATGAGTTATTACGGATTAACAATGTGTATTGGATTGCGTGAAATGTGGGTCCGTGACATTTATTTAGGAACGGAGGAAGTATATCATTGGATTGCGTGAAATATAAAAGGAATGTTATAATTTTTAAAGAACAGAGGGAGTATAATTTTGCTTTTTTAAAAAAAATAAAAATTAGAGGTGGTGTTGGAGCCCTACCAAGCCTGTGCTTTGGTTCGCCTCTCAAAGGGCTGGTGGGGAACCAAACGAACTTATTATTTATCGTCTAGGTTGTTGAATCAAATGGCTTCCAACATGACATGCGATGTGGACAACCTGCGGGGCATTGAACTTAAAGCATCGGTGAAATGATCATAGCCAAGTTAACCGATTATGCCTAACCAAAGTTTTTGATGGCTGATTGCTTTAGTGTCCTTCACACCGCCTCATCTGTGGACCCTGCAGGAGTGTTAGGTTACTCTGTATGTAATTATCCCTCACCGCAATTCCTTTTATTGAAAGAAAATGGAAGTCACTTGTACTATATTTACTATTTGTCAAGTTTTTTTTCTCGCCAAGTCTGCAACCAATTTGATCTTTCTGTAGAAAGCTATGGTTAATATTGAGGTGAACACAACAAAGAACGTTATACAGCTTCGCCTTTTGTTAGACACTGCTTGCTCACCTCTTCCCTTTCGACCTGCATTTGGCACGATAGCGTTTCTCGTGATGTTCAACGTGTGTTCGATCACAACAGGTGGAGCAATGAGTCCATCTGCATTAAGAAAAAGGTACACTATATTGAAAGTCCAATTATTAAAGTATCCAAGTCATGTACTGATGTTGGCTTCGATTTTCCACACGGCTATGGTACGCGCTCTGGAAGCTGAGGGCATAAAAGGCGGCCTGGGAGTTGGCGAGGGAGCACGGTTTAAACCTCACAACAATATGCCGGGGCTAACCACAGGCCCGGGATTCTACCAGAGAAATCCATCCCTTACTATCGCATACCTCAAAGGTTTTCAAGAGATATATGCGTATGGCGTGCTAGCAACTATTCAGTGGCGGATGCAGAAAACTTTTTAAGTGATGTCCCAAAAATTACTGGAAACTATATTTAAATTAGGGATAGTAGTTACAACACAAATATATAAAGGAAAACTTGGTTGAAATGAATGATTGTGGTGTCACTATAAAAACTAAGTGATGTCACCAAGCCTAATTTAGCCCTTCATATAAAAGAAAATTCTACCCTAAAATAACAGTTTCATCAATTTAAGTGGTATCCTATGCCACCCCTTATTTCTATGTAGATCCGCCCCTGCAACTATTCGCGCAAACAGACTAGCCAAGGCACATGTGTTGCGCCTTGGATGAAATAAAGGGTGCCTCAGTTTCTGGTGACCGGTTCATTTGCCATGATCATGTGATCAAGGAAGACGAGATTGAGAGGCTGGCCAACAAGATAGGCATGAACATGGGAAGAGGGGTTGGTGATCAATTTGTTCCATTTTTGTTGTGTGATTCTAAGATGAATATCGTCTAGAGAATACGGTGTTACAATGACCCGCATCGATTATATGTTGGATGACAACTTATTTATATGGGTCTGGTATGTTTTAATATCTCATATCGTTTATATGTTGGAATGTCCACTGCTTATATGAGTATGTGACACTACACCTACCACAAATTGATTGATTTTGGATTACAATCTCAAATCCATATTCTTTCTAACAGTCAAAACACAACCTAAAAGGTGTTGTAATGGATGTTGAAATATTGTTGCTAAGACAATATTTGTAAGTCGTGAGTTAGGATTTAGGAGGGTGTGTGATAAACTTCCTGTACACTGTGCATTTGAGGGAGGTTTAAGGAAAAGAAAAACAAAAAAGACTACTATTTGTTTTTGAACAAAAATTCAATTAATTTAATTAAGATACTTGAAAAAAAAAATAAGTGTTAAAATACCTCATCCGTGGGATTGGGGATAAACCCCGTCCTATTTACTTCCTCCGTTTTTATGAAAGTGCAACATTCATACATGCACGCAGTCCAATGCACATTTTAAATCATTAATAACTTAAATTCGGTGCAAGTAAAAATTCTGAAAGTTTGATATTTAAAAACTACATGACGGGACGAATCTAACAAGATCTCACTTGGCTATATTTTAACTTGTATAATTATGATAAAAATTTGAGTCAATGTTAAATAATGTATAGTAACAAATTTGGAAATGTTGCAATATCACGAAAACAGAGGAAATATTTAACAAAATGGACTGTAAAGCCCATTGTGTAGTGCCCATCAGCCTAATGGATAGGCATTTTGGGCTAACTCAATCGGCCCAAGATACTTATTTCAAATTTCATTTCGAAAAAAGAAAAAAAGAAAAAAAAAACCAATGAACTTGTACTTCTATTTAAATTTTAAAAAAAAAAATCTAAAAGAACAAAGAGGCAGGGAGGTGGGAGAAGAATTTATTATTATTATTATTATTATTATTATTATTATTATTATTAGGTGAATACCAGGGTGTCCCCGTGCCACATTGGACCCAAGACTAATCTCTCGAGGATTTGCAAGGGCAATTAAGGATGTCTCTCCCAAAGCAGTTTTTTTGCATATACAAGGCTCGAATCCGAGACCTTACTTAAGCGACTAGAGCCCCTATCCACTCAAGCCAACTGTTGTATCGACTATCCACTGGCCATTTGTGCTCTCCAACCCCCACAAAATTTTAAAATTCACTACTCAGATAGTAGTTTTATTAGCCATTTATGGATAATCACAATAGTTTTGAAATTAATCTTTTACAATGAAAAAAAAAACACACACAAAAAAAAAACATGAATATAGGGTGAGTGGGTGACTATAAAGGGTAAGCAGTTGGGAGAATTTGGTTTCCTTTGTTTCACCTTTTACTCCATTTTTATGCAAAAAATAATTAAATTCCAAGTACATGCGTACAATTTATATGCCCTGGAAAGACTTTTATGGCATTTATTCAGTATATCAATTAATAATCAGTTTTTTTTATTAAAAAAAAAAAGAACAAAAAAGTTATTGCAGTAGTAGTAGTACGTGAGAGTAGAGAATCGATCGATCTTCAATAATTTTAAGTAAGTTCTGGTGCAGTTATTTTGTACAGTTAAAATTTGTTACGAACAACAGTATATTTATGTATGTTGCTTTTTACTTGATAAAAAATATATGGGAAAATTTTTTATTGTCGACGACAGTTGTTCTGGGTAAAGGAAATTCACTTCCAGTTAAAAGCATTGCACCTATATAATTAAGTGATATCCGATAGATAAAGATTGCATTTTATGGCTTTAAATGATGTTTGCAATATTTATTTTTTAAGAATTTAGTATGTACTAATATTATTCTTTCTACTAATCTTTAACGTTAATACATTGTGAATTGTTGATATCAACTTCCATGGGTTATTTTTATGAATTGAAATTTGCACATAGAAGCAAATTTGTGATGTTTGTGTAAATATATTTCTTTTATTAAAGAAATATAATGGGATATTAAGGTCTTACAAAGTGATGAAAAAGTTGGTAAATATGATGGGATAATAAGGTTTCTTGATGAGTTAAAACTATCATAAAAAAATCATGTCCCACAATCACCTTCATAAATATTACAAAAGTCACATATGAAATTATATTTTTCTTATATAACTGCAACTAAATGTAGAGTAGGTAAAAATTATAAAAAAATCGTATATTTTAAAAATTATAAAAATATATATTTAACACTTAACTATATTTTTATTATATGACTGCAACTAAAGATTAAGTCAAACATGCATAATAAACAATATAAAAATTCAAATAAGATATTTTAAATGAGACGAATGTAGTACTCCCTCTGTTCCTTATTAGTAGTCGTTTTAGGAAGAAACACATTGACCAAGGATTGTAATCATTATTCTGTATTATTCCACTTTTACCCCTATGTGTTTTCTTTGAAAATATAAAATAAAATTAGAGTGGAGAGAGAATGCACAGTATTCTAGGAATACATTTTATGATAATATAGGGGTAATATTGAAAAAATATGAGATAAATATGTAGGGTCCGTTCTGCACGTCGAGCTGTAGCTGCGAGCTGCAACTGTAGGGAGCTGTAGCTGTTGGGAGCTGTAGCTATCAGTTTTTGCATAAGTGTTCGATACAAGTAGCTGTAGCTGTAAAAAAATTATAATTTGAAGAGAAAAATTAATTAAATTTGGAAAGTAGCTTCCGAAAGCTCCCAAAAGCTACCTCTTGTAGCTTCTAGAAAGAAACTTCCAAAAGTTCTCAAAAGCTCCTAAAAGCTAGTGTATAGAACGGAGCTTTTGTTTTGAAATAAAAAGCTAAAGATACCAAAAGCTCCCAAAAACTACGTTCAAATAGACCCATAAAGTGACAACTATTTTGGAACACTTTTTTGTTTCTAAGAAGACAACTAAAAAGGAACGGAGGGAGTATTTTTTTTTTTTGAGGAGTTATTAAAGACCTGGGGAAGGGGTGGTGGGAGCGCATGCTACACAAATTACAAAAGAAACAAAGGGGATGAATAGGGGGCCGGGTGGGGATTCGAACTCCCGACCTATAAGTTGGAAATCGGATTACTTGACCGCTTGGGTAAGTCCCAACCCCATAAGAATGTAGTATTTGTTGTTGGTGGTGCTGGCATATCTTCAATGATGCGTTGACCCACGAGAGTTGTTAACCCATTGTACATCGCAGTGACTTGGCAACGACATGGCATACATGCAATTAATTCATTTTAGTAAATTGTGTAGCCTATTTAATTTATTGTTATTATATTTTAATAACCAAGATATGTATTAATTAATTTATAAATTTTTATTTTTACCCTTCAACTAAACCATTTGTCCATTTCATAATAAATGTAAAAAAACATTTATGTAAAATAAATGGCAATATAGTAAAAATATAATATAACTGCCTAAAACTATCTATAAATGATAACTATTGTAAAAATACTTTTTCATCTCTAAATTTTAGGAACGGAGGGAGTATTTATTACTTTTTTTATTTCTATTTATTATTCTGTTTAAAAATTTAAAAAATTCCATAGTAATTGTCGTTTTAATCTATGCTAGTATATTTTTCAATATTACCATTTAGCTCACCTAAATGTTACCTAGACATTTTTCTTAATCCCTCAATTCCTATTTAATTGTCTCTTTTAGTTCAATTCCATTGATCAAGAATTGCATTAAATATTTCCCAAACTTTCATTTTTACCATCCAATTAACTTATTTAGTAAATAAAGGCCTAGAAATGACATTTATATTGAATATAAAGGGCAAAATTGAAAAACAGAGCATAAATATCTAAAACAACAACAACTATTACGGAAGACATCTATAAAGGAATGGAGAGAGTATCATAATTTACCACACATAAATAATATTCCTAATTAAATATTTATTACAAAGAAGTCTAATTGGAAGGGTAAAAATTAAAGTTTATGAGTTAATATAATTCTTGCTTATTGTTTTTTTTTTTTTTTGAGGAGTCGAAGCGAGAGAAAGAATGGTGGAGCATATGCCACACAAGTTATAAATGGATAAGTAAATGGATATATAGGAGGACAGGTGGGGAATCGAGCCACCAACCCTAGGGTTGGAAGGTATGAATTTGTCGCTTGGGCAAGTACTCATCCCTTGCTTATTGAAATTAAAATGAAAGAGATCATTATTAAAGAATTAATGGAGAAAATAGATAATAAAATTATATATTTAATTTAAAACGTCTATTAAATACACAATTTTTTTGTACATTTTGTTATGTACTAGCATTTTTTGCCCGCGCGCTGCGCACGGGCGAAAGGTTTTTTTAAAATTTGTTTCCTATCATTATATGGTGCAAAATATTGCTCAAATATTCAATTTAATAGACAACTTATCACCTATAGTGTAAGCTCTATTTTATTATTATTATTATTTTTTTAACGTAAAGACTCCAAAATTTTAGTTTTTATTGTAGAGATTGTTAAATGGATGTTTTAGAATTGCTCAATGGGTAAAATATTAATCTTTTTGAACACAGGTAACTTTTTTGTTGCTTTCGGACATTGTATACTTTCAGATATTTTTCTTCTTCTTATAAACCCATTGATGAATGAATAGATTAAAATAAAACTATCACTGACCTTCATTGTCCCTCGGAGACATAGTTCCTTGTTATCGTACACGCATTGTTATTACTCCTAGAGTGAAAGTTGGCTTAACACGTATCTTCAAGGTATTTTGTAGCCATTTTTGAAATTTACAAATTTGAAAACTTGTCAGGTTATCTCATATCTGTATATGCCCCTTGAAATTTGTTGTTCCAATAAAGTCAAGTAGTTTCAGTGGATTGTTTACATAACTGGAGTTTTAAAATTCACACGAAGCACATTCATAGAAATTCAATGCACTCCATAGGAATTAGCAACTTCCAAGAAATAATATTATCAATATTAGTAGAAATTAACGATTAAAGGTGTTGTGGCCGGAAAATTGATCAGACAAATGAAAGAGTAAAAGAAATGGAAAGGAAAATAGAAAATAAAGTATATAGGAATAGCTTTGTCATGGTTAGGCTCAGACATACTTCAAAACACATTCCTTGAGTTCAAAACATTACTCTGCAACACCAAGTCCAGCTGCAACATGCAAATTAGGGTTGTTGTGTGATGCATCCAGGTTCTGCAATACATCCAAGCACATGTAACCATTGAGAGAAGCAGTTGGACAGTAACTCAAGCGGCATCAACTAATCTTAGATCGAACAAATTATGCACTAACAGTCCAATCGAATCACCCATGATGTAAAATGGAACTTTCTATTTTCATTTTAGTACTAAACAGGTTGAGGAAAGTAAGAATGCCAAATAAAGTTGTTGTTAAATTACTAACTGTTGTTGCCTGGATTCAAAAAGACAACTGAAAACCAAAATATTTTTTTTAAAAAAAAATGTAGCACAGACATTTTCACGAACACGTTGTATACCTTCTAATTTCCTATACATTATCCAAAGATTACGAAAATTCCAAGTACAGAAAGATATTAAATTCTTTGTTACTATCAGTTACCTTGATGAAGTTGGATTGGATGTAGTGGCAGTGCAGGGGCTTTGAATTTCGAATAGCCTGTGGGTGGAATTAGAGGATGAACACAGTGGAGAGCCAGAGAGTGAGAGACGCGTATATGGATTCACTACCAAAGGACATTAGAAACTTTTTTTTTTAAAGGAAAAAAAATCATAAAAGTTGTAGAAGCCATAATGGGAAGCAAACAAATTAGTAGAAACAGAATACATGCACTCACTACCAAAGGCCAAAGCTTTAATTGAGTCGACGTCAGTAAATATGAATCTTTAGCAAAAAAGAAGCTGGAATTTGGGACAATAGCAAAGGCGAGTCACGAATCAAATACAACTGAAAACACAGACGCAGAAACTCAAAGAGAAAAGGTTACATGTGACAGATGGTATTTAGACCATAGATGTTTTTCAAATTCCTTGTAATTGTTACTCATCACCATAGAACAATTTTAAATGTCATACATACATATATTAATTATTCACACTCATTAATTACTTTAAATGTTTTATGACTACAGTCATCAGTTTAAAAAAAGCTAGGGAAAAAAGCTGCTAAAAATTAGGAGCAATAGGACAATAGCAACTAAATAAAAAGGTCTTATAATACAGGATTCATTTCTTTGAACAACAGAAAAGCATTATACCTCGGATGAGGAGTAGTCACTTCCTAACAGCTGTTAATGTAGCTTTTTTGTTCATTAACATGATTTATGGTCGAGTAACCTTAAAATGGTTACAGCCTACATAACCTAAACAATAATAAAAAATTAGGTATCAGACCTTTGTAGGCACTAAGTCCATTCAGACTAACTTCGCTTTGAAAGTCCAGTCATTTAAACTCGATAGTTTCTATGATCACCTACTGAAATATAGAAAATCCGGCTTAAATGTGGGAAATTAGAGCTTTAAACAGGCATTAAAGTAGGGGGTTTAGGAGGTGTAACCCAGAGCCCTAAATTAGTGAGTTTACGAAGCTGAAAAGCTGCTTGAAGAACACAAAAAGAAAAAGTCTTATTATAGAGGATTCAGAAAAGCTGCTTGAAGAACACACAAAAAAAAGGTGTTGTTATACAGGACTTAGAAAAGCTACTTGAATCAAGCAGGGCTCCTAGAATAAGAGCACAAAAAGAAAAGAGAAAAGGTATTATTTACTTAGTTAGCATTTATCTCCCTACACTAATCCTTTCATTGCATTTACCACTAATTATCTTATGTCCTACTTAATAATAAAAGTCTAAGGATTTTGTTATTATCAGACCTTTAATCAATTTCTGACTAAAATTCAATTGTTTCACCAACTCAATTTTCAAAATCCACAGCTAAAATTCAATTGTCTTTACTTTTAACACAGTTTCATCGAAAAATATCCAAAACTTAAAAGCTCAAAGATATCAGTCCGTCCAGACAGGTGTTTGTTTCTAAAATTCAGGTGTTTGGATTGGTTTTTAAATAACCATAATGTGTTAAGAGTTCTAGGAAGAAACAATACTCAGATGGAACAACCGTAACATTGAAGGCTTCTGTTGGACAAATTTTCGAATACCTTACACATTCAAAGTCCAGTTCCTTAATTTCTAGCATATGTGATTTGAACTGATGCACATTATACCTAAGTTAAAAAGAAGGAAATTTGACCTGCACAATGTTGGAGTGATACAACCCGTAAAGAAGAACAACCTCGGACTTGAATTGCTGCTCCAGAAGAGCTCTTGTTTCTTCCTAGTGAGTTGGAATCCTCACCATTTTTATGCTCTCTATTTGTAGATTCCTCTGTAAATAGCAAAAAATTAATTCCCAAAACAAAACAAAAGGTCTTCCATTTGGTCAAGCTTAACATAAAGCAGAAAACGAATTCCCAAAACAGCTTGAGCTTAATTTGAATTCCGAAAACAACTGGAGCTTAACACAAAATGCAGATGTCAACAATGGCAGGGGCAACGGAAAAACTTTGACAAAACAAAATTGAAAGTTTCAGATTAATCAAAGAACCAATATCCAACCAAAACATAGATTAACAGAAAGTCAAAGTACAACGATAAATTGCAAGGTGATGAAACCTTCTCAAATAGATATTGAATAGTCCAATAAAGGTGTAAAATTTTTCCGGCATTAGGAAGGTATAGACTCCATTAAAACCATTTATAGCCACTTGCGCCATCTCTGTCTATGAGTATTTGGAAGATCTACATCCTTCAAAAGGAAAAGAAAACATAAATAATATAAAAAACATCAATGACATGCATACATGCTTTGAAAGATACATATACACTAAATTGAGAGGAATTGCGAGAAGCGCTCTTCAATGTATACCATTTTAGTAATCTGGAGGATATCCACTTAATGAAAAAACAAACAATCCAAATCCACTCAAAACAGAATTATATGGCCATCAAAGAGGCACTCCAAAAAAAAAAAAATGAAACACACACTCAATGAATTTACCGAAACACCAATAATGGCGCATTAAAAAAATAATAAAAAAATAAAAATTGCTAAATCAATTTGAAAATATTCGCATATATTCCATTTACCAGAAAAAAAAATAACAATGTAATATTGATACCTCTGAAAAGCAACTGAAAAATTAACATTTACGATTTAAACCTCCGAATCCAAATCAAGATTTAAAAATTAAAATCAGCATAGGAAATTTAAGAATCGTAACCGGAGACAACGCGCAGGCGGGAGCGAGGTGTTGCCGCTGCAATTATGCTGAACGATTTCTGAGCAGTGGAATTTAAAAAGAGCTCGTCGTATCTGCAACAATATTCTCCAATGAACTGCACATTAACAATGTTTCCAGAAGCTTTTATGGAGAATGGACACTATAGACACGAAATACAAATTTAAGAATTCAATCCTGAAGAGGTGTTCGCGGCAGTGGACTACATAGAAAAGTCTGAGGAGGCGGCAGCGAGGTTAATGAGACTTCAATTTCAAATCTTTCTGAAGAAGGCAATCCAGCAGAACGGACGACCAGAGATGAATATGTGTGATCGGATGGCTCTTGTTTTTTTTGGATGAAGTGAATTTACATTTTAAACCCTGAATTAGGGTTTTTTAGGAGTAAATTACATTTATACCCAAAATATAATATTTTTTATAAAGATAATCAGCAAGATTAAAGAAGGATATAATAGGCAGTTTTGGAAAATATTCTTCCAGAATTTATTATAGTATAGATAGATTTCAATTAAACTAACCATGGCCTTATACGATTATGCACGATTGTATTTTAATTGATTTTAATATATAACATTCAAACATTCATAATTAGAAAAATGTGTCAGGATGGCCGAGTGGTCTAAGGCGCCAGACTCAAGTTCTGGTCCTCTAACGAAGGCCTGGGTTCAAATCCCACTTCTGACAATATGATGATGATGATGGGTCTTTTCTCCAAGAAAAGTATAACTAAAATATTTTTCTGTAAAGCGGAGTAATTAAATTCAATTAATTAGTTGTTAAATTTACTTTTTTTTTTTTCGCTTAACAGCCTATTCAAACTAAGACTGATGAACAAAAACATATATGTTTCCTTAATTTTTTTTACGGTTACACTTCTCATTTGCACGTATGTCAATGCACATTTTCAACGATTAATAAGGTAGAAGTAAAAATTCAAAAAAAATCATATTTAAAAACTACAAGATGAGATGAATCTAACAAGATCTCACTTGGCTATATTTTGTCAACTACAAGAAAAATAGAAGTCAAAGTGCTACAACGAACAGTAAAAAAAATCAAAACACAACCTTTAAAAAAACGGAGAGAGTATATAGAAAGAGATCCGGGAGCGAGCACCTAGGAAACAAAGTGCTGGCTACATTTGCTACCAAGAGGGGCTTCAAATGATCCGAGGCAGAGCACCCAAGTCGCATAAAACAATTCCTCTAAAGCACCAAGTTTTGCCAAATCATCCGCGAAGGCATTTGCTTCTTGCAAAATATGCTCAAAAACACAAACTTGAAATTCTTGTTTCAACTCATCAATCCATGCCAGCAGTGGAGGCAACCAGTGGTAATCAATCAAACGGGATGAGAGTCTCGGCGCCTCCGGGGAATCACATCGATAACAGACTGCTTGAGCATCAACATCCTTGGACAAATGGAGGCCCTGCAAAATACCCGACAACTCACTCAGTAAAGGATCCAACAACCCTAAAATCAGTAGCAGGGAAACCATTAGGGCAATACTTGGCACAGAGCTCCCTAACCCATAATTATCACCGTCCATAACAATGTCATGCCAAAGCTTTCCAAGAAATGCTATATTAGTGCTAAGGCCCTGTTCTCTTCACCTGAAATAATGTGTTCTGATATGAATTTTATAAGATCTGGTCTGGTCTGGTTTGGTATGATCTGAATGTTTCTGGTCTGATCTGATTACAACTATATATATAGTGTGGTCTGATCTGGTCTGAATGAGTCTGATCTGATCTGATTTGACCTGGTCTGGTGTGATCTGTTCTGATTTTAATAAGAAAAAGTAATAAGTCCTACAGAATAAGTCTCCTAACTTCTCTCCTAACTTTCAATTTTATGATTGGGGGTTTATTTTGGATATGATCCCCTATCCCCCTTTGTCCATTTGTGTTTTGTGTGGTAAGCTCTCATCACCCTTTATTCGATACTCAAACGTTAAGTTCACCAACATTAATTACTATTAGTTTATTATATATTTATTTCTTATTTTCAAAATTCTTGGTACCCATCAAATATAGAAAGATACCCATGTGTAAAAATAAAAAAAATATGTGGGCATCCCCCTATCATGGCGGGTTGGAGAACGATGGGTGAGTTAATCGTCCCCATTGAGCCAAATATATAGGCAAACACACACACACAACCCTCCAAGAAAATTTATAATGCATGGTACACACAAATTTTGATAGAGGTGAAATTGTATAGTATAGTGTTGACGCCATGTTTCTTATTTGAGTAAAAAATTGAAGCCTCCCAACACTAAATACATGGACCTCTGCACCTCTTTGGAATCATAACATCAATTGCATGGAAAAACACACTTCTTCTTGTACTACTAGTCTACTACAGTACTATTCAAGCATTTAATACAGACCACACCCCACCCCCCCACCCCACCCCTCCTTGGCTCCTTCTTATTACATATCACAAATCACAACTCCCCGGTTCCATGTCCGAATTTGGAGATCCCACCCTAGTCCCTCCTACCCCACTCCCCTTTATAATGCCGATCGCCCCTCTATAAGTATCCAAATTGCACCTCCCCTTTTGTATGGACCCCATCCGCCATTGTTGTTCTTCTTGCCCAAGATTTGATTTTTATTACAGATCATTGTTTGCTTAATTGAATTCATTGATATATACAATATATATATATATATATTTTGGAATGAACGGTCAGGATTTGTGTAATGGTAAGAATAATAATAAGAATCTGCTGGCGAATTCGGCCGTTGCGAAGCACCGCCGTCGAGGGAGCGGCGATGATAATGCGGCGGAGGCGGAGGGCTGCGCGGGGAACTCGTGCCAGTCGTGCACGGCGGGGGCGGTCGCCGACTGCGTGGCGGTGTGCTGCTGCCCCTGCGCGGTGGTGAACTTCTTCACGCTGACGTTCTTCAAGCTGCCGTGGGCGGTGGCGCGGCGGTGCGTGGGCGGCGGGGGGAATGGGAGAAGAGGAAGGAAGAACCGGCGGCGGCGGCGGCTGATGCTGCGGCGGGGGGCGGAGGACAATGACGACGACGGCGGCATGGGTAGATTCTGCGAAGAGGGCGGCGGCGGGGCATCGGGAATTGAGCTGCTGCCGGCGTCGTCGTTGACGGCGACGGCGAATGGCGGTGAGGGGCGCTTGCAAAATGACGGTTTTGGTGCTGAGTTTAAGGTGGAGGAGGTGTGGCTGGAGGTTGGGCATATGGGTTTTGGTAGGGTTTCATTCACTGGAGAGGTCAGGGGCAATTGAGGAATTTCGCTTTGTAGTGGAAACCTTGCCGAATCTAATCCAACGTCGTTTTCAACCTGTCATCCATTTCGCCCCAAAGGGCATATCGACGATTTAGGAAATGTCTATTTTGCCCCTTCATGGCCTTGCACAGTAGCTTGAGAAGAAGAAGTGTAGTATGGGCCCATTTGGGATTTGGCCCATTTCTCATGATACTACTACTCCTAGCTACTGAGCATGCAAAATGAAGTATTTCTGCTCCCTTTATTTTCTTCTTTTAAGTACGTATTATATTATTACTACTATTTAAAATTTCGTGATTTCCCATCTCATTTTCATCTGTAACCCTTTTTTTTTCCACCTCAGTTACATTGAATTTATTATATTATGTGTGTACTGCATTTTTAAATTCTCATAGATGGTTTTTTTCCCCCTTTAAATGGTTAGGGTCTTGAGATAGTATTTTGATCTAAGGAAGTGGATAAGAGTAAATGTTAAAAGATTAATTGAAATGATTTTGTCTGTGTTTGGATGATTTTTTTCAAATTCTGTTAGCTTTTTTTTAAAAAAAAAAACTTGTATTTTTAATAATAGGTTAAATTTTATTCAAACAAGTTATAATGTTTTTATGTATAAGAAAATAAACTTTTAACTTATGTGTGTAACTCAATTATTTTAAAAACAGTTCAGCACAAAAATTTCTTTTAAAAACAACTTTATTGAAAAAAAAAGTTTTTTTTAATAAAAAAAATTATTTTAAACAGAAATAAATAAACTATCCAAACAAGGGTTAAAGGTATTGAACTTACGAAATGATAGGATTTTATTTTATTTATTTTTTCTTAAAATGTGTCTCGGTTTTAGCTAGGTGTTTTTTTTTTTTTTTTTTTTTTTTTGCTGAACTTTAGCTAGGTGGAATTGAAAATCAACATTAATTTATTACTCCGACTTATAAAATTTCTTTTCGAATCCATTCACCCAAACAAATTAAAGAAAAAGAATTTAACACTCGAGTTAAACGATAGTGTTTGAATAAGTGATGTAAAACAGATTATTAAATTGATTAAATTTGCAGCATAATTTTTTTTTTGTGAAACCGGGTATCCCCAGGCCACATTGGACCCAAGAATTTGCAGCATAATTTTTGAGCGGTTAAATTGATTATTTGCATTTTGAAAACTTAATATACTACTCCCGTCTCATTATAATTGTTACTGACCCACCTGACACGTATGCTGATACACATTTTTAAAGATTGATAACTCAAATTTTTATTGGTTAAAAATTATAAAAATTCGATATTCTAAAACTACTAGATTAGACGAATCTAACAATATCTCATTTGACTGTGTTTTTTCCTTACATAACTATAATAAAAATTCGAATCAAACTTAAACAGTGAGCAATGCCAAAAAAAACAAACATAACAATCTAAACGAGATGGAGGAAGTAATCAGATAATACATTTTATTGTAGTTTATCCATACACTATGGGTCTGTTCTGCACGCAGTTTTTGGGAGCTTTTGGTAGCTTTAGCATTTATTGTAAAACAAAAGCCCCGTTCTACACATTAGCTTTTAGGAGCTTATGAGAGCTTTTAGAAGCTTCTTTTTAGAAGCTACCTGTAGTAGCTTTAAAAAATAAGCTCCTAGCTTATTATTGAGCAATTACAATTTTATCCCAATAATCAATTCACTACCTAATAGTCTACATAAATGTTTGTCATTTTATGTCATTTCATACATTTTTTGACAGCTACAGCTAGTTGTACAGAACACTTAAATAAAACTGATAGCTACAGCTCCCACAGCTCCCTACAGCTCCAGCTTGCAGCTACAACTCTGCGTGCAGAACAGACCCTATCTTCATCAAACTATTTCCCCTCCCCCTAACATCTTTTGGGAGCTTTTGGTATCTTTAGCTTTTATTTCAAAACAAAAGCCCCGTTCTGCACACTAGCTTTTGAGAGCTTTTGGAAGCTTCTTTTTAGAAACTACCTAGCGTTAAAAAATAAACTATGAGCTTATTTTTGAGCAATTATAATTTTAACCCAATAACCAATCCACTACCCAATAGTCTATATAAATATTTATCCTTTTATGTCATTTCATACATTTTTTCATAGCTACAGCTAGTTATACAAAATACTTAAATAGAACTGACAGGTACAACTTCCACAGCTCACAGCTACAGCTTTACGTGCAGAACAGACCTATAATCTATCATGACTTTTTTTTTCATTTTTTCTTTATTTCTAATGACATGTCTATAATAAGACTATAATAATAAAAAAAGTTCCCCGACTTTGTGCCCTTATGGAATCTCCATAAACAGACAACTTTTATTTTTTCCACGGATTTTTATGGCTTTGTTTCTACAACTACGTTGGATTTTTCTACAGAGCTTACTCATGATTGATAGATCAAGCCTTCCGACTTTATTATGTCCTCAACAGTCAAACCCTCCATTTATTTTAGGCGCCTCTCCCAAAGCAGATTTTTGCATACACAATGCTCGAATCCGAGACATTGTTTAAGCGACTAGAACCCCCATCCACTCAAGTCAACTGCTGTTGGTTCAAACCCTCCATTTTTTTAATATAAGTAATTTTTTAATATAATTTAAATTAACTAATAATTTAAATATAAGGAATTAACTTTTACAAACTTCAGAATCTCAAGCAATTATTTTATTTACAAACCTTTGAATCCAAAACACTGCTTAAGAAGTATAGCACCAAAATCACTCATTGCTGTTGAATAACACTTAAAAATATTGGACAATGATATGAATGGTCATATTTATTTATAATTAATAATTTTTTGTTAATCTGTGTGAATCTATTTAACATATATATTTTTTATTTTTGCGCTGATCACAAGAAAAACGTTTTTTTTTTTTTGTTTTTGCTAAACAGCTTAGAAAATGAATGATGAGAGTTCATGCCACTATTATTATTACTCCATTCGTCCCACTAACTCTGTCTCACTTTCTTTTTTCGTCCGTCTCATTTCAATTGTCTCATTTCCATTTTAGGAAATACTCCCTCCGTCCCACCACACTTGTCCTGTTTGACTTTTTTACACTGTTCATTGTTCAGCTTTGACTCGACTTTATTTCAAGTATATATTTAGAGAAAAATAGTCAAGTTGGGTCTTGTTAGAATCGTATGATCATGTAGTTTTATAATATATATTTTGCATAATTTTTCATTGAACATGTTTTGAGATATTAACAGTTGAAAAAGTGCATTGGATTGTGTGCAAAAGTGAAACAAGACAAGTTAAATGGGACGGAGGGAGTAATTAACTACAAACTCACTCCTATCATATCACATCAATAAATAAATTTATTTAAATTTTAAACACACAGCTATCACGTCATACATAAATAAATCAATAAAAAATTCAAACTCATTACAATCACATCATTTAAATTCCTAATTTACCCCCACTTTAACAATAATCTACCTTACATTAAATACTGACCATCCACGCATAAAATACAGTGCCCAAAGTTTTGGGACATTTTAACGTGACGGAGGGAGTATTATTAAATAAAAATGGTAGAACAATTAAACCTTTAAGATTTCCCCATGAACTAGTTATTAAATTTTGACATTACTCTCCCTAAAAACACAAAGAATTATGGAACTTTTTAGTGTGCTAGTTCATGTGCTTTGGGGAAAATATTTTTGTGATGACAATGCGATTATATGATGATTAATGTGATTTTTGTGATATTTATAAATATGATCCCGGGCATAATTTTGTGATGATATTTTTAACATATCACAAAATCTCACTCACGCATAATATATATATATATATATACACTCTTTCTATCTCTCATCACATCTGTATGTGCAGACTCCCCGTAATCAATATCGTACCCGAGCTGTAGAATTAGTATCATTGAAGTGGCCGGGGAGTGGGGAAGTAGTAGTAACTTTGTGAAGCTAGGCATTAAAGAAGGCAACAAGCATATTTGACCATTTGTTCAGTACTTGTAAATACTAGTAGTAGTATTAAATATTGGTGAAAAATCTTTCACCTGAATTCTCCCCCACCTCAGTAGTAGTCCTCAGATCATATTTTTTTTTTTCCCCTTCAAACAACCTGTATGTGTTTAATGAATTAATTAATTAATTTTTTTTTTATATAACTTTTTGGATGAAATGGCTGATTCTGATTCACATCTTCAACGCTGATCGATCTTAATAATAATATTGTCTGACTTGCCTAGCTAGCTACCAGACTACTGTTTTTGGTCTTCATCTTTTTCCTTCTTTTTTTTTTTTTGGTCCCCTACCTGCATCTTTTAATTCAATTTTCATACTATATGTACTACTATTATGTGATTTGAATGAAGAATTAACTAGTTAGAAATTCAAACCCTTCACCAACGACCATTAAATGTTGTTGTTTTGGCATTGAAAGATGCGATCACCTGTAGTATATATTGCCCTATTATTGTCTTGCCATTTAATCTACACACCAAAAATGAGTTGAATTTTTACTCGCCATAATGCAATGTTAATTTATGCAATTGTACCTAACCAGCCTCGATCCGATCCTCAGATGGATAGTTACAACGACCTTGGTATTCAACAACCACGAACGGCCTTGGTATTCAACAATCACGACCATTCCACGAATCCAAAGTGGTGGAGAATGTTGATTGGTGGGTATCTCCATCCACATTGACGGATCTCATTCGCCAACATTCTCAATGAGTATTCATTGAGCTTGTTTGCAGCGATACTCATAATTTGCATGGGCAATGATTACAAAAAAAAAATGAAAAAAGAAAAAGAAAAGAAAAAGAAAAGTTATGAGCATGTTTCTACAACCCGAGTCCATATTTTTACTCGGGTTGACAAGTCTCCAACAATCTCGTGAAGAATTCGAGTAACTTCAATTCAACAAAAACATGTACTAAATCAAACAAACTAACACCTTCCAATTATCCATACCAATTACTACTACTATATGCCTCCATCTCTTAAATTAATTAATTAATGAAATAATTAAACTAGATATATATATATATAGGGTGAAAAAGAAAGATTATACTACTTCATGTCACTTGCTCCCACCAAACAGGGATTCAAGTACAAAAGTAGTACAAAAATGACAAGGATTTTAACCCTACACTAGACACACATGTTCTTTTTTTCAACCCTAGCTAGCTCTCTCTCTGTGTGTGTGTGTGTGTATTGATGGTGACACACTGCAGGTGGCAACTGCATTTAGCTTCTGTAGTTAGTTTACTTTCTGTGTTGTACTGCCCTGTGTTGGAAATTCTGTCCCTTGACATTCCATTATTGAGTATTGCAAATTGGGTACTTGTGGAAAGCTACTCATGTGAGCTAGCCTCCCTCACAATTTCAATTAATGAATATGGTTTGGTTTGGTTTGGTTTGGGTTTGGGTTTTTTGTCCAATTAATTCCCACTTGCTGTAGCAAAGGGATAAGTAGGGAACTGTCATGGATGCCCCCCCTCCCTTCCATGCAACATTCTTGCTATAATTTCATCCTATTGTCCCTATACAAAATTCCTCAACAAGCCCATACATTGGATCCCCTGTCAGATCCCAATCAAATACTTCCACCCATATAATATATCTCTAGGACTAGGAGTGTGAGTGATCCAATTAATAATAATTCAAGAAAATAATTGAGCTCAATGAAGGATATTCAGACCTAATTAAGGCTCAAATATTGAGCAAGTTTGATCAGTGATGCATGTTATTAAAGTTGCATTTATTTAATTTGTATAGTATATGTATATAAGTCACTAATAACTAGCGTTCATTGTATATAAAATTCGAGTTAATCAGCTGATATATGCAAGCCTTTTACCCCACAAGGATTCAAGGTATCTCATCTTATGGTATTTGTTAGGTCCGGGTGGCTAAGATGAGTCTTTTATGTGTTTATTAAGCCTCTGTGTTCCAACGATTACTTTGAACACGAATTAATTAACTCTTGCACAGCGGAAAATATAAAGGCATAACAGAAAAGAACAAACACATGATTTGTAGACCCGGTTCGGCCGCAGCATACGTCTGGGGATACCAATCCAGGACGGTTCCATTATCAGTTCAAACACCGGGTCCCAACCCTGAACTACAGTGAACTCACTTACTCACACTCCAATTTACAAGCAGATAGTTGTGCAACCAATAACCCCCTCTTGGTGTAGAGTACTCCCCCGACTCTAATTAACTCCAACTCCCCAAGACTCCCTTCTTGAGTTTCCCTTGTACGACTCCTGTGCAGCAAGGTCCTCTTCAATCAACAACGGTTTAAGCACTTCGGTACCACCAACGAATGCCTTGGAAGATATCCATACATGTAATCGTCACATCCATGTATAGACCACTAATCTCGCCTCCTTCTTTGTTCGACCAAGGCTCAATGACACATCAATGAATAATTCATTAACAACAATGTGTCATTGAACGAAAACTCCAGCCAAAGAGAACTCGAATAACAGCAGAGGACTGGAACTTCCGTAATCTCCTTCTTCCTTTCGCACACCCTCTCTCTTTCTCTGGAAAATCTCTCTCTGTAAGATATGTCTGTATAAAATCCTCTCCCCAAATCTTCTACAGAACCCCTTTTTAATATGCTCCAGCATCCTTCTCAATTCCCATCAACCAGGTAAGGTTATGGTAAGAAATCCAACTTGTTTCCATAAATATAAATCCTGCAATCAACTATATATGGAAACAATATAATATTCCTCACAAGATTGAGTCAAAAATCCCTTGAAGATCTGTTGAAATCGACTAGGAAGTGCAGCCTCCAAAAGTTTCCATAAATATCAGATTCTGGATTCTGTCAGCAGCACAAATTCACTCCAGTGGTGGTTCGAACATCTGGATTCAGTTCCCAACAGTATTATTTTTGGGTGGATTATAAGGTTTTTCAGAAACCCAAGAACAATCTCGTGGTATCTGTAAGTTTAATGAGTAAACACGTTTCAGAGTAGTTTTCTGGTTTTACCATAGTTAAAACCTAAGACCTTGATTATGTCATATACTCTCATTCAAGTTCGAACTAACTGTCTTTGTCACCATAAATATATCCACCATTGGAAAAGAAAAAACATTTCCAATTATTCACGCTTCCTCCGATAATTTCACATAATATTATATTTACAATCTTCTTTTTAGGTTGACTGTTCACGATCACCAGCATTGTGAGCAAAATAATAGAAATAATAATTTATTATTATTATTATTATTATTATTATTATTATTATTATTATTATTATGTGAATTTCGACCCAATCGCTTATTTGTAGGGTGAGCCGTAACAAAAATCCTCAATCATTCGCAATTTTCTGTTATTGGGCTCATCAGTCGCAGTTTTTATTTCGGTGGCCCTTTATTTGACATCATTTCCAACGGGCTGACCCTACTTGGAAGGCCCAATAATAAACAGTGCCACAAATTCTTAACTTTTCTCTTTCAAATATTTTTTCGCGGGGAGTCAGTGACGTGTTCCTGATTTATTTTTGTTTCCTGATTTTTTTGAGTAATAAAGTAAGTATAAATATAATTATAAAAGTTAGTAATTTCCATTTTTCTCTTTTTTATATTTTTGCACAAGAAATTCTGTATTTCCTATTTCGGTTGTAGTTTCCCATCCAAAAATGAACCATTCAAACTAGACGTCATAGAATTCGCGCAGAGGCAACCGATTCAGATAGCGGAGAGGGCGACAAGCATAGGCGGCGCTGGGGGCGGACGCAGCGATCCGACTCGTTTTATGGGGGCAGTGAACGAGACGACGATCAAAGGATATCCGCGCGCGTCGATAAGTAGTACAGGAGCGTTTGAATGGAATGTGAAGAAAATCATTCGGTCGCATACGCCTGATTTCAAGCTTGTGATCCTTCATCTTCAGGTTCCCGACGACGACGGTATGAACGCGATGGATTATGCTGTGATTTCAAAATTTTCACGATCTGAGTTGTGATTGTCGTCTTGTCGATGCGGTGTTCGTTTGACTGGTGCTGTTTTACCGTCATTTTTATGGGAATTTCTTGCACCTATTTTTAATAGATTTTGATTTTTCTAATACATATAGTATACGCAGCAGATCTGAATATCTAAATGCTCCTTTGCGTATGATATGCGTGGGCGTGGCATTAGGCATCGGTTCTTTACTTATTCATGGACTAATAATACCTACCTACTTAATTTGGTGCGTGTAAACTTGTATTGCTTTACTTCAGATCTTCAAATTTTCTTGCTTCTAGCTTTACTAGTTACGCAATGGCACTGCATTGAACACATATTCAGTCAAACATCTTTTACATGGTGATTCATTAACAGTACTGTAGAGTGAATCACTAATTGAAGAACTTGGTCGTGTGCCTGATCATATGTTGCTAATCATTCCTAACTTGTTACCAAACATGAATAAATTTCTCTGTAATTGTGGCTATTTCTTAGATAATGCTTGGCCTGCAAAGCAATTATCATTCAGCTGTTTTTCTTGTTCAATATTTTTTCATGATGGTATTTTCTTAGGTGACTCTTTCTACTTAATGTCTTGCATACGCTTATCAATTAACTTGTCCAGGTTTCGATGCATGTATCTATTTCCAAGGATTTCCATCACAGAAGAACTGAGAAAATATTAGGGGACCTTATCTTTGGAGTATTTTGGGCGGAAACGGCAAGAAATTGGGGTATGAAACGCCTCTTCGTAGCAAGTTGAAATCCTACTGATGATTCAATTAATTTGCTAAGCAGAATTTGCTGTTAGCTTTGGTAATTCTTTGAGCCAGCCAACAGTCTCTAAATAGTTTTTGGTTTCTTAAATGCTAAGATGCAAATGAAATTGCAGGATTCCTTGTGAAGCATGGATAAAGGCTATCGTATAGAAATCATCTAAGATGAGGTTAAATAGCTCCAGCCAGATCTCGTTGTTGGAAGCAGGAATCTTGGCTCTTTCCAGACGTACATAAACAATTAACTCTGTCTTGTGTTCTCATCTTGGTGCATTGCTTTCATAATGACCTATGTGGAAATGTGAATCATTTTACGAGATAGAAATTTCTTGTTGATTCTGTAGGGTATTTGTGGGAACAGTGACAGAGTATTGCATATATGCTGCAAATTTCCCAATCATCGCAGTCATGCACAGTGCTGATCAGTGTCCTCAAGACCGGGCTTATCATAGGTCAGTTCTACAATACCCTGATACTTTTGCTTGCAATTTATTTATTTTAATTTGACCCTGCTTCTGCTACCTACTTCTACTTGGTTATATTGTTTAAAACTTTGCTGACATACATATTTGAAGCAACATTGCATTTGAAGTGGTACAACATTCTTCTATTTATTGTTATCTATGAATTTTAACCATGTGCTATGATGCGTAGTACCAGATAGTATAGGAATTATCTCATGACTGCAATTGAATTATGGAATCCTTTTTGGGTCAGAAAGATATAGCATCAAGCAAGACGGCTACATCAACTGCAATAGCACCAGATTAATAGTATAACACAAGTGCTAGGATAGGAATTATCTCAATAATCTCATGATTGCAATTGAATTATGCAATCTTCCTGAGTTCACGGAAATACAGTAATTAAGCGAGCAGCCTACATCAATTCTACTAGCATCAGAAGATCAGAATAATATAACTAACATCACAAACACCTATGCTGCTAAAATCTCACAGTTATATCCTACAGAAACCAAAAGGAAGAACTAGTTATGGTCAAAGTCACCATCATGCTACTTCAGCAAAAGCAAACACTTCGGAATGCAACATACCTCAACAATGCTTTAAGATGAGGCATTCTCCGCCATTGTAGTTAGCTTCTCACTCACTGTCTCTACATTTACCAACAGCTGTTTTACCTCCCCTTGCAAGCTTGATTTGTCATCCGGTGACAATTCGTGGAGGTGATTTTCCAGGAATGCTGTCATGAAATCAAGTTTTTGCCTGATAGCATGAACGGCTTCCATGGAAAAGGCAGCTGCAGTCTGTGGCGAGGAGCCCAGTTTTTCAGTAGTCTCCTTGGCAGGTCTCTTCGACCTGGAGGAATCTGATTTCCTTCCAGCCTTCACTGCTTTCGAATCTTTCTTCTCTGATCTGGTCTTTACCTCATTCAGGTCATTTTCAAGATCACCCAACTGAGTTGACAATGATTTTCTTTTTCCAACTTTTTCGCACTTCTTGAAGATTTTATAGTCAGCGCCATGTTCATACTCTAAGCTTCTGAATGCAGAAGCAAATGCCCATACTGTATTAAGAGAACCCTTCCTGCTCAAATAAAGAGCGTTGACAGCAGCACACCGTAGCTCTGCCAGCCATTCGTCCACTGGTACATCTACATCAGCCACTTCAAAAGTAAAAGTCTCAGCATTCTGTGTGTCTTCTGTTTGACCTCCCATGGAAATTAGATCATATTCTGCCTTCTCCTTTAAGCTCGAATTTCCAACTGTCCTCCATGTAAGTGTTATATAAGGAGGAGATAAGTATTTGCTCCTCTTCCTCTCCCTAGGTGTGTATTCCTTTTCAGATTCATCTAGGGCTTCACCACGATCATGCTTAGCAGCAGTAACATCACTCTTAATCGATTTTTCTAACAAAGATTCCTCCTCCTCAGAGTCATCTTCCTCATCCTCTACATTTTTCTTCCTCTTCATGATAGTAAAAGACTTCTCATTGGACTTCACCTGAGCATTGTCTTTCATAAGCTTAGCAACACTTCTCCGTTTCCTTCGATGATTCACCTTGTCCCGGGATGAGTCCTGGGACTTCATAATACTATCATTCCGTGAGCCCAATACGGGGACTTCAATTGGGAAACTAAATTTATCATCAAGAACCTCGCCTGTTCTTTCATACTTCTCCTCCATACCTTCAATATCAAGGGGCTCATGCAATTGAGTCAGTCGATATCCACCTTTGGCACGGTAGAATGCAGAGAGCCAACTTTTCAAAACCATGTACTCAAGCTCATTCTCAATTGAAGAATCTCTCGCAAAATGCATCAATTGAGAAAGTATCCCATCAGCCTCATAATCAGGCAAAGAAAGCCCACATATATCAACCGCCGGCGTGAGTACCCCTGGTTTAACTCCAGCATTCGACACCGCCAACCTCCCAAGACCATCTCTTTCCTCCAAGGGCACACACTTACATATCATCTTCGACTCCACAACTCGACCAACCTCCTCGACAGCACTTCTTATTGCCTCCCCAAAGCTCTTAGACATACCATCATCCACAGCAGACATCTCTTTAAAATTCTCCACAAACGGCACCAACTGCGAAGGCAAACGCCACGAACACGAACCATCCCCGAAAAACGCCACGAGGAGAGATCCCTCCACACTATGTTTAACAGCAAACTCTGAGGCATCCCTTCTGTCGTAAACCTGCCCCGGCCACCATGGATGAGACTTCACTTTAGCCCATACAAAATCCCCCACTCCAAACCGACAATCCTCCAATGACACCCCAACATTCTCCTCCCCTTTCCAATCTCCATCTCCAAATATAACATCAGCCATATTCACTTCAACACTCTCCACATTTCCCCCTGTCTCCATACTGCCCAAGTTACCATCTTTGTCATCAAATAACTCTTCAACATTCCCTTTCCTTTTCAAATCTCCATCTCCAACACCAACATCAGTCATAGTTACTTCAAATTTCTCCACTCTCCCAACTTCATTTTCCTCACTAACATTGATATCAAAATCAGTTTGTTCAAAACCCTCTGACTTTACGTTAGAATCCTTACTCCAGTTTTCTACCCCAGTAGAACCCTCCACTCCAGTTATACTCTCAGAATCCTCACCAAGAGTTTCCATTTAATGATTTAAAGATACCACAGTAGTTATTTATCTCTAGAACTGTAACAAACAAAAGAAAAACATAAACTAAATAATCGCCATTTGAACATACACAGAGTGAAAAAAGAAACGTACTTTTTTGGTATATCAGTAAAATTTTACCAGAATACTGGGGCACCTGGGTTGAACTTTCCTCCAACGTTTGTAACAATCTGCAGAGAAGTATTGGGCGAGGGATTTCTTCTGAGCATGTAAAAATGAGGGTTTTGAGAGTTTTTGAGAAATGAAAAATCTCTCAACAAGGACAGGGGATGGTCGATTCCAAGTCCCACTTTCTTCTCCTTTTGTAATTTTGAAATGAATTCCTATTTTCGAAAAATGGTAATAATTGCCGAAAATAAATGCATGCTGAGCTTAAAGTACTCCTTCTGCAGGCTGTGACTTCTCACTTCTGTATGTTTGTTTTTGAAACGGCTTCGTTTCAGTTCTTCAAAACAAATGATTTACCTTAACGCGCTCACACCATGCGCGTGCGTTACCAAAATATTCGAGGCCCACAGCCCATATCAGTTACTGGACCTATAGTTTATTTTAACAGTATATTGGAAGAGCCGAAAGAGAGTACTCGGAGAAGGAGTACTACAAAACTTACCTGTTACAAGTATTGTTACAGGAGTATTATGCTATAAAGTTGTGAATATTTGGCTTTGAATAAATATAATTATTAGTCAAATTTTATGTATAAATGGTTAACATTACAAATTAGCTAGAAAAATACATGGGTTTTAAACTAGAATTGATGGTTTAAGTACTAGTATATATGACCACAAAATTACACCATTGCTTTGAAGAATATAGTTTTATTTTTGAAGAATAAGGTTGCCATTTCATATGGTAAATGCATTTCTTAGTCCAAGAACAAACATTACCAACAGAAAGAGTGCATATTATTGCTTAAATATGTGTCGCTAAATTCATGTTGATAATAAATCGTAGTATTAAAAATACATCACTGATGGCAAAATAATATACAACATGATTTGTAACTTAATTTTATTGTTGTGAAATTACTCATATATAGTTAAATAAATGTAGAATTATATTAATATTGAACATAAGGTGCTTGCACGCATAGCAGCTCAATTCCAAAATCCAAACACAGTAACAATCCACAACGAAGTGATTATCTAATGCTAAATAACGCACTGTAGGAAAGAAGGTGGTGGTGTTGTTTTGAAATCTTCAACTTTCTAACAAAAAGCTCTTGTTGCTAAACAATTTTGAGGACTTGAAATGAGGCTGCATCTTCCAAGTGTGTTTTTGTGCTTTTGATTTTGAGACTGGTTAACCTCCACATTGACATCAACACTGTCAAAATTAACTTTGATGCTAATGTTTGCCATCAACACTGTATTTTCCAAAGTTGGAATTTAGAGGGGATGATTTGGGGAGAAAAGAAAGAGAGGAAAAAGATCTTCTAAATTCCCATTTCCATTGTTGGAACTTGGAAGATGAAGAAGGGAAAAAGGAAGGCTTAAGGGGAAGGAGAGCTCAAAATATTTCCTTCCAACTCTGGAAAGAAATGGATAGAATATGAGATGAACATGCTTTCTTCCTTTTTCTTCCACTCCCAATCTTACTTTTATCCAAATTTCTTTTATTTTCCATTTTTTTTTATGAACTCTCAATCAAATCCCAAATGATTGATTCGACTTTCCTTCTTAGCATTTCAACATTATTACGATGCATAACTTTCCTCCTTGAATAGCATGTTCAACCTCAATTTATGTAGATTCAACCTCAATTTTACGACACATCATATAACTTGAATAAATACTTCAAATTTAATCAAGATTCAACGATGAATCACTATTCACTACTAATGTCTAAATATCTCAATAGTTTTTATAATGCAGCATGTTTAATCCCATCCATGCAACATAAGTAGTGTAACCAAATTATTGAACAATTATTCACTGAATCAAATAATGGGGTCACAGCAGGGTCTTTTGGAAGATTGATCTAATTAAGATTTAGAGACTATATATGTAAACCTGAAGTAAAATTAGTAAAGGGTTTTGTTTCTAAGGTTAGGACTTAAGGAGAGGTGGTTGTTAATTCGCACCGATGAGCACAAGAGAAGCGACTACAGCCCATCCACTCGAGCCAACTGGGTTGGTAGAATTGGAGTTGTAATTTTGATCAATTATTCGTAATTACAAAACAAAACAAAAAAAAAAGGAAAAATCCCTAAATTATGAAACTGATTAAAAAAAAAAAAAAGAGTCTACCAGTGGCAGTAGTGAGCATCATTAAACAATGGAGACCTTGGCGCCGGCTTCTTCCAGCTGCTTCTTGGCTTCATCCGCCTCCTCCTTCGACACCGCCTCTTTGAATTTCTTCGGCGTCCCTTCGATCAAATCCTTCGCCTCTTTCAGCGGCAGATTCGTCAGTGCCCTAACCACTTTAATCGTCGCGATTCTCGCGTTGCTCGGGACCTCATCAATCACCACATCGAATTCCGTTTTCTCCTCCACCACCGGCGCCGCCTCCGCCGCCGCAGGCGCCGCCCCCACGGCTGCGACGGGGGCGAAAGACGCCGCGGTCACGCCGAGCTTGTCCTGTAGGTACTCCACGAGCTTCTGCGCATCGGCTAGGGTTAAGTTCGAGATCTGGTCTCCGAGCTCCACCACCTTCTCCGGAGCGTCCACGGCGGCCATTCGAAGGTCGCGGCAGCGGCGGGGGACGGGGAAATGGATGGATTGAGGGCCGAATTTTGGATTTGAGTGTGGGATTGAGAACTTGGGGAAAGATAGCCCGACGGAGGATAGAGCGGAAGAAGCCATTGGATGAGAAGAAATTTACAGGTGAGGGTGAAATGGGAAGAAGATAAGGCTTAAAGCAGCGAGGGAAGGGTACTTATAGCCTTCGGAAAATTACAAAAATACCCTATCCAGAAATGGGCTTGATTTGGGCTTATGATTATTAATTGGGCCCAAAATAAAGTACATTTTAAGAAGCCCAGATAGCCCAAATTGTGTACGGTTTAAATGGGCCGACTTGGGCTGGTTGAAATTGTTAAGATAATTTAGTTAAGCCATTTTTCATGATTAGGGTAAATCTGAAAGAAGATGGGTTTTGATGTTGTATAAATAAACGTTTGCCACTGCAATCATATCCGACAGCACATGTGATTTTTATTTATCCTTACACGTGCTATGTTATTCTACGCATCTTCCACCCCAAACACGTGACGAAATTAAAACGAGTGGCTCAAATTTCCCATGAGCGTGATATTTTTCAAGAAAAAGATTCGAGGGACCATTTTTTCCAACTAGAGGCCCATAATCCAAGTGATTAAATCGTCTAAACAACAACATGTCTTTATTTTATTGAAAAAAATTTGGAATACTTAAAAAATATAGGACAAAAGATGTATGTATATATAAATAATGTATTATAAACTAAATTGTAGTACATAAGAGAATATAAATAATAATTAATTACACTGTAAAAATATTAATTCAATATGAATTTCCCAATAAAACTATCCACAAAATAAAAATATTGATGTAAATTGAGGCAACTAAAACTTGTTTATATTATTAAGAAAGATTAAATAAAAAAAAGGGTCAAATTTTTTAAGAAAGGGGAAAAGAAAATTACTCTCCAAAAGTAAAAATTAAAGTATTTATAAGATGTATAAATAGGGTTTAAAACTACATACCTTTCTTTGTAGCTACGAGAAGGCATAATATTTATAGGACATATAGAGAAAGTAGCTAGGTAGGTTGCCCATGCATATTATAACTAATTATATGATCTTAATTAATATACACTATGAGAAAAAGGCAAAGAGTATCCATCTAAACAAATTAAATTTCAATGGAATAATTAGCTAGATTGGTGAAATTAGTGGAAAGGGGGTGTGAGTGATGAAGATATTTTTATTTAAAGGCAGTTTAGGAGTTAGGCAGGAGTACAAGTTCAAATTGGGTTTGGGCAAGCACAAGTATAGTCCCATATAGAAAGCAAAATTTGATTTTTGCCAAAAATGGATTGATCACCTTTCCACGTGGCTTATTACCTCAACTTCTATTAGGTATTTGTTTCCCGCATGAATTCTCGAATCAAATCCTAGTCTTGTAATCATTCTCACTGACCCCACATGTGATATACTCCCTCTGTTTTGTTAAAATGGAAACATGTGAATAGTTTTTATCATTTATTGAATAATTTTAATTCAATTTTTAACACAGTTATATGAGATAAAATACAGTCAAATGAGATCTTGTTGGATTCGTCTAATCGTCTAGTTTTATAATATTAAGTTTTTATAATTTTTACATTTACACAATTTAAGATATTATGCGTGAAACATGTATCTTGGAGTGCGTGAAATACCTGATTGTTACAATTTCTAAAAAATGGAGGGAGTATATGAATGACATGCATATCATTCATCCTTACATACATACCATACATATGCATGTGTGTACATAACTACTACATATGAAACCATATCTATATCTCTACATTAAATATGTCTAGTTTACATATATGTGAGCTATGAGCCACAAAATTGCATATGTGACACGTGGGAGAATCAAACTCATGTACTCCCTCCGTTCCTTAATAGTTGTCTTTTTCAGCTCAATTTCAATAACCAAGATTTGCATTAATTAGCTCGTAAATTTATATTTTTACCCTTCAACTACACTCACTCTTAATAAATATCAACAAATAGTATTTATGTAAAGTGAAGGGCACTATAGTAAAAACATACCATAACTACCTATAACTACCTCAAAATGACAACTATTTTGGAATACTTTTTACTCTCTAAAAAGACAACTAAAAAGGAACGGAGGGAGTAACACATTAGACATGGGCCTATATATATGTGTGTGTGTATAGTGTATGTCTATGTGCATGTTTATTATATATTTGTGGCTCGTGGACTCATGGTCATGCATTTTTTTATGGGAGAAGAAATTAAAATGCTAGAGAGAGATGAACCCTATATCCCCTTGCCTTATCGAAACCCTAATTTTTGTGTGGAATACAAAAATTGAACCAACATTAAATATTAATGATGAAAAAGGGAACAAGTTATCAACATTGATTAGGACAATAGGCAATTGAGGTCGGCTGTTGATAATTCTATCACATTGTAGTGTACACCATACGTCAACTCAACCAATCTATATATATATATATATAGTTACTTTGCAAGCACTTCAGTACTATTACAAAAAAATTATGGATTTAGTAGATAAAACTATAGTAGGGAACGAATTCCGGGCGGTAAAATTGTGGTAGCTAATGAATTCTGGTCAAAAAATTCGATCACTAACTTTTTTAGTGACCATATTTTAATTTACCAAAAAATTTCGTTTGCTACAGAATAGAAAATTCTTGTAGTGCTCGTCTACAAACAGTTTGTGATTTTCAATATTTTCTCAAAAGAAAACGATTGGTGATTCAGTGTGTACACGTAGTATTTTAGAATATAGTTTAATAATTTAAGGGTATCGTTTTAATATAATTAATAATTTATATTATAAAAATTTGTAATTTGATGACACAAAGTAAGCAATATATTATCACTATTGCAAGTTGCAAAATTGCAATTACATATATGTAAATGAATCAAGAAATTAAGAAAAAAACTCATTTAGTCCCATAAATTTTTTTAATTTTCAAAATCATCCCATAAATATCGAATTAGACGAATCCATCCCATAACTACCCTAATCATCGCCGAACCCGTCCATAAATTGATTTTTACACTAATCATCGCCGAACCTGTTCCATAACTTCCCTAATGGAGGGATGAGTTCGGCGATGATTAGGATAGTTATGGGACGGGTTCAGCAATGATTAGCAAAAAAAATCGGGTTCATGGACGGGTTCGGCTATGATTAGGGTAGTTATGGGACGGATTCGTCTAATTCGATATTTATGGGACTATTTCGGAAATTTTTTAAAATTATGGGACGATGTGGGTTTTTTCCCAAGAAATTATATACAGTATATATATACACACATATAAATATAAAGGCAGTGACGGTATATATATATATATATATATATATATTGCGTAGGCCATGCAAATAAATAGTCATAATATGATTATAAAACGTCATTTGCAATATAGAAAATCCAAAAAGTACATGTTTGTGTATTAGTACCATTCTCAAACACATGACTAATCCATAATTAGTCATAAGTGGATTACCATAAACAAGATTAAAACTAGGTATTATTAGTCAAATCATCATTTGTGGATGATTAAGCCCTTTTAGCTGTCCCATCAATTAATACTTAATGTAATGGAAGAAAAGCTTAAAGGAGGTTTAATTAAAAACAACCCAAATTAGGATATATATATATGTACATCAAAATATGCATCAATATTTCTTATATATAATCTCAAAAACCAACAAAGCATCGTATACATTGCAAAGTCAAAACACATATATAGTTAAGTTATACCCTAAAAAAGCAAACGACCAAAACATAAAAAGCAAGTAAAGTACTAAAGAAAATTACCTAATAATAACCTAATTTTACATACACATAGATGTGATCACTATATCTAATATTGTAAATATATTGAAATTCCTTAGCTTACTCACTAATGATGAACTAATCCATCCTTATCAATTAATTAATTAATTAAGTAGTTTACTAATTTAATCTCCATTAAGCAGGTGGATGGACCATAGATCCTCCATGCTCCACAGGTTCTGATCATTTGATTGGTCGGCGGCGGCGGCGAACGTGGACCCCATATTTCCCGCGTCAAAGGACGAATATGATTGGTCGGCGCCGTGCTCGGTGGGGCCGTAGCCATAGGAGATTTGGCTGTGGCTTGTGCTTGCTGCTTGTTCATTAATCCTCTGATTAATATTGTTATTAGCAATATTATTATGATCAGGGACATCATTGCTGTTTTCCCCTGGGAGTAACATGTTGTCTGCACCCTGTGGATCACTTTGCTTCATGTGCTTCTGAATTCTAGTCCTCCAGTAATTCTTTATTTCATTGTCAGTCCTTCCAGGTAAGTATTTTGCAATTTTTGACCACCTGCAGTATAATAAGAGAAAAATTACTCCAGTTAATTTGGTAAAAAAAAAAGAAAAAAGAAAAAAAAGAATTGGCCTAACAATTAGGTGGATATAGCATCATCGAAGCTGTGGGGACAGTGACTAACTAATTGAAAATAATTAATTGTGGCCAGTTTAATTTGAATTTATTATATATTTAATTAAAAAATTGTTGCAAAACATGTTCTATGGTTGGAATTAAAAGGTGTAGGCAATCCCTAATATTGGAGTGTGTGTATATATAAAGGAGAGTTTAATTTGATTGGGTGTATTGAGAGGTCTTCCCCCTATGTTCATTTATTTATTTTCTATATATTATATAGATATATCTTTTAATTTGTGTGTATGAATTTATATTAAAAAAAAAATCCAAGGTTTTGTTGTACTTGTATTTAATTCCCATTTTGGAAGAAAAACAAAAGGAAAGGGAGCTAAGGAAAATGATGCATGATGGTTTCTAAGGGCTCTTTCTTCATCATGGTAATGTTTTTGCATGCTGTCACAGAATTTCTAAATTAAAGCAATTAAGTAATTCTAGTAAAGATAAAAATAAGAGCTTAAAATAATATTCCTTTGCCGTATATGTCATTAAAGTTACATTTTAGTATATCTTTTCATTTTTATTTTTTTTTATGTATTTGGAATAGATTCCTATTATTTATTTCTTTTTATTTAGCTATCAAACATCAAAGGGATTAGCATCAAGAGGCATGTCTTGGTGATGACTTTGATGCTTGTTTCTTTCATCCATCTTTTTCACAAAACTTAGGATAAATTAAAGACTAATTAATTAAATCTATGGTTCCTACATGCTGGGTGTTTTTGTCAAATTAAATTGACCCTTTTTACTTTTTATAATCTAGTAGTATAATTGATTTACTTAATGTTGGGACAACATAGAAAATTTTATAGGGACACACAGCTGTTTAGGCTTCAATATGAGAGGGGCTGTCTTTAGTGGCTCCAGAAATAATCTAGACTGAACATTAGCTTGAATCAACGGTGGAAATACCTCCGGGATCAAAGGTCCATGGATCAGAGAAGGGTTATTTTATTTCAAAGTCATGATAAGAGATGTCAACATGTGACATATGTAAAGGACCCTTTCCATTTATGGAAAAATTCTATCCTTACATCATTCCACTCAATTGAAAAACGTGTTTGTGTTGTTTGCAAACCCCCTTTTTATTTATTGGAATTACTTCTTTTTTTATTATTAATATATATATATATATATATTTTTTTACTACATGTCAAGATTTGGCATTGGTCATTTGTACTAAAGTTTATTCCTTGAATTAATATAAGGGGTTTGAAGAAAGAAGAGCTATCAGATACAACTTGGGAAAATTTGTGATTGATAGTTTTACTTGATTTGTAGGAAATACATAGCTAGATCTTAATTCGGATAATTTTTTATTTAGTGTTGTTATGAATATAGGCCATATGAAGTTACTGAAAATAAAAGAATTATATAGAGCTTTCAAGAGGAAATTCTAGCTTCATCTAAAATAAATAATGGGAGTTCTTATTTGGCTCGAATAATTATTTTTTTTTTAAAAAAAAAATCAAATCTATACCGATTTTTCTAGCCAAGAGAACTACAAATTAAATTAGCTCTATTTCTTGATGTCGAAATCATTTATAGCCAACCATTAGATTTCCCCACGTTTTTATATGAAAGGGTTTTGTATGTATAATATATATACACTCACACACTCTCCTTCCTATATCACTCCATTCTTCAAAAAACACAATTCCCACGAGCCTAAATAATTTAGCAACACCAAAAAAAGAAAAAAAAATATAGTGGCTCCCGTTTTTCCTCCAAACTTAATTTTGAAAAAACAAAATGATTCTTAGAGATCAATTTCTTGGATGACAATAAGCCACCAATTTTTTTTTTTATAAAAGAAACTTAATCCATATTCATTTCTTTATTTGCAAGTTTCCTACTTTTTGCCATGGGAGTGTAATAGTAAGTGCAAACCAAGAACAAGGAAAAACTCACCTATTTCCCAACTTTGCATGTAGCTCCATGATCAAGAGTTGCTCCTCCGGAGTGATGTTCCCACGCCTCACATCAGGTCGAAGGTAGTTCAACCACCGCAGGCGACAACTTTTTCCTGTACGCTTTAGCCCTACAATAAAGTACATATGATTGTTAGGGTTTTCTTGAAGAAACACACCCTTTTGGATTAGGGTTTTTTTTTTTTCATTTTCATCCATACACGATGTACACACGAATATTAACACATGAAAAACGAAACATTCAAAAGATTCAAAATTTACCCGCGGATCGAGCAAGAGAATTCCAAACACCTTCTCCATGGTTGGCAATGTAGTTGATGAGAATGAGGTCTTCCTCCATAGTCCATGGCCCTTTCCTCACTTCAACATCTTGGGATTTGCATGCTTTGTTCTTGTCCATAGTTGATCTTTCTTCACAAGATCAAAATTTGATCAAAGAGATTATTTATGAAAGAAATATCAAAGAGGGAGAGAATGTAATAAGGAGAGAGGAGAGATATATATTTGAAGAAATAATAATGAGGGAGTGAGCTCAATTTATAGAACTTTAGTAGGGTTATTATTGTTATTATAACTTTATTATTTAAAATTTTGATTGCCAGCAGTTAAATACTAGTAATTTATAAGCTCCATTAGTTAGATCTTTGACGTCCGAAAAATATGCTTTTAACCTAACTTTATTTTAGCATTAATTAAATATTTAAAACTCTTTATTATTACACATATGAATAATAGTATATATGTATATTAATTTATATAATTAAATAAACCCTAGGGAATTTATTATTAGAGGGTATGGTACGTACGCTGTGAACGTGCGTAAAGGGCAACAACTAATTTATACTCCTTATGTATGTGAATTTGTACTTTCTTATTTCGGAAATAAATGTGGGATTTCTAACAAATTTATTACATTCACATAAATTATACTAGTACATGGTATTGTATCATTGCATGCAAGCCACAAAAAATTGGTATCTTGTACTTAATATAGAATTAATACTATATTGTTCTGAATTTGATCGATATATAATGACATTTTTCTTGTCCGTACTTCTTTAGTGCGTATCTATATTGTTTTTTGTTAGTTAAAAAATATAATATTTTTAACGATATATAGTACTTGTCGATCTATTATTCTTTCCATATGAAGTAAGTGAAGAAAATTTAATGTATGTACATAAATTTTGTTTTGGTACATTCGACTTTATAATAATAATAATAATAATAATAATAATAATAATAATAATAATAATAATAATAATAATAATAATAATAAAAGTGTTAGTATTATTCTGGTACAGTATTCGACTTTATTATAATGAAACAAGATCATAAGATGTTAAATCAAAAGCTAATCAAATCTGTAGCATTGTCATTAATAAAGTCATCGAAAAAGGACATGTAAAAAGGTTGATTACAGATTAGTGGAGCTAGTGTGGTGACAAAATAATACTTATTGCTAAATAAAGTTAAGGATTTGACTTGGATAATCCATATATATATATATATATATATATATTCATTTCACTCTACTAATTAATGGATTACAACACACATAAATATGCACTACATAACTATATTTACAAAATTGTTCCCCATATTATTTCTTTTCTTTCTAAAAATATGCTACTTTATTGCAAAATATACCTACAAATAAAACAATATACTGAGGACTCTTTAATTTGAGGAGGGTAAAGACCACAAAGAAAAGGAAAAGAAAAAAAAAAAGAGAAAGAACAAGTATAATTGAAAATTTTGTAGTTAAAAAGTATAGCCTATATCTTCAACAAATTATATCAAATGAAGCAATAGCAACGATTCTTGGAATGCAAGAAAAATTTTAAAAATAAAAATGAAAACCATTTTGATCTTTTTATATAACAAAAACTAGGCTAACTAGAACCCTTTTCAAGAGGTAAATAAGAGTTTCCGAGAAAACCATCAAAATTACTATGCAATCTTGGGCTCCCACACTTCTTTACTGATAGATAGCTACACTACGAAAAAAAAAAATTAGTGAGAAAAACAATTGTATCTGATCTGTCACTAAAAATGTTGTTACTAGATTTAGTGACAAAACCACTAGATTTAGTGACAAAATTTCGTCACTAAATCTACTGACAACATTTTTAGTAACACGTCAGTGACAATTATTTTCTTCACTAAATTTTTTTTTTTTGGTACAATCCAATTGCTTTATATACATGAACTTTAGTTTATTTTAATTAATAATTTTTTCATATTATATATTTTGATTAATTCTAACAATACAAAAATAAAGAAACTCGGGCGAGGAATGCAGAACCAAGTCACCAAGGAATAATGCGAAGTACAAAAATATAAAATAAAAGAGAAAATGGTTTTAGAAAGATAAATGAAAGACAGGAAGGGACAAAATATAGTAGTACTGGATTTTGAGTTCTTGTCTGGATCGAACTTAAGCAATTAATAATTACTATAATTCAGGTGATGATGCAATGACTCATTCCTAACACAAAAAGTTTAATTTAAGCTGGATATTTTACATATACTTCTTCCTCCTCTTGAAATGTTTATTACATACTCACTTTTCACGCAAACTAATGCATTTTTTTAATAATTAATAACTCAAATTCGATACAAATAAAAATTGTAAGCGTTAAATATTTAAAAATTACATGACGAGACGAATCTAACAAGATCTCAGTTGGCTATATTTTCACTTGTATAACTATGATAAAACTTTAAGTGAAAGTTTGTGTGTGAATAGTACCACCTAACCAAATGTCAAAAACATATGAATACGGAGGTAGTATTAATTAATTATATATGTATGTATATATTAATTTATATTGTCTTGTTATTAATCATATATTTGTATTAAAATTACTTATATACTTCCTCCGTTCCTTTTTAAATGCTACGGACCTACATTTCACGCAATCCAATACATATCTTTAATGCTTCATAACTCAAAGTGCATACAAGTAAAAATTATGAAAATTTGATATTCTAAATCTATGCGATTAGACGAATCCAACAAGATCTCACTTGACTATATTTTATCTTATATAATTGTATTAAAAAGTCGAGTCAAAGCTACTCAATGAACAGTACCAAAAGTCAAAACGTGCATTTAAAAAGGAACGGAGGTAGTATATTTTAATGATATAGTACTATATAATCTAGTGTTTTTAACTGAAAATAAACGTGTAATAAAATTCAAAATTAATATACTTATTTTTGGATAATTTTTATTTTAGTTCGAATTGCAAAAATAATAATTATGATTTAAACATTGATGTAACGGAGCTGCTTTTGTTGTTAAATTGTTCATTATATATTGTTGTTTTATGGGCTTGAGATACTAAAAAATAAATAAGACAAAACAGATCGACATGAAAATTTTAAGGAAAAATGAAAGAAGAAATGCATATCGTCCGTCTGCATTCGGTTTGAATATAGTGAATGCGTGACATTCAGTAAGTGCTGACGTACGACTGCTGACTCCATGAAGTGTATATGGTGGGTGTTAATGAAGTGTATACTGGGTATTTAATGATATATGGATTCTATAAAAACACTCAACACTAGATCTGTTAAAACGGGCTTAGCCCGTTGGACCGACCCGCCCCGCAAGGTAAAAAATGCGGGGCGGGCTCAACTTTTAGATGCCCGTTTAAATGCGGGCCTCAACGGGCCCAACCCGCGGTGGGGCGGGCTTTTGCGGGTTAGGCCCGCGGCGGGGCGGGCCTACCCGCGGGCTTTCTGTTTTTTTTTTTTTTACGTTGTGCATCGATTGAATTTATTATTCTTTAGTATGAATGTTTAGCATAATGTCATCAAATATTTAAATTATTGAATTGATTGCATAATGAATTATCTGTCTCTTCTAATATTTCCATGTTCATTTAATTTATGAGTATCAAGTTTTTAAGTTTTAAATTCCTTATTATTCTATTTATTAAAAATTATGTGTGCAGACAAATATTTATTTTTTTAAATATAAATTAATAAATTATGCCCATACTATCTTACCTAATAAAATACTAAATTTAGTGAATTATGTCCAGACAATCTTACCTAATAAAATATAAAATTAATGAATTATGCTCAGTCAGTCTTACCTAATACAACTCTATCAAAGACTTCATCTGTGAGACCTAAAATTTTAATCAATTCAATCATTAATTGTAAAACTTTTGTCACACATATTATATTTTGCAAAATATTATATACTCCTTTAGTATTAAAAATTGAATAATCATAAATTCTTTTAAATAATTATTCAACAAACCCACATAAAAGTAAATAGTGCCAATAAATACACACTTACTTATTTATAATCATAAATACTAATTATAAATCTCTTTATTTTATTTTTAATATATACTGTAGAATAAAAAATATATCCAAATTTTATTTTTTATACAAATAAAAAAATAATATAAAAAATAAAAAAATAATACTATTATTTAAATAAAAAGCCCGCGGGCCGACCCGCATAACCCACGGCCCGCATGTGGGGCGGGTCGGGCCTAGACATTTTGAACCCACCCCATTTAGGCCCGCCCCGTTCAAGCCCGCAAATACTCGGGGGCCCGCGCGGGCCGGCCCGTATCGCCCCGCGGGCCCGTTTCGACACCTCTACTCAACACATACAAATCACACATTCAGCATATACAAAGCATTCATTCAGTACACCTTCAACACATATAAAGTATCCATTCAACTATTCAGCATGAACTAATTCAGTTATCAAATTAAATTCGCATGCAATAACTCGATTTCAATAAATGGGGTAACAGTCGATCAGTCTATTAACATTAAACTATTTGAATAAATATATTAGGAATATATATATATATATATATCTCGTATTACCAAATATATGTATTTAAATAAATATATGTTTGGGGATGAAGACTTAGCTCAAGTGGTTAAGTTCCTAGGCTTCTCGATCTCCACCGGCCCCCTATTCCTCCATTTTATTCCTCTTTGTAATTTGTGTGGCATGGGCTCCCACCACCCCTTTCTAGGTCTTCAATGGCTCCTCCAAAAAATAAATAGATAAATTTATGTTCAGAAAATATATATATGTATATATATATAAATGTAATATGTATAGATTATTTAAATTCCCATATATATGTATTTGAGTTTTTTTTTTTTTTTTCGAGAGGCCTGAGAAAATAGTAGTGAGAGCTCATAGCACATAAATTACAAAGGGAATAAAGGGGAGGGATAGGAGCCGGGTGGGTATTCAAACCTAGCGGTGGGCATTTTTTGTCGGGTATCGGATACCCGGCCCGATCCCGACATGTCGGGTTCGGGTTTTTGCCGGGTTTTAATTTTTAAAACCCGACATTTCGGGTACCCGATCCGACAATTATCTATTGGGTCGGGTGTCGGGTTTGTAGCCGGATACCCGATCGGGTATCGGGTACCCGACAAAATAATTAAATAATTAAATTTTAATATTTTTCCCCTAATATTTATTTATATGTTTTGCTCTATAATATTCATATGTATTTGATAACTGTACTTATTTTTTATTCAATGTGGTAAAAAATTAAGTATAAGCTTAAAAAATTTGTAAAGTTTACGATATTTAATTATTTTGGCATTAGTGATGGATAATATTATTAATCTTGAATATAACCGATGATTTCAAGAATCGAAGATAAAACGTTGAGTTATATCTTTTATTTTAATTAATACTGTCACCGTAGAGCACTAAATTTAATTAAATTACTAATTTATGTTAAATAATAATAAATAAAGCTGAAATTTTATATTTTTTAAATAATTTGTTTTTTAAATAAGAAAATTGATAGTCACTATTATTTTAAATTGATAGTTATTATCATTTTAAATTAAATTAAAAATTTTCTTATTAAAATTTTTTATAACATACCTATATATGCTTGAATATTAGTATTAATCTTAGTTTTTTTAAAGAATTGTGTAACTTGGGTTAATAATTGTATTTTTAAAAATTTAAACTAAATAAATTGAATATATATTTTTTAAAAAATAATATTTTTTTCCGGGTATGGGTACCCGGCAAACCCGACCCGATAAAGTCAGGTACCCGAATATTGGGTACCCGCTTTGTGCGGGTCGGGTTTTTGGTATCTATTTTAGATACCCGATAGTCTCGGGTACCCGAACCCGACCCGACGCCCACCTCTATTCAAACCCATAACCTATAAGTTGGGGGTCGGTGACTTACCACTGGAGTAAGATTCCAACCCTATATGTATTTGAGTTTGACATGAATTTGAAGAAAAGCCTTTCATGGAAAGGGTTCTATTAGTTTAGGAATAGATGAATTATCAGTTGTAAATTAAGGTTAATTAATCCTGATTTGACTGTCCTAAGTTCATATGCCGCCTAAAATCAAACTATATGTTGAATTTGTGACTTGTTCTTAATCAATATACTAATTAACATATATCACTGTCACATCTTAATATTGACGGTGACTCTAACATTTGGATTACTTTCTTTTTTGGTTATAGAGTACTATTTTTTACAGAATATTTTAGAGTTTGGTTTAAAAGGTTTTATTTCATAAATAATTTTTACATTTTATATAAACATATTTGGTTGTCCAAATGTTACAACATTCATTTGGTTGTATTTTTAAAAAAAAAATAAAATAAAAAAATAAAAAATAAAAAAGGTGTCTACATTTGGAGTGTCACCTTTGTTTTTATTTGAGTTGTCCAACATTTGGTTGTATTTTTATTTATTTTTTTTTAATAAAATATTTGAAATGAATATTTTCAGCATTTTCTATACTCCATATAGCAATGACGTGTGCAAATTATATTACACTAATTAAACACAGTGATGTCCTCTTTTTAAAGATTTTTTTTTTTAAAACGGACTGGGAGGAAATTAAATGAATATTCAAATGCAAGAGAACTGAATATAATATGATTCTCTGGTAAATGACTTCGCTAAAAAATGTAAGAAAATTGATAATTAGATGGTTAATTATATCATTATTCACATGGAAACATGCATGGTTGGATATTGTATTTTTTTTTTTTTAGCTGAACAGCCAATAAAGGCTAGGAGAAGAAAAAATAAAATAGAGAAGAAATAAAACCACTACTCCCGGGGAACCAAGTTCCCGCCGCATCGTTGGATATTGTATTTGATACATTTTGGACAATTTATGCATGGTTGGATATTTCAGTGTTTCATTGTCCATTATATAGCCTCCTATTGTGATTTGTGAATGAACTTCTTTTTAAGCCTCTTATCCTATGAGGTTGGCTAATTAAGAATAAGCCTTTAAGATTTGGGAGTGAGTAGACATCTTTGATCATAGTTCTCTATATATATTTATAATAGCACAAACTAAAACCCTTATTGAAACACTACAAGAAAAATTCAGTTTAGCGACCGAAACTCGCGACCGAACGAAATTGGTCGCTATTAGCGACCGAAATAGCGACCGCAATTTTCTGTCGCAAATTAACGACCGATTTAGCGACCGAATCCTCTCTGTCGCAAATTAGCGACCGAAATTGCGACCCATACGAAATCGGTCACTATTAACGACCGAATTAGCGACCAAAATTTCGGTCGCTAATATTTTCCCAAATTTTTTTATTATTTTTTTAATTAAATACACTTTAGCGACCGAATTAGCGACCGAAATTTCGGTTGCTATCATTTTTCCAAATTTTTTTGTTATTTTTAAAAAAATATATACTTTAGCGACCGAAATAGCGACCATTTTTTTCGGTCGCTAAACTTTTTTCTTTTTAAAATTTTTTATTTTAATTTATTTTAATTAATTAATAATTTCTTTTTAATTTATATTTAATTAATTAAATTATATCAATAATATATTATATTTTATTTCATTTTTATGTTATTTTTAATTTAAATATTTATCATAATTAATTTATATTTTATATGTTTCATTAATTTTTAAATTTAAAACAAATTTTTATTTATCTAACTAAGCATTTGAAATTAATTATTTATTTTAAATAATTTATATTTGAAATTCTCATATTTAAAAAAAATATTCATGTTATATGTTATTTTAATTAATTTTTGTTTCATTTTGTATTTATTTTATAAACATACTGATTTAATTCATTTTATATTTATATGTTAATTTTAAATTTAAATATTTAATTTAATTAATTATATTACATTTTTATCTATTTTAAAATTTAATTATTGAATTTAATATTTTTATAATGGAAGCTTTAATTTAATCATTTCTTTTAATTAATTATAAGTTTTATATTCTTATTTCATTAATATTACCTCCCTTTTATTTTAGTTATTATTTTCTTAATATTGAAATTATTGGATTTATTTTATTATTTATTTAAAAATATTATTTCATTATTTTTTATTTAATTATTAAATTATTCTATAACTTATTTAATTAATATAATTTCTGTTTTCATTTCATTTTTAAGTTATGAATTTACAAATTTTATACATATATATTATATATATAACACATACCTTATAATGACATGAAATGTAATGCGTCCCGGTGGTACATGCGCGTGGTGGAAACATCCACACCAAGGTTCGAGGCCTCTCCAGCACACTTGTGGTGGATTAATATATATGACACATGGCAGACTATGAGTGGTGGTGTGAGGGTTAGCCAATGTGGTTAGCAGTGAGGTTGGGAGACGTGGGTTGTGGGTTCGAACCTAGTTGAGTACATTTTTTCTCAATTTTTAGAGTTTTTTAGCTACCGAAATTTTCGGTCGCGGATTTTAGCGACCGACAAATACGGTCGCTAATTCGGTCGCTAAAAAGAGAATTGTAAAAAATAAAAAAAATTAAAAATTTCGGTCGCGAAGCTTAGCGACCGACATTTTCGGTCGCAGTTTCGGTCGCGAATTTCCGACCGAAGAATTTTTTGGTCGCTGGAGATTTACTTACGAGCTGTTTAGCGACCGAACAAAATTCGGTCGCGAATTCGGTCGCTAACCCTGTTAGGGACCGAATTTTGAGGTTTAGCGACCGAATTTTTCGGTCGCTAAACTGAATTTTTCTTGTAGTGAAACAGCCAGTGCAGTGCCCTACACCTACTCAAAACAACTGATAATAGTCTTACAAGTTAATACTTCCTTCGTTCCACCTCAACTGTCTTGTTACGGTTGGGCACTGGAATTAAGGTAGAGTTGATTTGTGAGTATATGATAAGATCTACTCCCTCCGTCCCACAATAATGTTCCCATTTGACTTTTTGACACTGTTCATTGTTCAACTTTGACTCGATATTATTGTAATTATATATTTGAAAAAAATAGCCGAGTTCGGTCTAGTTAGATTCGTATAATCGTATAGTTTTAGAATATATATTTTACATAATTTCTACTTGTATATATTTTGAGATATTAACAATTTAAAAACTGCATTGGATTGTGTGCAGAAATGAAATGGGAACATTATTGTGGGACAGAGGGAGTACATAGTTGTTGGAGGGAAAAATTATTTCTATTTATAGAAAGAAGACATTTATAATGGGATATTCAAAAATATTTCTATTTATAGAAAGAAGACATTTGTAATGGGATATTCAAAAATACTCCATGCGTCCCATTTTAAATGTCTCACTTTCTATTTTTGTCCGTCCCATTACAATTGTCACATTTCCTTATTTAGAAAATTTTTACTCCTTCAAATAAACATCACATCAACAATTTACTCTACTTTAACACAATAACTCACTCTACCTAAAATATCGCGCCCAAAAGAAATGGGACATCTCGATTAGGATGGAGGAAGTAGTAAGTAGGACATTTGTAATGGAACGGATGGAGTATATAATTTGATTGACATGCCCATATTAATTGCCCCATTCTCTTTATATCTACACTAGGACCCAGCATGTATTATTTTTTTGGTCATATTGAAATTATTCTAAACCCAAAAATATGTTATGTTGAAAATGAATAATTTAATTCACTAAATACCAAAAGGAAAAGTTAAGCCATTAAATAAAGGAATTAATTATAACGATTTCCCACCCTTTGCGGAAAAGCAAATTCACATTAGCCAGAGGCCCATTATGTGGCCCTAAATAAGAGCTAAGTGGGCCTACAGGACCTCTATAATAATTAATAATAGCCACTAATTTATTTTTATTTTTTAAAAACCTATTTTTTTTGCTGGAAAACCTATATTGGTTAGGAAATGGGTGGTAGGAGTTCATGCCACACAAATTACAAAGGGGAAAAAATGAAAGGATTGAGGGCCGGTGGGGAATCGAACTCTAAACTAATTATTGCAATATAGCTTTTCAATTTGTTGCGTAATAATTATGCAATAATATTCTTTTCAGCAAAAAAAAAATTGTTGCATAATAATTATTGCATAATAATTTATATTTTGTGCTTTGTATTTTTTATATAGTTCCGGTCATGATTTCTTTTGTGGTTTGTATTTTCTTTTGTTATCCAAAAAGAGTTTCTTAATAGTTGGTTGATATTTTTTTTTAAATTCTCATTAATCTAATTTGGGTAAGATACTTTTGAAAGGGGTATTGCATTTTAATAAATCCTTATAGCGTATTGATGAAATAATCCACATGGTGGACAACTATACATGTTCACAGATTAATAAGAAATTAGTAAATCCCTTCAACATGCCATGTTTAGCTGGATTTCAACTTGATTATTGTATCACAAGAAAATAAAAAATGGCTGTGTGCCAAACATCGGAGTATTACATTTAGACAACAACAAACTTAACAAGCTTTGTCTTGAATGTACCCATCATTTATTTCCAATTCCAATATAAATAAAATAAAATAAGATATTTCTTTAAATTATATATATACTTACAAGTGACTTCATTAAATTTCAAATTCAATTAATCATCATCCTCAAGATTTAAACCCCAAATCAAGTGTGATATTAATCCATACACATTTATTTAAAATAAAAATAAATATGGATATAACCCAAATCCAAATGCCCCCAAAAAATACATGTATTAAACGGTGTGTTAAATTCCACACTCGAATCTTGATGCACATATACAAACTGTATTGATACATAAAATTGAAGTCCCTCTTTGGACCATGTTTCAACTTCCATCCACATATATATAATCCATATATCAAATTCTACTAATTCCAATTTCCAAATCCAATCCCTCACCTCCTATCAAGTAGTTAATAATGTATTCTAAGAGTTGGGAATTGGATTCAATTTAATGGAACTAAGTAGCTAATGAATCCAACTATTTTTCACAATACTACACAAACATGTTTTAGTATTTACTTCATACATTACCACATTATATTGGATCTCAACAGGTGCCAATCGGCAGTTTCCCCGGCGGCGTGTCGTCCGCCATCAGGCACCCGATGGGCGGCGTGGTGGCGGTCTGCAACGTCCCGTGCGCCTTCCAACAGAAAGGCGCGCGTTGGGTTTTGCTCGATGAGGCCGGGCTCAAATCGATGCCGGCGAGAGTGATCCCACTGCAGGGCATGGAGTCGCTGCAGGCGAACCGGACAGGGCCCGCCGTGTAGGTCCCCTTTATGGATTGGTAGGACACGCCAGAGATGGCCACGGCCGAGGTCCTGTTGGCGCACCTGTTGCTGTTGCAATAGTACTGGTCGATGATGATCGGCGTCGCGACCTGGGTGACCTGAATGTTGGCGAACATGATCCCCTGCACGAGCCCCGACCCGCCCTGCCACGTCTTGATCCGCACCCCATTCATCGTGTTCTGTAGGACCGTGTCGCGCACGGTTATGTTGGACACGCAGGCGTTCGTCCCGCCCTGCCCTAGGCTCCCGATGCTGATCCCGTGCCCCGGACCGCACGTCACGTCGTGGATGTACACCCTCGAACATCCCGTTTGGATCGATATGCAATCATCCCCTGGATCATCATTATTGTGAAAAATTTAAATTGTTCACTCTAGTTCATATAGCATTTATTGTTGTTAAACAAAGAACATCTAAGTAATCTCTCAAATATTTCTATGCCAAAAGCCCAAAACTAAACACTCGAGGAACAACAGGAAAAAAAAAAAAAGGTGAGTTACGTACCACAGGAGAGGGTGGTGGAATGAATGAGGACATCCTGGGAATTCTGGAGATGGATACCGTCGGTGTTGGGACTATCTCCCGGGGACGAAATGGTTACGCCGAACACCTGAATGCCGGTGCAGCTGTCGAATTTGAGGTGCGTCTGGGGGCTGTTTTGGATTGTGATCCCCGTCACGGTTACATCTGTGCTTCCATAGAATCGAACTGCCTGGAATTCACAAACACACATGTACATATGTCTTTTTATTACAATTGCACAAACCATATACAGTACTATATAGTATATAGTATGTTGTGTTAAGACTTGAATTAAGCAAGATCCAACTCGTACGGTAGGCACGGTTGAGTGGTTGGTGTCCCACCAAGCCGATCCCTGCCCATCGAAGGTTCCTTTCCCTCTCATCATGAATCCTTTTGTCAGTGCCTTAAACGCCAGCCACTCCAGCATTCCTGATTGCCACAATCCAGGGCTCCTTGGCGCCATTATCGTTCCATCCAACTAATTAATTAATGTGTTGTAACAAACAATTATTACATCATCATCACTAGTAATACTAGTATTCATTAGTAGTACAGAGCAATAATGTCATTGAAGAAATCAAAACAAATCAATAAATCGAAAATATATACTCACCTGAAAAACAATGGTGGACAGGCAACCGCGCCCTGAGAATATTGCCGGCTTGACCAAAAATGTCGACCCTGATGGAACCAGGACGGTTGCCGATCCCCGCACTCTGCACGCATCCGCCCACGCCCCCAAAAACGCCTATCAAATCCAAAAACAAAAAAAAAAAAAAAAAAAAAAAAAACATAACAAATATTGCATTTACTCACACAAATCCAACTCTTTCTGACAATGAGCTCGCATAGAAACAGTAATGTAGATTCATACATTGGTGTCATCAGCATTTCCATCCCCTTTAGCACCGTATGTAACGACATCGAACACCGTGGAATCACCACCAGCACCAGCTGGCGGTGGCGGCGGCATTGGCAGTTGTGGCGGCGGCGCACTCCTCCTTTTCTTAGGTGGCGGTGGCATTGGCAGTGGTGGT